>OU896715.1:43243542-43331542 GCA_918026855.4 Phaedon cochleariae | reverse complement strand
GCTCTTCAAATAACAGAGGAAAGGAAGGATGAATAGTACTCTGAAAAAACGAGTAACTACAGTTTGGTGTAACGGATTTCAACGATCTTGGTCTCTTTATGGAGGATGTTTTAAGTTCTTCCAGATGAATCACGAATCAAGTCGATTTAAATCCATGTGGTGGCCGCTAGAAAAATCAGACAATTCTCCATTTTTTTCGAGAATTTCAAATAGAACCATATATTTATTCTACTCTGATATAAAAATAGAGCAAACGAGAAGAATAATAGTGGAAACCGCAAATAATATTATGAAAATATTGACCACAGGAATCTAACTTCAATAATAGTAATCAGAAATATTCTGTATCTACGAAGTTATATCTCACAAAAGTGAAGACTCCTAGTAATGACATAGTTAATTGAAATGTGAGTAGTGACTAGGCTCAGGAATGAGAAAAGGCAAGTTGGCTTCGAAGGAAAGAAACGTCAAAATATTAATTGAAGTTCTATTCGGTTCTATTGGAAGTTTTCACTGTTCATTGTGGATTGCTTGCTTGTCAAAATGCCGATATCGAATAAGGAGGCATTTGACATGCTAGCAGTTTGAATTTTAATAATATTATTCCAAGTTTTTCTCTGGTTCTTCGAGAGGTATCAACTCGCAGTTTTCACCATTTTTCTTCTCGTTTACTTCACTTTCATATTATAGCAGAAAAAATATATGGTTTCATTTGAAATTCTCGGAAAAATGACAAATCCGCTGATTTTTCAAACGATGCCATCTAGCGACCACCACGGGATTTGAATCGACTTGATTCGTGATTTATATGGATGATCTGGAAAAATCCATCATAATGAGACCATGATCATTGAATTCCGTTACACCAAACTGTAGTAATGAGAGTTTCTCAAAGTCTTATTCATCCTTCCCTCACTCTTTTATTTAACGAGCTAGCGCAATTTTTCATCGAAAGGATTGGAAGTCAACTCGAAAATATGAAAAAAGTGTTTTTGATGTCTTGATATATCAAATTTTCATAAAAACCCGTTTTTTAAATTGGCCAATGCAATTATGCCCTCTAGCGGCTGCCCTAGAATCTTGAAAATAATTTCCAGAGATTTTTCTTGATCACTTCTATCATGAATATTTTTTTCCGAAACCTGTGCGGCAAATAGTTTCCGAGATACAGCCGGCGTCCTTTCTTAGTGGTACACCCGGTACATTGGTTTATATATACAGTGATACAATGATAGGGCTGATCGACGGCACAACATGGTGATGCCTCACAATTCCTCACAATTCTTCTTAATTCCTCACAGTTCCTCGTAATTCCTCTCAATTTCTTGGCAATTCCTCGCAATACCTCGAAATTCCTCATATTTTTTTTGATACTCATTGATATTTAAACAATAGGGATAATGTGTTCTTATGCTTGACGGAAAAATTCCAATACCTAGCTACCTCCTCTCCCCATCCTCTCAAAATACGCAAGATAGGAATTTCCTCTCGTGCGCTCCAAGGGGTATTTTCATAAAAACCCGTTTTTTAAATTGGCTAATGCAATTATGCCCTCTAGCGGCTGCCCTAGAATCTTGAAAATAATTTCCAGAGATTTTTCTTGATCACTTCTATCATGAATATTTTTTTCCGAAACCTGTGCGGCAAATAGTTTCCGAGATACAGCCGGCGTCCTTTCTTAGTGGTACACCCGGTACATTGGTTTATATATACAGTGATACAATGATAGGGCTGATCGACGGCACAACATATGGTAATGCCTCACAATTCCTCACAGTTCTTCTCAATTCCTCACAATTCCTCGTAATTCCTCTCAATTTCTTGGCAATTTCTCGCAATACCTCGAAATTCCTCATATTTTTTTTGATACTTATTGATATTTAAACAATAGGGATAATGTGTTCTTATGCTTGACGGAAAAATTCCAATACCTAGCTACCTCCTCTCCCCATCCTCTCAAAATACGCAAGATAGGGATTTCCTCTCGTGCGCTCCAAGAGATGGAGAAAATAAAAATAGAAGAGTGATGTTCATATTATGATGTAAACTTTGAATACAGTATATATAAGGTGTTGAATTCTAGGAGATTCGTGTAGCCCAGCATTTTTAGTCTATAATGGGTCCGATTCTCTAAGAAGTGTTTAATAGGGTGGCTAAATTAGTAACCTTGTTATTAAGAATTTGTTTAACCACCTTAGATTAATTTTTTTTATATTTCGACTCAGTGATATGAATGAAGCTGTGAAGTTAGCCATTCATCTGCTATTTTTCTTTCCAAGCTTAAATATTACGGATGTTCAGCCAATGTCATAAATATTTTGAATTATTATTTGAACAACCGATATCAAAAGGTACATGTAGATGATAGGAGTTCATCTCTCAAAAGTGTTATGTCAGGAGTACCTCACGGCTCAATTCTTGGTCCTCTTCTATTTTTGTTATACACTGCAGATATTTTTTCTCAAATTAGACATTGCCGGGTACAAGCATTTGCGGATGACACGCAGTTATATCATAGAATCGCATCAAATAATATCTTAGTATCCCAAAATCAAATAAATGATGACCTTGAAGTTATAAATACTCTGTCGAACAAACACAATTTGAAGTTGAATCCTGGCAAATGCCATGTCATGTTCTTCGGCAACATAAACCAAAGACAATATGTTAAAGATCATATGAAACTAAAGATACGTGAACAAATACTTACTTCGGTTGACTCTGTAAAAAACTTAGGCATCACTTTCGATGAAGATTTGAAAATTAATGCACATGTAAATCAACTTGTGATTAAATCCTATGCCACTCTCAATGTTCTCTATCCACATAGACAAAGCTTGTCCCCTAGCACAAAAAAGCTTCTTTCCCAATCGCTTATCCTTTCAACCATCAATTATGGAGACCCTGTCTATGGTCCCTTCTTGGATTCGGCTAATCAATTCAAGATACAACGTGTGCAAAATGCATGTGTTCGCTTCATCTTAGGGATACGTAAATTTGAACACATTTCTCAAGCTCGTACCTACCTTGGTTGGGTATCAATGTCCGTTCTCAGGAAATATAACTACTGCAACATCACTTATTCAGTATTGAAATCGAAGAAACCTGTTCCACTATTCAATAAATTGACAAAGAGGTTAGAGCTCCATTCTTTCAACCTTCGAACTAACGAAAACCTTCACATCCCTCGTCATTCGTCAGCCATGTTCAGAAAATCATTTTCCTACTTAGCTGTATTTTTTCACAACACGATTATTAAAGATCTCATGCAATACTCGAAATCCACATTCAAAAAGAAACTGAAGGCAATATTCAATATGAGATAAGAAGAATTACATTTTTATTTCAAACTATGTAGCTTGTTGTATACTACTGTCCCATCACACAATCTTAATTTTTTGTCCAGTTACTCTGTTTCCCATAATACATATTAGGTTAAGTGTAAGAGTAGCTTTAGCTAAACTTCGCCTACTATGTAATATTGAAATACTAAATAAAGTCGATTATTATTATTATTATTTCATAGATAATTGATATATTTCTGCCTTTTCGAAGTCAATTTAACAATTGATATACTCTACAAGGACTTGTTTGTGACATTGCTAAATTAGCATCAGTCACTCTGATAGGATCCTCGTGCAAGTAAGTGTAAAGCAGCAAGTTCCTGAAAAACTAGGCCTTAGTTATAAATATTCTCTAAGTACTCTCCATACTGATATATTACAAATACTCAACTGAGATTTATTTTTACAGGTTGCAGAATAAGTTGCCCACCCACGTCTTCTATCTGTGGTTCTAACCAATACTTTTTGTACTTTTTGGATGTGATAGAAATTCAAGGATGGATTTGTTGAATCCCTCAAAATTCTTTTGTTTGAGGCTATCCTTCTAGTGAAATAGGTAATTTTTTCGTTTTCACAAATAATCAGGTAGGTATTTATGATTTCTTGTGGTAGAGTTACCTCTTGCAATATATAGCATTCACAGATGAACAACATTTTCTTCAAATAGTGCTAAATTTTTTTTTAGAAACCTTAACCACTCCACAAATCATCAAAAAAAGCTGGTGAATATCTGCCACTATAAAAAGTGGGAAAAAAACATGAAACGTTGTTGTTGATTTATCATCCATCTAGGCGTTAGAGAATCAGAAAATCTGTGAGTGATTTAAATAACCACTGACCTTTATATTGACCACCCGAATAACAGTTGTTAAAATAACCAGCCTCTTATTGAATCGGACCATATGTGTATCTCGTGTTTATTGATACTGGATTTTATATGCTCAAAGAGTGTGACAGAGAAAGAAATTTCGATATCGTGATATGGAAACTTCGAATACAAAAATCGTTGATTTCGTTACGATAATCCTCAACCGATCATAGTATAAAATACAGGGTGTCTAATTTGAACATCTAAAGTTATAGTGGTCATTTCTGGTCGAGCCGGAAGTACGCAAAGTCGCTGAAGCAAGTAGATATGTAACAAAATGTCAATTGAACTGTAATTCAGAACCCATGAATTTTGTTTCACTACCTTCAATTATGAAAAAGTTATAGAAACGAGCGAGGGGGTGAGCCACCTTGGAAAAGCACCCTTTACCTATACAAGGAAAAATCCTGAATATCTCGTGAAATAATGATTTCTAGGATAAACCAAAATACACCTCTAAATTGATATACAAGGGGACACAATCCATCATAGGTATCCTCCTTGGTGGGGGGTGTGTCTGTCTTTAGCACCTAGATGTTCTCATTCTCAGAAATATCACATCGCATCCTGGGTAAATGAAGAATTTCTTCAACAATTGCTCTTATACTCTTAGTTGTACCGTCGGTTGTATACCTGCTCTTTAATGATCCTGAATATTCCCGATGTTCCTCTATATCGCGTTCAAGTCATGTAGGTACCTGACTATGATTTTGAAATTTATTTTATTTGTGTTATGCTTCATCATCATGAGATGTTGAGTACAATTTTTTATTGTGAATGCATTGAAATAGTCATTGGTAAAAATCATATATTGAAATGTTCTCGCACGAACCGAAAACTTACCAAATTACATATATTTCGTATACTTGTATAGTCAATCTCTCAATCATAATTGGAATATCTTGAGGTAGCAGTAGATATTATAAAATATTGTTGCGATATTATTAACAGAAAACTGTACTATTATATTATATATATATAAGCGAACAAATTTGAAACTGAACTACTAATATGAACATTTAGTGTCCTTGCTAAATTGTTTGTTGTGCTTCAATCGATTAATGGAAGGCTTCGAGAATCAATGGAAGTTATTGGTATTGGCTTAGAGTCTTTGGTAGTAACTGAGAGTCATTGGAAGTCTTTGAATGTCTTTAGATGTCTTTGGAAGTCTTTGGAAGTCTTTGGAAGTCTCTGGAAGTCTTTGGAAGTCTTCGTTCATTGGAAGGCTGGTGTACACATTTTTCCTGAGATAAACCCCTCGGTATATATCCTCGGGGTCACATCAACCCCTTACACCCCCAGATAATGCCGCTCGATTTTTTGTTAATATCTTCCATCTCCGGTTTCAGTTCATCATCATCGATCGGCAGGAGAGCTCAGTAAATCCACTCTTTCAATTGGAATGGTCAAATTAATTCCGAAGAGAATATTATATTTTTCTACCTCTGATGGCTTCCTAGGCAGATGCAGTTATTTCTCCAGAAACTTAATATTATGTACTTACCTATAATACACTTGAATGACGTGGTGTTCTCTCTCTAACTTGAGAGATAACTGAAGATTTATGTTTTTCGGTAAGACAACACGTGAGATTTTAAGTAATGGAGGTCTTCATGCATGCGCTATTTCTACTGAAATTGCAAAAATTCCTCGCGATTTCACACAATACCTCACAATTCCTTATAATTACGTGTGATGCTTCCCAATGCCTCGCAATTCCTCTGCAATTCCTCGAAATTCCACATGAATGTACACCAAAGTTCCTCAGCGAAATGCTTTCCTGGGCTGATAGAGCGATCCAAACTAATGATAGGTAGAAGGTAGGTACTTCATATCAATAAAATGTCTATCGCACTTCGTTATGGAGTTAATGGCCATGTTCATACAGTGTCTTGGTAAGCTGACTAATGACTATATTTTGACTAAATACTCTTGGTCAGTTTGGTATAAACTGTATTCTTGATAAAGTTACCTGCTTGGTTTGGTACCGATATTTGTTGCGTACCAGACTAAACTAGTATGATGTCCAAGGCGGTGTAACATTTTTGTCTACTTTTGTATAGTCTTGACTTGACTTGAATGCAAGTGCTGGTAGTTATTTCATGAGTTCTCATAATGATATGCATCGAATTTCAGTTAATTTCGTATTGAGTTTCGTATCCTACCCAAAAGTTTTATTCTAAATTCACGAATTCAAGTGGAGTTTTACAACCTAACCTAAAAACGAATAATCAAATCAAAACAAAGTTGGTAACGTTAGTCAACTGAAGAAACATGGTGTAAACATGCGTTAACTAGGACATTTGATCTGAATTTAGTTAGATCTCCTTAGTAAGCATACCAACTACCCATACGGTATGGTCATTGACTCATCATCACTAAATTCGTACATGGTATCACCAAAGTATTGAAAAAGTACTGTTAATATAATTTGATGACAATTTCGACAATGACTGCAACTGCTATATATAAGTATATATGATCTAATTGAATGAAATCGAGTTTTCGGGTTTTATCAACTTTGAATGGGTTGGGATTTGTTCATAATATGCGATTTTCTCTGGATATCAAGATATCGATTTAAATGGAGTAGGTATACCCGATAGTATATTATTTTTGTAGGAAGAAGATGAAGGAATCAAAAGGGGGAAGCTTGGGTGGAAGCGAATTATCAAATTCGTCATGTCTGCCGAAATTGACTCTATATATTAAACGGAAAAAATTCATCCCATCCTGTATAAGAAATAGTCACTGAACAGCCGATAACAAATTGAAAGGAGCATTAGAATGAATTAAATAAGTTGCGCGAACATCATTGATACCTATACCATGGCAACCGTTTGACAGTTACCTATAAGTACAAGGTGCGCCTCTTAAAATGGAACCCCTTCTTAACTCTTTTGTTTTCAGAGATGTGGAAAAATGTTGATTTTGAAACGACCCAAACTTTTTTTCGTGAAGTTCGTTCATTTGTTTTTCCTAAAGAAATGTCGATAGAGCCTTTTCTTCTGATTCCAGAGACATATGTGAGTTCCATATTTGGATGAAAAATAATTGAGTTAATGATTATCAAAGTTTACCAAAATACCGAATCTTCCATTGAAACCGAGATTGAAACTGTCTATTCATATTTTCTGTATTGAGGTTAAACGATTTCAATTTCATAATAAACAATACAATGAAATTTCCATGGAGCTAGAACAATATATGAAGGTTATTCCAAAGCCCACTATATTCAACTTACTTTAGATGATATGAAGCTCGATATGAAGTGAAGGATCATAAAGCAGTATTTTGGTAAATTTCGATCATCAAGAACTCAACTATTCTTCTTCCAAATATGCAAGTCATATGTATTTTTGAAATCAGAAAAAAAGGCTTTATCGACATGTCGTAAATTATATTGGGTGTTCCATTGAAGAAATCAGAGTTGATGTTCTTTCTGGAGAGACGAATGACCCCGTATATGAAACAACTTCACGAAATAGAAGTTTGGGTCGTTTGACACAACTATTTCATTCAATATTTCTTCATATCTCCGAAAACGAAAGAAATAAGGGGGGATTCCATTTTAAGAGGCGCACCCTGTACCTACATGAAACATTTTTTTATGCGAAAATACTAACATTATTTTGGCTTTATCAATCCGTCCTATCATTTACCTACCACATGACCTTTTCGGATACCCTGTATATATTAGGACCTACGTACTGTTCTTGATGAAAATGAAAATTGCTTACTTAATTTTGTAAGAGAAAATAGGACACCTATACCTACATGCGGCATTATAATTGAGGATCAATAACATGCAAGGTGTGGTAGGTATAAGACTGAATTGGATTGAATATCTCCAGACGAATGACCATCGCCAAATTGGTAGTTAGCCTAAATGCAAACGTTTGTCATGCAGTTTTCCGTTTGAATATTTCAGCTAAAATCTACAAGAACTTAACATATTATACAATTAATTTCTGTTGATTAGTCTACCTTTATACGTTACAAAAACCACCGTCAACAATAATCCCAAGGTCGTTCATCGGCACTTTATTCAAAAATCAATGATGAAAACGGCACAACAGCAGTCCGCAGAGCCTATTCCACATTCATAACCTACACTAAAATTGATCACGTCACACTATACAGCACAACCAAAACACACCACAATAATAATGCGCTGTCAGTAGTGTCAGGTCAAGTCTGCTGCGAACGAGAGCAGAAGCGGCAATGAAATAAAAATAAACCGTCATTCTCCATTCCATGGCGTGCCGCGATAACGGAAGAAGGATCCCTTCCCCTTCACATAGCACATAGGTACTGGTGGCATGCTGCTCGTCAAGTTTGCAGTAATTAATGGTGTCGTTGCGAATATTAATTACAGTTCGTGATCTAAAGAAATTCTAAATTGAGTTTTAATAAGGAGAATGTGGTCAAGGCCGTCTTGAACTATATGCTGGGTCCCTTGATGGAAACTTGGGCGGCTGTGCAAACAAGAATTATCAAGAGCTCTCTTGGAAAATAAAGATAGCAAATTGTACTAAAATATTTTTACTTCATACTGCATCATAGAACATACCTTTACGTACCTGATTTCAATCCGGAAAATAGACTTTTACAGGATAGGCGCACATAATATTTCATTACGTGCTACTAACCCGTAATGAAATTTTACCGGATTGTAAATATTGAAAACTCAGTTATGCGTCAAAAGCATGAATACATTTATTAAAAATTCAACAGCAAAACAATACACAGAAATTACTTCAATTTAGGAAATGTGGATATATTAAAATTTTCGTGTACTAGCAGCATCGACGTAAACATTGAATACTTTGACCACAGTGACGAGCTTTTGAATTTGTTTGACTACAAAACTATGAATACTATAATAAACAAAACTTGAACTATATTTTTTATTATAAAACTCAAACTGCCTTGAAAGTTAGATGAAAACTCACCAAGTCCAAAAAATAAGCCATCATTACATCTTCATTCACAAAATTCACGTTGCTGTCCATTTTCCATTGACAAAAAAGCTTGAATTCTTCGTCATAACGGAGTGACGATTTGTTGGGTATCAGATGCCCCGTAGCTTCATGTGATTTGCGCAAAATATCCTCAGGAATGAATAATTGATCTTGAGCTGTGTCCTGAGCCATTTCGTGAAAAAAGCGTGATGACAATCACTGACAGTATAATTTAAAACAAAAATTATGTTTCTAAGGAAACTACCTGCCAGCTATCTTGGGAGTGAATGCAAAATTCTGAAATTACTGGACGCAGATAAATAGATTGATATTTTATTTTTCACTGTTCATTTTTGTTTTTATGCAGTATGAAAT
The DNA here is from genome assembly GCA_918026855.4 of Phaedon cochleariae. Taxonomy (NCBI): domain Eukaryota; kingdom Metazoa; phylum Arthropoda; class Insecta; order Coleoptera; family Chrysomelidae; genus Phaedon; species Phaedon cochleariae. Next base: position 43,321,991 of record OU896715.1, on the reverse strand, counting down.
AAAATGTTATACGTCACACGTCCGGTAAACTTTTACAGTACTCGTTTCGAAATTCCGGACTCGGCTTGCGCCTCGTCGATATAAATGATGGATATCGAGAAGGCCGTTTCTGAATATACTGGATCGAATGGGCCATAGTTTTAGTCACCATTTTTGAGATTTTTTTCACTGAAATGAGATTTTGTCCTACTTTCTTATCATCCTGTATAATCCAAAAAAGTGCTTCTTTCGTCTTTCATCATCCTCCATAAAACATGAGAACAGTTCTTTCCAATAGTCAGCTCAAGTGGAGTTCTAGAGGAAAAAATCAAGAAATGCAAGACTTTCGAAAAAAAATCGAATTTTTGTTCCAATGGCCAATTAAGGAGAAATCACGAAAACGTCCCGAGATGAGGTCCCAGTGTATCATAATATGACTGACTTTTGATCAGAAAAAAATTTCTCGAATTCTGGCAGCATTGGAAATGTAGACCATAGTGTACTGGTTCCACTTTACACCCTGTGTGAGTTTTGTTTTGCGGACTTTTTCAGATTGTGCTAGCTCTCTTTGAAGTCGATGAAACATCACATCTGATATCGAAAACCGCATGAAGATCGGTCAATTTTTTAAAAAAATACAGGTCTTCGAAATAGAGTCAAATTATGAGTGGCCCATTTGGTGTGTTGAGAACTGTAGATGAAGCAGACGATAAACGTAAAAACAGCAAAATTGATAAAAAGCTGCCAGCCGCTAGACCAGGGAATTCCAAAATAATGAATAGCTTTTGGACTGCTGAAAGAAGAAACTACAATGGAATTGAATGAAATCATCAATCTGCATCCAGACAAGCAGACCAGCTAAACTAAGACACAATTTCTACAGGGGAGTGGAAAAAAATGGAGACAAAACAAAATCGCCGAAAAAACATCATCATTGGTAATGACAAATCTAATGGTATTCTAGGGGTTCCTAGATACATTGACTTGCATGCAGAGCTGGGCATTATTTGTACTTACAAATACTTTTCAGTATTCAAATACTCTTTGGTATTTGAATACCGAGTATTTAAATACTTTCTGGTTCAGGTAATTATAATTTATACTTACGAATACTTGTAGGAATATATTTATAACATAGTATTTGCAAATAGTTTCGCAAAGTATTCAAATACTTTCGGAGTATTTAAATACTTTCGGAGTATTTGAATACCCAGAAGTATTTAAATATTTCAAGAGTATTTAAATACTCCTAGAATATTTAAATACTGGAAAGTATTAATGAATACTTAAGAGTACTTGAATACTCCGAGAATAATCAAATATTCACACAGATTCTGAAAAAATATAGAACTGTTTATGTCAAGACATAAAACAAGTAAACAATGATTTCAAGTTTTTTTACGCTGGGCCCTTCCCTCAGTAGGTAGTCGACCGTTCCTTGTTCCAGATGCACAGGAATAATAAAAACAACAACAACAGCCTATTCCATAAAACCTATTCGCGTTGTGTGTGGCAGTGGCCCAGTGGTTTGTGAAATATTTAATATCTATTTATCTCAGTTTGTGAAATATTTAATATCTATTTATCTCAGGGAGGCGAAAGAGTGTGTATATCTCTGTTTATGTGAAGGTGAGAAAATATTGTAGTTTGTTAATAATTATTGTTAGTGCAAATATTTCAAAGCACACAGGTCACTAAGGAAAGTTGAAATAATAATTTTCCTATTAATATTGTCATCAGTTAATTCAATTAGAATTAAATTGCCTGATATTTGTTAGATATATACAGTAGACAGTACATGCACACCATATGGGTATCTTTGCAATGGTGAGAGATACGAAGTCGGTTAAACTCGAGTTCAAATTACACCAAATATAGAGTTCATCAAGGCGAACTATAATGTGAAAACATATTTCGAGAAAATTTATGCTTCTTTGTTATATACGCAAAAAATGATTTTGTTAATTTACTTGTTTCCTTCATAACTCCTCTATTATTCATGGAAATATGAAATATCTGTATAGGGATTTCACATTCTGATATGAGTTTTTTTTTATGAAGATCCCGAAAAATATCCGAATTTATAGAAAATCTTCTAGACTCTGAGATATCAGCACCAACTTTATTCTTCAAATACCGGTATGACTTAAAGGGATTAACGGTGTTTTACCATGTGTTTTCTCTTTCATTTTAATGATAATTCATCGTTGAAATCAACAGGTTGATCGCATTTCGAAAAATATTTTTACTTTTTCACATCATTTTCAGAAATGAATGATCAAAAAACCGAATTACTAACGGATACTCAAAAAATTCTTTATTTATTCTTGAATTTCGCCAATAAGGCTCAAAAAATCGCATTATTACAAATCAATTTACGAATTCTTTATCAAGATGGGAATATTACACATGAATTGTTCATGTTTTCACCATTTTATTCGAATAGGTATGTAAATATTAGTAATAATATACAGGGTGGAGCAGTGAATACGACACGGAGTTTCTATGGAAAACCATGCGATCACTTTTTTTTTGTCGGCTAAATGTAGAATTTATAAGCTATACAGGATACAGGGTGTTACAGAAAAAGGATACGTATCAAAGTTATGTTTTTTTAAATTTTTAAATCGAAATTTTTTATTATTGGACAAATCTTAACTCTCTATTTACTATCTACTGACATTTAATTGAAAGAAATACAGGGTGGTGTAGAATTCTGAGTTCTGCACCAGGGAGAATATGAAAATGCAATAAAATACAGGGTGTTCCATTTGAAAAAACATTACTTTGATACGTATCCTTCTTTTGTTACACCCTGTATAGCTTATAATAATTTTAAATTGGGCGCACACAGATTTTACATTCAGCCGCAAAAAAAAAATCTTTGATATCCTATGGTTTTCCATAGAAACTCCGTGTCGTATTCGCTGCCCCACCCTGTATGTTTATATTTATTTACAGGGTTCAAATATGACAGAGTCCCAAAGTGACAAATCGATTTCTACGTATTATGGATCGACTGATTTGAATGATAGAATGGAGGACAGCGATACAGAAAGAGATCCATTCCATGTGAGCGACGATAGTGACAAAGATACAAACTATACACCCAAAGAATAGTCGAAGAATAACATTCCGGATTATTTTGAATTACATAAGTGATCAAATCGAACACCACTTCAAAATACTCAAGACTCACAAGCATCTACGTCATCAACATTATCGACAACATCAGTTTCTACAGATCATGGAATGAGGAATGATTCTGAAGACTCAGGAACTTGCACATTGTTCGATGGAACATTTCACAAGATAACAGAAGAATGCCCTGATTGCTTTCTCACCGCCCAATGTCAGTGTTGCATTCCGAAAATGGAACACATCAAGGGTAGATCAAACTGCACTACGAATTTATTGAAACATTTGAAAGTTATACATCCGGGAGAGTACCAAAAATATATGAAAAATGTGGAAAACATCAACATATTATCTAATAATCCTGATACTACTCACAATAATTATAAACATGGTGCGAAACGGCAGTTGAATATTCTATCAACTTTCTCTACAAACTAAGAGGTGTCACAGGAAGAATTTGATGATAGAATCACGAAATTTGTTTCAAATACGATGTCAGCTCTGTCTATAATCGAAAACAACAGTTTTGTACAATTATTTTCGGGATTCGGTGTTAAAGTAATGTCAAGAACGACATTGATAAGGAGAGTAGATAATCTTACCAAGAACAAGCTTAGCCAAATGAAGAAGTCTCTGAGTCTGATAGAATTCGTATGCACTACCGCTGACATATGGTCAGCAAAAAAGAGAAGTTTTTTAGGGATAACATGCCATTGGATAGATACAAAAACATACAGTAGGCAATCTGCCGCTTTGGCATGTACAAGATTTTCAGGAGCTCACACATGAAAAAATTGCAGAACTTCTGAATGAGATCCACACGAAATTTGGATTAAAGCAAAACAAAATAACTGCGACTGTGACTGATAACGGTAGCAATCTTGTCAAGGCATTTAAAGAGTTTGGAATTCAACTTGATGATTCTCTGATCATCAACCAAATCGCTGCTGGTGATGAAGTCGTGATTGAAGACATCGATATATCAGAGCCCACTGAAACATCTCATGGAGAAGACTCGGAACTTTTGGAAGAAACCAATTTTACACCATTTAACAAAAACTATGAAGAGACCGGTACTGAAGAACTAATAAAAATTCATCTCCCAAATCACCATCGTTGTGTCTCACACACAATCAATCTTATAGCAACCACAGACTTCCTGAAGTTTATCAACTCTTCTCACACAAATATAAATCGCCATATAAATATTATGAATAAATGTAAACATTTGTGGAACAAGGATGCTAGGCCAAAGTCCGCAGAAATCATTAAAAATATTCTGTGCCATCATTTGAGTTACCCAGGTATAACTCGTTGGAATTCCCATTATGATTCGATAGAGCAAATAATATTAGAAGACGACGTTAAATTGAATATGCTTTATGAAGAACTTTCCATCAAGAATTTTTGTTTGAAATAAAATGAAGTTGAATACTTAGAAGAATACGTGAAACTTCTAAAGCCTCTAGCCTTGGCCTTAGACATGCTACAAGGACAAACGAATGTCTATTTTGGGTTCGTACTGCCCACAATAGCAAGTTTGAAAGTAAAATTAGAAAAGTTGAAAGGAGAGAAACTGAAGTATCTGGCCCCAGCTGTAGACGAATTGCTCTCAGCAGTTATCAATCGCTTCAAAAAATATCTTACTCTGAATGACGAAAATACTATCATTGCAGCAGTTTCTCACCCAACCTTCAAACTAAGATGGATCACCACATTGAAAGATCTAGCAAACAGAAAATTTAAAATATATTCATTAGCGCTGCAAACAGAGAAGCTTCTGTTGATGATAGTACACATTACGAAAATGATGTGTCAGTTGTTGAGGAAGATTCGTTGATGAACTTTTTCGAATTTGACGAATTCAACTATCTAACCGAACAAACAGTGACATGTGGGCAAGGAGAACTGCAAGCATTGCAGTATTTACAAGATCCTGAAACAACATTAACAATGCTTCAAAAATATCTGGCCATTGAAAGGCTCTTCATCCGCACCAGTAGAGAGGATGTTTTCCTATGCTACTTTTATCAATACTCCCCGTCGCCATGCCTTATTAGATACTAACTTCGAAAATTTAGTATTATTGAAGGCGAATGGCGTTTGGGACCTTTGCTTTTTTATGTAACCTGAAAACGTTTACATATTTTTTTTTTCGTTCCTGAAAAATGCCAAAGAATTGTCTGTTCGAGTTTTTGACAATGTTTATTCAATTTGATTAGTATTGATAAAAAATATGAAAAATGTCGATTTTTATTTCCGACTGACTGCACATCGTTTCTGATATTCGTTTAGATTCTGACTTACGGCCATCACGGGTATGATATGACAAATTGAAGCATTCCCAGTGCAGTACAAAAAAATATTTTTTCATAGTGATAAGAAGCTTCAGAAATAACTCAAGTAGCATGAATGTATTCAAATCCTTGAGAATATTTGAATACTTTGGAAGTATTCAAATACTTTGAAAATATTCAAATACTTTGGAAATATTCAAATACTTTGGAAATATTCAAATACTTTCGGAGTATTTGAATACTTTGGAAGGATTTAAATACTCTGAAAGTATCTAAATACTCTGAAAGTATTTAAATACTTTGGGAATACTCAAATTCTCAGAGAGTATTTTGCGACCTACCTCAACGCTCTAAAACCTTAAAGTCGCATAAACCGGCTGTCAGAATGACAGACGGGTAGTTTGCCGCTCGCTACAGTGGAGATGGGGGGGGTTCGATATGAAGAAAAATCGTTAAAAATGAATTCTCATAGTGAAATGGGCGCCAGATAAATTTACCCCTGGCAAACACCCTTAGTTGCTAATCAACTCACCAAATTTACCAAAATAAGTTGATGAAAATCAAAGGAAATAATTAACTCGGTATAACAATAACAACTTCAGTTTAATTGCATCAAATTGCAAATTCAATATTCAATATTAATAACAATTGTACAAAATCTCACAGTGTCAACTCAAAAATACTTAGGCCTTTAGTGTGAATAGATGATTATACATGAAATGGTAAATAGATGGAATCAAATAATATTCTATGACCCCACAGTCTCAAATTAAGTACAACCTATGTAATATGGGTAAATTGGCTTACCAAGCCTTATGCATAAGCGCTGGGTTTCCCTAAATATTCGAAAAGTAAAATGAGGTGTGTGGAATCAGAAGAACATTCGATATAAAGTAATGACGCAACGAATTATATCATAATATTAAATCACATTTCAAGATAAACTCCCAGTGATAAAAGTTCAAAGTTAAATATAAGTTTCCTAGTAAAAACTTGCGTGCAATCCCACGACGAAGACTTGAGCCTACAAGTCAGATGTCAGACTGTAGACTGCAGACTGCTCGAAGTGTTGATAATGTCTGCTACTAGCAGATGATGGTATCTGCAGTCAAAGTTCGGCTAATGCTGGTTCGAATTCAGCAGTGTTAGACCTGGGCCGAACAACCAGGAATCCTAAGCCTCCAGATTTAGTACCAAGCACGACGAGAAATATGAGCAGACTTATACCAAAAGGAAAAAACCCTGTGAAGGAATAAGCTAAATTACACGCTATTCCTTACTTGTTTGACAATATTTCTGTACTCAGGTTGTTATTAAAAAAAACTATTGAAACCCCATTAAATTGAAATTGAACTATGATATCATCAAATATCAATCTGTAATCTCGAACAGAACATTTATAACCCTTTTGTTCACTTTTTATGATTTCACCCTGTATAACCCATAACCAACTCAACCAATCTCAACATTTCAAATATATAACTTAATTAATCTCAATGAACTCATTTTAGAAAGATTAGTAAGATTCTGCTTGGAAACTTTAGGTTGTCCCACCCTGTATAGTTGTCTATTTCCAAAAATGTATTGCAATTCTTGTTGAGTAGGAAAAGCCCTTTGTCATTACAATGTTTAAAAACTTTAAGTGGTGACACCCTGTATAGTCCCAGAAAATGGTAAAGTAATTTCGATCAATTTGAAACTGACATTATTAAAATCCAGCTTGAAAACTTAAGTGATGTCACCTGGTATACCCTCAGAAAAAGGCTGTATCATTTCAATGAACATGAAAGTGACATTATTAAAATCCAGCTTGAAAACCTGAAGTGGTATAGACTATCTCACACACTACACTATGTCCCTTAAAAGTGATGTAGGTTCCCCATAAATATCAAGAGACCACTCTGTCTCACTAGAGCTCTAAGAATTAACTTCAAACTAAAGATTTCAGCCCCCTCAAAGGTCAGATTGCACAGACAATAATGCTGATAGATTACTAGTAAATAAGATGTGTAGGACACACTTACCCGAGTGTCAGTGGGGCTTGTTTCCTCTATAACCTACAAATAATATCACACAAGGTATCTCAGGTTTCCTAAATCAGCCCTGGGGCTCCCTTGAGTTGAGATGAGAGGTTAGGTTATGTATGGTTCAACTGATCGTTCTTGATAGCTGGCTGTGGACAGAAGAGGTGATCTTGGACTATGCTGATAATTCACATTTCCTGAATTGTGGAACATACCTTTTTAACGAAGTTGCTTTGGTGTACACAAGTATTGAAATCCCGAACACGGAAGTAATTTTGAAAACGTACTCAAAATATGCTAATCACAAAACCCAATACGTTTCAAAATATAAATTTCATATTAGCAGAATATAACCCATAAATGGATGAATAGAATATTCATGAATATCTACCAATATATATACCATACGACACCATCAGCATCTCGTGCCAAATGCCTGAAGGAAGAAGGAAGTGACCCAGTGACCAGTGACAAAGTGTCTTTGTCAAATCTGTCAAATTCTCAATGTCAACTTCACTTCTCCCGACAGTTATCGACAAGGTACATTCCACTGAATGCTGCACTCGTATCAATAGTCCAAGACCACTTCTCGGCCCCAACCTATACGCTTACAAATTTGCTATCATTCCTTCTATTTATTGCATGAGAATTCGCTTGTATTTGTTCATAAAGTATGCTAGGTCCTCGCTGTTAGCAGATTCATCAATTTAAGTTCTGGTTTCGGTTCGATGACGCAGTTGATAGACTACACTCTCGGTAGATCGCTTCCCCACTATTCATGATGATTCGTGTGACGTTTGCCCAGGTTGGTGTCGAATAGCCGTTCGACGGCCAAATAGGTCGAGAAATAAGACTCAAATGAATATCGCCGCGTTGCCGGCGAACTATGGGCGCTAAGCTGCAAATAAACCGTAACAATCCCCCCCCTACTTGAAGAAATTTGCCTGCAAATTTCAAAAAAAAAGGAAACGAACTTATGATGAGCAAATTTGCAAGAGTACCAGTTAAGCCACGCTATCCAGATGCTAATATAAAATTTAATGTTAGATATGTCAACCCCCTGAGTACAGGAACATATATCAACAAGATTTGTATTTACCAAAAGTCCTGACAGCTACACGACCAGCGAACTGACCCCAACTCCCCCGAGTCGATGTCTCGCAGAAGGTCTCAAAGGGCACTTCGCGAAGATGTTGCACGCGCCGCAGTCGACCCTTTGGATCACAACCAACCATTCCTTGAACCCCCACCCGGAAGAACCGGAGGCACTTCCCCATCGATGCAGCATCAGAGACTTTGTTGGTTGAGCCGAAAGAAGTTGAAAACAAATTTTGATTTTGAGCGAACTCAAGGACTACCAACAAGCCCTAGTGAAATGATTCTACCTAATATGGTAGAACCAGAGCCAATCGACGATATTCGGGAGTACCCCATGAATGAGACACTGCATATTACCCCCCATAATGACAGTTGTACAGCAGTTGACATCGAACGTAGTAGTAGGACACCAGCACTGTTGACAGCAGCCCGTAGGCACATTCTGCCGGGCCAACATCCTACCCCCCTTAGAAACGACGATGCGTGCTGATAACTCTACCATTGAAGGTAGTCACTATGGAACCACTATGCACCCATAGCACCCACGGCTCCCTACAAAACAAAAATATTGGCAAAGCCAGGAGACAACCATCCATCCTGAGCTAATAATTATAATTAAAAAAAAAAAAAAATCCGCAATCAAACTTAAGCAGCATTCATTACATCACCGACAGTGGAGTGAACACGGCACTCCGAGAGAAGGAACTGCAACAGGTCTCAAAGGGGACCTCGCGAAGATGTTGCCCGCGTCGTAGTCTAACCTTTGGAATAGAACCAACATCCAGACATCCTAACCGTACATTGAAGCACCTACCCCAAACGAGCCGCGCACACTCCCCATCCATGCTGCAACAAATACCGTTGGTTATGCCGAAAAGTGATATATAAATTTTGATTTAGAGCGAACTCAAGGACCACCAAAAGCCCTAGTGAAACGGTCTAAGACCAAACCCAATCATAAACAAAATGTATTCGGGAGTACCCCATGAACGAAACACTGCGTATTACCCCTCACAATGACAGTTGAACAGCAGTTGACATGGAACGTAGTAGTAGGACACCAGCACTGTTGACAGCGGCCCGTAGGCACACTCTGCCGGGCCAACATCCTACCCCCCTTATGAACGACCATGCGTGCTGATAACCTCGCCACTGAAGGCAGTCATTGTGAAACCACTACGCACCTGTAACCCCCACGGCTCCCTACCAAAAAAAAATATCAACAAAAATGGGTTAAGAGGTATATATAATACCTAACGAATGTGGACTTCCCTATATAGTCTTTCCAAGACATTACCAGTGCTCTGAAACCTTTTCCCTCAGAGGTCAACATTACCATACCGACAAGTACCAACCATATGAGACCGACAAGTGTTGAAAATATGTAGTTATTCAGTGCCAACTACATCCGGTGCTTGACTAATGGTTACATTCCGCCATAAATCTGTTCCACCTAGCAGAGAGGAGTGATGAGAGAAAAAAAAAGGACATATCTGTACATATATACATAATATATACAGTCACCAGTTGTAGGGGCAACAATTTTCTATTTACAGTAAGTACACAATATTTACAAGAACACTCTAAACTCTCTAACTTGAGGAACACCAGTAAGATGTCAAGACCTACTAGTCAAAAGGCCTCCAAGATACTCGAGCACGACCTCACCCAGACAGTACTGGAACAACCTAAGGACCACCATGATAAACCCAAATAAACCCGTACAAAATATTCCTTCAGGAACAGTTCCAAGTACTCATAGAGAGAAAACATAATAGTTTCAGAAAATGGTAGGTATGCCTGGAAACATAGGAATGCCCGTTGGAATGGTTCCTAAAGTGCCCAGTCATGGGACTTTTACCCAACAGCTGGTCACACCCTGGCAGGAGTATTCTTAGGCCCCTCACTGCAGGGCCAATGACACAGACATCAATCATCGTCTTTAGTGGGTTTCAGGTCCTTGGTGTGCCAGTTTCCTTTGGAATTGCCGTGCTCGTCGCGTAGTTCGTACATCCAGGGAGAAATCTTCTTATGAATGAAGAAGGGACCAACATAATGAGGTGCTAACTTACGAGAAAAGTATTTAGAAGCATCAGATAGGACGTAATTCTTCTTCCACACCAGTTGGTTTGGGAAATATTCCACATGACGACGCCTGAGATTATACCTATCACAGCTCTTTTCTCCAGCAATCTCTAAGCGTTTTTTAACACTCTGGAACATTTTCTTGAAGGACTCATTTTTAGTCACTTCACCAGTCTGGGATCCATCCTCCTCCTTGAAGACATCTCCTTTTATATAATCAGCACCTGACAGCATCATATTGCGGCCAAAATTGATAAAATACGGAGTTAACTTGGTAATTTCATGCTTTGAAGTCCTAAGGGCACAAGCAATTTGTTGGATATTTTCATCCCAAGAACGGTGATTGTCGGAGACATACATAGCCACCATGGTTTTCAGGGTTCGATTCACACGCTCAGTAGGGTTTGCACGGGGATGATAGTTGGCACTAAACTTGATCCTATACTGATATTTCTCAGCCAATCCCATAAACTGTTTACTACGATACTGAGGACCATTATCCGCTATAACCAACCGAGGAACTCCAAATACCATAAACACCTCCTCTTCCAACTTGCGGACAACGGCTTCAGCAGTGGCCTTTCTGAGTGGGAATAACAAAGAAAACTTGCTGAGGTAATCAGTAACGACGAGGATAAAACTATTACCCTTTTTAGACCTCGGAAGCGGACCTACCAAGTCTGTGGATATCATCTCCCATGGCCTATCCACTTTAGGATGTGACACCATCTTGTCTGTTGGTTGTTCCTGGGACACCTTATGTGCTGCACATACAGCACACTGCCGAACAAACCTAGCAACATCACTACGCATTTTAGGCCAAAAATACCTACTAGCAATCCGAGCAAAAGTCTTAAATACGCCAGTGTGACCTGAAGTAGGCGGGACATGTGCGGACACAATTATGTCATACCGATTACCCTTAGGAATAACCAACTTCCATGAATCAGCTGGTGTAGACAATTCAGAAAATTCCGTTTTAACCTTCTTGTAAAGTTTGTCTTCATTCGTTCTCCAACAGGGAAATTTGAGGGGATTTTTCCGGACGTCATCCACCATTCGCTGGTACCATTTGTCAGAGTTCACCTCCGAGACCACCTGATTATCATCTTCAACGCTATACACAGTACCAACACCATCCACAACAGGCACACTGCGAGATAATGTATCAGGTATCACATTCTCTTTTCCTGGGCGATGAATCAGATTAAAATTATATTGCTGGAGACGAATGGCCCAACGAGCTAGACGACCAGTCAGATCCTTCAAGTTCTGTAACCACAGAAGGCTATGACAATCTGTACAAACCGTGAACGGAACTCCTTCAAGATAAGGCCTGAATTTCTCCACAGCCCATATAACTGCCAGACACTCTCGTTCAGTAGCGGAATAATTCCTCTCTTGACGAGTCAGGGACCTACTGATATAGCTGATGACTTTGTCTCCTTCAGGGTTAGGTTGTGTCAACACCGCACCAATGCCATAACCAGAAGCATCAGTTTGCACCACAAAAGTACCAGAATAATCAGGACAACTCAATATGGGTGCTGACACCAAGCACTCTTTAATCCGGCGAAAAGCAACATCACACTCTGATGACCAGTGAAATTTCGTACTTTTCCGAAGGAGAGCTGTAATGGGAGATATTATGGTGGAGAAATCAGGGATGAAACGTCTATACCAGGAAAAAGTGCCAACGATACGTCGAACCTCCGTGACACTAGTGGGAATAGGCAACTCTAACATGGCCTTTACTTTGTCAGAATCTACATGGAGACCATTCCTATCTATAACATACCCAAGATATTTCATTTCTGGCCTACAAAATTGGCACTTGTCGGTACTTATTGTGATGTTGGCCTCTCTCAACCTACGGAAAACTTCGTCTAAAACCCTTATATGATCTTCAAAGGTTTGGGTGCAAATAACCACGTCGTCCAAATATACAAAAACGTGGGGTTCCAAATCGTGCCCTAAAACATTGTCGATGAGGCGTTGCCAAGTGGCCGGAGCATTATGTAGCCCAAACGGCATTCTTTTGAATTGGAACAGCCCACGATTTGGTACGGTGAAAGCTGTATACTGGCGTGAACTATCAGCTACAGGTACCTGCCAATATGCGGATTTAACATCGAGACTGGACAGATACTTTGCATCACGAAGCTTGTCAAGGGTATCAGCTACCAAGGGAAGAGGATAACTATCTCGAACAGTGACAGAGTTGAGTTTCCTATAGTCAACGCAGAATCGGAAGGAGCCATCTTTCTTCTTGACCAGTAATATAGGGGAAGACCAAGGACTGTTAGAAGGTTCAACGATGTCCAACTCCAACATTTTTTCCAATTCTTTATCGATTTGTTGTTGAACTATAGGGTTAACTCGGTAGAACCTCTGCTTGATAGGAGCACTTGTTGTTACAATGACATGCTCAGCTTTGTTGGTACACCCTAATGCTTCACCCATGAGAGATACATTCCTATCAACAACCGCCTGTAATCTCGACTGTTGCATTGGGCTGAGCTCAGTTTGACTATGTACATTACCAACAGAATTCAGAACTACTGGTTCTTCCGAAAAATGCCATTCATTATGGCGCAGGTCTGGAACAATCCCCATTATCTTCCAAAAATCTGCTCCCAAAATTAGTAGATGCGCCAATTCCGGAACAACAATCGCCTCTACTAACCGGAGACTACCCCTCAATGAAACGGGAAGAGCCACTACGCCAATACTATGAATTCGTTCACCATTCGCAACTGTACAAGTGCTCGTCCTATTCCTATCAACAACAAGTCCTAATTCCTTGATAATTTTCATACCCTTGCCCCCTAAAATAGTACGGGATGCGCCACTGTCCAAAAGTCCAAGCATTGATTTACCCAAAACTTCAATTTTCAAATAAGGCCGTTCATCACCTACAGCGTGATCTAAAATAAAATCCAAAACGACTTGAACTTTCTGGACCGAAAATTCAGTTTGGACACAGTCCAGTCGGTCTACTGGGAGTGTCCTCTGCCGTTTCCCTGCCTAGAACAATCAGGACAGTCCCTGATAGTGTACCCCTCTTTCTTACACCGGTAACAGTATTTACCTCTAGGCTTGGCACACCCAACAGCCCTGTGACCAGGCTGATTACAGCGATAACAAACTATGTCCCTAGGCTGATTTTCTCTTGGCTGATTTTCCCTAAACTGATGATGAGAAGATGGTTGTTCAACAGTCTCAACCATGTCCTCCTGGATACCCACATAGGCGAGGTCAGGTTCCAGAACACTGGCTTTTCTGGTTGGGGCTGCGAAATTTTCAATGGATTGTTTCCTAACTTCTAACCTCCTGCATAAACTGAGAAGTTGACTAACCGAGGTGATGTCCGCAAGGCCAAGTTGACTCTGGTAGTAGGGTGCAATATTTCGAAGAAGAATTTTCAGTTTATCAGCCTCAGAGAGAGGAAACGTTAACCTCTTGAAGTACCCTGCCATAACTGCCAAGTAAATACCTATGGACTCATCAGGACCCTGAGTACGCTTCTTGATCTCCTCAAGCAGTTTCTCGCCATAATCCTCCGACTGAAACTCTTCACGCAAAAGTGCTACCAAATCGTCCCAAGAATTTACCTCATGCCTATAAGCCACGTAGAATTGATAAGCGCGCCCACAAAATAGATCGATACCACTTTCCAACAACAACTGCTTAGGCACGTGACGAGCTAAAGTCAATTCTTCCACTCGCTCCAGGAAAGCACTGAGGGAAATTCCTTTACGATCTCCTGAAAACTTAAGATCCCATTTACTAGGAGGTACTGGCTTGATGACTTGGCTAACACCACCTGGATGACCAGTAGGAGAGGGTGAACTAACCGTAGCCGTTGGAACACGTGCCCTCGCAGGAGTAGCACTAGTAGGAGGTATGTTAGTTTGAAATCCTGCACGAAAGGAATGCTCTGTAGGACCCATGGTTGTACCTGTGTTCGTCTGAACACCATCAAACTGGTTTGCCTTAACATGTAGAATATCAAGAAGAGATAATGTTTTTGCCAAGAACTCAGAACGTTTTGCTAACACCTCCCCACTAGCTGCCTCTGGAATATTCTCGATACGCCCCAATACATGTGTTAGTTTGGATTGGTACTTCTGAAATGAACCGCTGGAGAGAGAATTATCAAATTGATCAATTTCTGAATTCAATGAGGTTAATTTCTGTTCAATGGCCAATAAATCCTCCTCCACCGTGAAAGGATAAGCAGGGTACCTGAAACTATCCCCAGTTTTCTCCAATTGGATAGCCATTGACAAACTATGACGCATCTCCTCAACTGTGCCAACAGCAATACCACGTATCCGCAACTCGTATGTCAGCTCATCCTGACCCAACCTATTGACTACCATTCGACGAGCCATGGTAACCCCCAAAAAATCTCAATAAATCCCAAGAAAAAAAGATTCCACAACTCCAAAATATTGTCCAAGAAATATTTTGCAAATAATCCCACCGAATAACACGCAAGTTATCCACAATAAATGATATCCCACAAAATTGAAATAGTCGTGTGAATAATCTTTGAAAATACCACGCGGACTTAAATTGTACAAGTGACACCAGTCATTATTGAATATTGAAAAAAAAAATTTTTTTTTTTTTAATAATCCGCAAAAATACCACAACAACTTCAATTATAATGACTGATGGCAATTATACTAAGAGATGTTCAAAAAAAAATTGCAAGATATTTGAAATAAGTGATATACCACAAAGTAAATATGGTCGTTGAATAATCTTCAAAAATATCACGGGATTAGTTCGTATAAGTGGAATCAGTTATTGTTGAAAATCCAAAAATTTTTCAAATAATCATCAAAAATACCACAAGAATTTCAATTATAATAACTGATTCAACTATACTCAAAAGATATTATGTGGGTCAATATCACCAGAAAATTTTCAAAATCCGCAAAAAAATTCAAATATACAACAGTCAAAATGTGTTCAAAATGGTATATCAAATTATTCAGGTGGGTAACTATCACCAGAATTTTCCAAATATAGAAGAGGCAAAAGTATTCTTGAGTTGAAAGTTTCTCCAAAAAAAATGAAAATACTAAATCCACGTTGGTGCGCCAAAAATGCGACCTACCTCAACGCTCTAAAACCTTAAAGTCGCATAAACCGGCTGTCAGAATGACAGACGGGTAGTTTGCCGCTCGCTACAGTGGAGATGGGGGGGGTTCGATATGAAGAAAAATCGTTAAAAATGAATTCTCATAGTGAAATGGGCGCCAGATAAATTTACCCCTGGCAAACACCCTTAGTTGCTAATCAACTCACCAAATTTACCAAAATAAGTTGATGAAAATCAAAGGAAATAATTAACTCGGTATAACAATAACAACTTCAGTTTAATTGCATCAAATTGCAAATTCAATATTCAATATTAATAACAATTGTACAAAATCTCACAGTGTCAACTCAAAAATACTTAGGCCTTTAGTGTGAATAGATGATTATACATGAAATGGTAAATAGATGGAATCAAATAATATTCTATGACCCCACAGTCTCAAATTAAGTACAACCTATGTAATATGGGTAAATTGGCTTACCAAGCCTTATGCATAAGCGCTGGGTTTCCCTAAATATTCGAAAAGTAAAATGAGGTGTGTGGAATCAGAAGAACATTCGATATAAAGTAATGACGCAACGAATTATATCATAATATTAAATCACATTTCAAGATAAACTCCCAGTGATAAAAGTTCAAAGTTAAATATAAGTTTCCTAGTAAAAACTTGCGTGCAATCCCACGACGAAGACTTGAGCCTACAAGTCAGATGTCAGACTGTAGACTGCAGACTGCTCGAAGTGTTGATAATGTCTGCTACTAGCAGATGATGGTATCTGCAGTCAAAGTTCGGCTAATGCTGGTTCGAATTCAGCAGTGTTAGACCTGGGCCGAACAACCAGGAATCCTAAGCCTCCAGATTTAGTACCAAGCACGACGAGAAATATGAGCAGACTTATACCAAAAGGAAAAAACCCTGTGAAGGAATAAGCTAAATTACACGCTATTCCTTACTTGTTTGACAATATTTCTGTACTCAGGTTGTTATTAAAAAAAACTATTGAAACCCCATTAAATTGAAATTGAACTATGATATCATCAAATATCAATCTGTAATCTCGAACAGAACATTTATAACCCTTTTGTTCACTTTTTATGATTTCACCCTGTATAACCCATAACCAACTCAACCAATCTCAACATTTCAAATATATAACTTAATTAATCTCAATGAACTCATTTTAGAAAGATTAGTAAGATTCTGCTTGGAAACTTTAGGTTGTCCCACCCTGTATAGTTGTCTATTTCCAAAAATGTATTGCAATTCTTGTTGAGTAGGAAAAGCCCTTTGTCATTACAATGTTTAAAAACTTTAAGTGGTGACACCCTGTATAGTCCCAGAAAATGGTAAAGTAATTTCGATCAATTTGAAACTGACATTATTAAAATCCAGCTTGAAAACTTAAGTGATGTCACCTGGTATACCCTCAGAAAAAGGCTGTATCATTTCAATGAACATGAAAGTGACATTATTAAAATCCAGCTTGAAAACCTGAAGTGGTATAGACTATCTCACACACTACACTATGTCCCTTAAAAGTGATGTAGGTTCCCCATAAATATCAAGAGACCACTCTGTCTCACTAGAGCTCTAAGAATTAACTTCAAACTAAAGATTTCAGCCCCCTCAAAGGTCAGATTGCACAGACAATAATGCTGATAGATTACTAGTAAATAAGATGTGTAGGACACACTTACCCGAGTGTCAGTGGGGCTTGTTTCCTCTATAACCTACAAATAATATCACACAAGGTATCTCAGGTTTCCTAAATCAGCCCTGGGGCTCCCTTGAGTTGAGATGAGAGGTTAGGTTATGTATGGTTCAACTGATCGTTCTTGATAGCTGGCTGTGGACAGAAGAGGTGATCTTGGACTATGCTGATAATTCACATTTCCTGAATTGTGGAACATACCTTTTTAACGAAGTTGCTTTGGTGTACACAAGTATTGAAATCCCGAACACGGAAGTAATTTTGAAAACGTACTCAAAATATGCTAATCACAAAACCCAATACGTTTCAAAATATAAATTTCATATTAGCAGAATATAACCCATAAATGGATGAATAGAATATTCATGAATATCTACCAATATATATACCATACGACACCATCAGCATCTCGTGCCAAATGCCTGAAGGAAGAAGGAAGTGACCCAGTGACCAGTGACAAAGTGTCTTTGTCAAATCTGTCAAATTCTCAATGTCAACTTCACTTCTCCCGACAGTTATCGACAAGGTACATTCCACTGAATGCTGCACTCGTATCAATAGTCCAAGACCACTTCTCGGCCCCAACCTATACGCTTACAAATTTGCTATCATTCCTTCTATTTATTGCATGAGAATTCGCTTGTATTTGTTCATAAAGTATGCTAGGTCCTCGCTGTTAGCAGATTCATCAATTTAAGTTCTGGTTTCGGTTCGATGACGCAGTTGATAGACTACACTCTCGGTAGATCGCTTCCCCACTATTCATGATGATTCGTGTGACGTTTGCCCAGGTTGGTGTCGAATAGCCGTTCGACGGCCAAATAGGTCGAGAAATAAGACTCAAATGAATATCGCCGCGTTGCCGGCGAACTATGGGCGCTAAGCTGCAAATAAACCGTAACAATTTAAATACTGTGAACTATTCAAATACTTTTGTATCTGTTATTTAAATACTTATTAGCCATTGCAAATATTTAATATTTATATAATTTCAATATCCGAAAGTATTTAATTCTCAATATTTGCATGCTTTTCTCAGAGTATTTGCCCAGCTCTGCTTGCAAGTATGCAGAGTAAGTCCGCAAACCACAATTGATTCTTCGAGAAAATGCCTAGAAGAACATTTGCCCGAAGTCAAGTGCGAAGCTTTGAACTCGAAGAGACCAGATCTTTATGCATCCTTCACAGTATCAATACATCGTGATAGCTACACTGCCGTGCCAAGGAAAAACGCAGTAAGTGCGAAAAAGTCCGAAATGAGTTTTTCATCTACACCTATGTATTCGACCGCGCTGAATTCAAATATGCAAGAAAAAATGCAGTATTTACAAAGATAGCTGAGATATTATCGTGAAAATGATCACAGTAAGTGCAAAAGTGTTCTTTTTGTACCTCAAATTATAGTATCTGCATCTGAGTCGGTGGTCGAGAGCGTTAAGGCGCTGAGTTCGTATGGGGACTCTCACCGAGACCCAGGTTCGAATCCTAGTTAGGCCATGGATGTTTGTGTTTGTATGTATACCTAACCCCGCACAAGTTTCGACTTATGGGGCGTTTGGTCCCAGTGCTGGGACTAACGAGGTATGCAATTGCAAAAAAAGAAAAAGAAAGCAGTATTCGCAAGTAGATACTGTATTTCAACTTACAATTCGTAAATACTGTCTGTAGATACTAAATTTTAACTTACGGTACTTCTTAG
The DNA here is from genome assembly GCA_918026855.4 of Phaedon cochleariae. Taxonomy (NCBI): domain Eukaryota; kingdom Metazoa; phylum Arthropoda; class Insecta; order Coleoptera; family Chrysomelidae; genus Phaedon; species Phaedon cochleariae. The sequence continues at coordinate 43,302,843 of OU896715.1, read as the reverse complement.
GTGTACGGACAAGAATCAACAAGTAAATTATATAAACCCACGGATAGATGAGCACCGCTCAGTAGTTTGTCTCCGTTGATTCCAGAGGGTAGGTTTATTTATCTATACACCGAAATGTTTGGAAGTAGAGGAACAAAAATGACTGCGATGGTGCGCGATAAGGAATTACAGAGAGTGGAAGTGTTGAAGCAGCAAATAGAGGCATTACCAGAAGTAGAAATGGCTCATCAGGAAATAGATTGTTTGCAAAAAACTGAAAATATCGAAAGTGGGGATGTTCTTATTCCTAAAATTAGTGCAGGACGAAGTGAACTGATAGAAATACCAGCTGTTATCCAAGAACTTGTTCAAGTAGATACAAATGCAAACATTATCATCATGCCAGGAGTAGCAATTGAAAGTCTCAATGAAATAGACGACATAAGATCTTGAAAACGAGGATGATACTACTATCATAGACTTTGTCAGCCTAGCAGAAGGTTGGTAATCTTCATCACATATTATCAATTGGCAATTGACTAACGAAATATTACCATTTCTAGACTCAAACCAGCAGTTATCACAAGTGGAAGAAGTATTGCTAGAAAAAGAATCAAGCAAAGAACTAATCCAGGAAGAAGTATCGAATACAAGAAGCAACTGTCCAGGCACACGACGGAGGTTAGTATTCATAAGTTGCAATATTGAAGTATCAATTAGCTCATACTATAATAATGTTTCAGAGTATACAAAAAATGAAACAGTGAGAAAAAGAAGGAAACAACGGACCAAAATTGAACAATTACAGGAAAAACGATTCAAGTTGCAAGAAAAGCATAGAGTTTTAGGAGGATGTGATGTCGCTAAGTGTAAATTGAAATGTGGTAACAAGTTTGATGATGAGCAAAGGTACAAAATCAATAGCGAGTACTGGAAGTTAAACTGGGAACAACAGAAATCTTTCATTCTACATCAGTGTTCGAGAAATTCTGTCAAACATAAGACGCTCAAAACAGAATCATCTCAACGAAATATGACTATACAATATCATCTCCATAGTAAAGAAGGTACAAAGCTGCAGGTTTTCTGACGATTCTCGGTTACAAACCCGAGAACGACGGCATTGTTTTCCGTGCTTTATCAACAGTTGCAAGGTCTTCAAGCACCCCTGCACCCGATCGGCGTGGGCATCATTCCAATAAAGCCAAAATTGACAGAGATCAGATACATTTGCACATTGAGTCCTTCCATCCGGAATCCTCGCATTACAGGAGAGAACACGCTCCCAACGTTAGATACTTACCAGATGACGTCACAATTAACTTTATATTCAACGATTTTTGTCGTAAGTACCCAAATACAAAAATTTCATATGAACTATACCGTAAAGTAGTGGGCGAAATGAACATTCATTTCACAAAACTTGGTCATGAACAGTGTGGACATTGTGAGACGTTTCGTTTACACAATGCAGAACATACTAAGAACAATTTAGGCACAGAATGTGAAATATGCAGTAAATGGTCCGCACATAATTCCAAAGTTGTAGAAAGTAGGAAACGTTACAAAAAACATGCAGATATGATATTTGATGAAAACACCCTGTGCATATCGGCTGACTTACAGAAGATAATTATGTTACCCCGTATGGATATGTTCAAGGCAGTTATCTTCATCAGACGTCTCACATCTTACAACGAAAGTTTTGTACCGGTGGGGAGAGTGCAGAAATCTCGACGACCATTCGCAGTACTGTGGCACGAAGCAATAACTTCGTGAAAAAAGGATATTATGAGCACCTATTACCAATTCTTCTTGCATAATAGGGATAAGAAGAATATAATCATTTGGCTTTATAATTGTTCCGCTCAAAACAAAAACTGGTGTATGCTCAGTTCTTTTGTTCATATTGTGAATTCTAGCATGGTGTCACTTGAAACTTTGGAAGTTAATTATTTTGAACCAGGGCACACTTTGATGAGTGCCGACAGTTTTCACCATCAAGTTGAATTGAGTCTAAAGAAGAAAACCAAAACATATGATTTCCTGGACTTCGTAGATTCAGTTTCGAAATCGAATTCAGGGAAAGTTGATGTAAAATCCATGCAGATCAATGATTTTTTTCAATGGAGAGACCATCATTCCGTGGCAAAGACTAATAATATAAAACTCAATCATCCTAAGCCATATTTGAGTGATATTGTACAGATCCGAGCAGAGCGAGGAAAGTTCACATTGAAGTACAAAACAGATTTCAGTTCTGAAACAGAATTTGAACTGAATTTCATCAAAAATGCTTCAATGAAAACGATTGGCACTGAAACCACTGCTCTGAGTGTGGAAGACGGGATCGAGATAAACAAGAAGGAGGCTTTATTGAAAGTAGTGGGACCACTGATGGACAAAACTCGTTTACAGTTCTGGAAAAACCTCCCAGTCAAAAAAGAAAATTAATTCTACTTCAGAAAAATGTTTTTTTATTCTTAAAGTTTTTATTTCCTATCCATTATTATTTCATATGATATCAATGAATATTTCATATCGTTCGTTTTTATTTACCAATATGGCATTGCAGTTGTGATCTCATTTTGTGAATGTAAGAGAGTTTTAATTAAATATTATGAAAAACACATACTGTTACATGATTATCAATATATGAATTGTTTTCATAAATTAAAATACAGTAAGTAGTTACTTACTACGTTTTGTTTTATGAAAAGTGCTCAACCTCATAATCATAATCACAGTAATTGATATATTTTTTGAAACATTCTTCGAATTATTCTGAAATTCACAGGAATTGAAACCGGAACAATGAATACTTAGTTGGACTGAATTTCATGAATATATTCATAATGAAACGATATCAATTGGTCTTTCAACTTGTTTGAGTGTTTACTGCCATTTTACTTTTTTGTATTTACTGCGTTTTTCCTTTGCACGCAGTACAAACAGGCCATGAATCCAAATATATGACCGTGTGGGGCAGAAGTACAGGACTTCGATGTGATGTGCTTTACGGAAACTTGGTTACGTGAGCATGAATCTTCTTTTTCAGTTTTGAGAAATTTTAATGTAGCTGGCATTTGCTGTAGACATTCTTCCGAACACGGTGGTGTCATAATTTAAACTAAGAGAAACTTGAGAACAGGGTCATTAAATATTTCTGACGTTTTGTATGAAGAAAATACTTTTGAATTTGCTGCTGTCAAATTGATTCACTTAAGTATTATAATTATCACGGTATACCGATTGCCTATTCCTGACAAAGTTGACAGATTCTTTGGAAATTTCTCGGCAATGCTTCAACGTCTGACATTGCAAAACAAAGAGAAATTAATAACTGATGACGACTTCAATATTGATATAAACAACAAAAAACTAACATTCGCACAGGAATCATAAATATCGTTCAATCATTTGATCTTGATTTCTCTGTAATCCAACCAACAAGCTTCTCAAAAAAGAATGGAACTTGCATAGATAACTTAAGAGGAAGTTGTACTATGATATAAAGCAATAATGCAAGGGTTTCGTAGTCCCTAACTTTTCAGGGTCATTTTTCATTTTGAGTGAATGAAAAAAATTGTTCATATTCGTGAAGATCTTATCTATGTTCCTGTCGTCTTACTTTTTCAAAATTCGATTCGGTTCTTCCAAAAAAAAATTGGAAAATCATCAAAAAACACGATATTTTGCGATTTTTTTTAGAAAAAACTGAATCAAATTCCGAAAAAGTGAGACGACAGGAACATAGATTAGATCTTCACAAATATGTACAAATTTTTTCATCCACTCAAAATGAAAAATTTACCTGAAAAGTTAGGGACTACGAAACCCTTGCATGCCAACAATTCGTATCCAGAAAGTGGCGCCGCTCTCAAAATTGATAGGTATTAACGTGTATGAATGGAAATGAAATATACATTCCTTCAGGCGCGCATCCAAGGGGGGGGAAAAGTAACATTCTTCTAAATTAATCGCTGAAAATGGCTCACCTATCAAATTTTGTTCGAAAAGTTCACGAAAAAAAGTTGTTTCTATTTCAATTTCACACATCTGTCTCAACTTTCAGTTCTAGGTATTATTTTCAGTATCTACGAAATTTCTGTATTGAAAAAATGATACTTCAACATATTTACCCCCTCCAGAACTAAATCCTAGATGCGCTACTGCATTCCTTATTTGCAATGTTTACGAGGGTCTGGCATGTGTAAAAAAATTAAATTTCATGATTTCAGTGGGATATCAAATTATCATTATTTCATATCATTTCAGATTGCTCCAATATACCTAGATATTCAAGAATATACGGCAATGTTACCACAGTTATGTTACGGTGAGGTTCTCACAATTAACGATAACATTTCTTGAGTTCCCGAAACATGGAATATTTTGAATAATATAACGTTATAGACGTTTATTTACGCGTATAATTTGAATTAGGATTACCTCGGGAATAATGACGGACGAATCAGAAACAATTGTGGAATCGATAGAAAATCTACTGCCATCCAGTTCTAGGCATATTAAAAAAATATTTATCGCAATACAAAAGGATGCGCTTTTTCATAGGTATCAAAGTTTTTTTACACGACGACTCATTAGCGCTGCGGTTGACACGCGTCTTTTGACCCTCGCCGCATGATTTACGACTTTCTATAAAAAAAGGTACCGCTGTTTGCTGTTTTCGTAACTTCAAAGCTACCAATGGAAAAGAAGCGTGAAAACCTTGTGCTAAGCATGCGGGGTGAGATAATTCTGTTATGGAGCAATCATTTATGTATTGCGATTTTGAAAAATTTTCAACAATGACGCGGGGGCGTATAATTTGCTGACCAATATTAGAGTATGCTGACCGAGCATTTCTGATTCGATTTTTTGTTTCAAATTGCATATCTGAATATAATATAGATGCCACCAGTGGAATAATGTCGATCAACCCCTTCAGAGGGGTATTTTCGAGGGGTAAGTACATGGGGCAATCCGGTGTACAACTTGGGGGTATTGCGTGGTAAGCGAGGCAGTGTGGGGCATTGCGGGGCAATGTGAGGCATTGTCGGGCACTGCAGGGTATTGATAGGCATTGCAAGGTATTATGAGGCATTGTTAGACAATGCGGGGTATTGAAACAGCACTAAAAGGGCAATGTGGAGCAATGTTTGGGCTCAATTTGTTGCGCGCGCATCCGTTTTTGTTCGAGGTCACTATATGCAGTTCTATGGTTCAAGGTGATGCCTCCGTCTCCATTTTGATTGCGCCATTCAAGCGTTTCGCATCGCGTCATGCTGTCATCAACTCCGGCTACAGCTATTGCTTTGGATTGGATTGGAATTGGATTTAACCGACTATTCGAGTAAAAACTACGATATAGATGAGAAAAGTCCATATGTGAAAGTCTCTTTGTAAAATAATAATATGATTATAATAAAAATATCATCATTATGCTGGCTTCTGAATGAGGGGTAGGGACGGATCAGTAACGATCGCTTACAGCGTTTCAATTCTATATCCTAGATCTATCCAAAAAAGAAAGTCGGAAATACCTGTTGACAATTCAATAACTAAGAAAATTGAATTTATCGGAGATTCTTCAGAAGAAGAAAATGAACCAGATATTGTTTCAGACGATTCCACAGATGAGGAGTCATTCTACACTTTGGGCGAAAATCGAGAAGAAGATAGGATGATGAAAAAACTTGACGTTTTCGATCCTGAAATAGATATTTCTATGCAGTGGTATTGGATAAAAACTGGTATCTGGAACTGGTATTGAAAAAAAAACCAAGACAGATTTGGAATTAGGTTTTTAGGAAACATTTCGACAAGTGGCCAGAAAATTCTGAAATTGAAAATTCCATACCAAAAGAATGTATTTTTTACGGACCACTTGTATACTTGGGGAAAATTCTCCGTTTCTCCTGAAAAGAGCGGATGACGTGAACATTTCCAATCTTCATTTGGAGTCGAGAAAAAATTTTGAATTTTAAAAACATACTCAAGTTGACTAATGTGATATCCAGTGAGATATGCTTTAACAAAATATATATTCAGGTTCAAGCTGTTTTTGGTTCAAGAAAATCTTAACTCCGTTTTAGTTTTGAAAAACTTCACTGTTTCAAGAAAGAACTCAGAGTTTGCATTTTTTAAATGACTATAAACTTGAAAAAATGTTTAATTTTAGTCGAGATTTTAGTAATGTTACCTATAATATCTGGACTTATATGCCTAGTGTTCCTGTTACCAAACTATAATCCCTGAATTATTGTGATACTGTCTAAAGAAGTACCTCTAGGAATAACTACTTAGTCATTAAGTATGGGAGAAAAAAAAATGTTCGTCCTATGTTTGTTTTATGTTCGACTGCTTGTTATGACGTGTGGTTTCTTACAAAAATATGTACAACTATTAATTATTCCTCGTCCCATCAGATGATTTATTCACTAAGACATTAGAATGAATTTGAACTATGTTAAAGACATAAGGCAGTTTCCACATTTCAATATAATCTGCCTCTCTTCAACACATGGAATGAAAAGAGATAGTATAATAGTGCACTAGGGGCATTGTTGGGCATTGGGGGGCATTGTTGGGCATTGCGGGGCAATGTTGGGAATTGAAGGGCAATGTTGGGCAATGCGGGGTATTGTTGACTGAGAAATGGGCATTGCAGGGTAATTTCGGTGAATTGGGGCATTCATTACCCCCTGGTGTACAAAAAATAGCTAAGTACTTACCCCTCGAGTATTTTATTCTTGATGTTTTTCAAAAATTCTTGCTGACCGAGCATTTCTGGTACGAGTTTTTGCTCCAAATTGCATATTGTTATACAATATATACAGGGTGTCCCAAAATTGCTGGGACACAGAGCTACCACGTGTAGAGGAGGTCAAAATAAGTTGATCGGACCCAATTTATTTATTTGCCAAAATGTACCGTTTGTCCGTGAGAAGGGTTCAAAGTTCACTTGAAAAAACACATTTTTGTACGCTGTTCAGGAATAAGTGGAACGAATTTGATAAACTTTGGCAATAGTGTATTTCAGAGAATTACTTTCCTTTTGGTAATCTAAGAAACCCTATAAGAAATTGTAGAAGGGTTGAAACCACCCTCACCCCCTGACGTTTTCTCCAGAACTTTTTTAAGGGTCATGATACGGTTCTGAAATTTTTTGAGCTTGAAGACTCATCAATTATCTTCATTTTATCACTCTTGTAAAAATTTCTTATACCGAATAGTTCCGAAGAAAAAAAATGTTCTCTCAAATAATGCTACCAGATATTCCTATAGTACAAGTTTAATCAAATTGTGATATAAAACTTAGTTGGCAGTGGAAACAGAAGCAGAACGTTTTTTCATAATAAATGTTCAATATGACGCCCACCTTCATTAAAACAAATATCAATTCGACGTAAAAAATTGAAATGCACCCTCCTCAGGACATCGTCGTTGTCTCGTATAGTGCGTCAACGGCATTTTGGATTCTGTTCCACAGCTGTTCGGAAGTATCAATTTGAACTTCATACACTTTTGTTTTCAACGCTCCCCAGATGAAGAAGTCGCACGGATTCAAATCTGGAGACCGCGGAGGCCATTGAATAGGTGCTTCTTGTCCCCTACCAATCCATCTATCAGGAAATTGTTCGTTCAGATATTTTCTTACTGCACGTGCAAAATGAGGTGGTGCACCGTCGTGCATGAAGAACATGTTTCGACGAACATTGAGGGGCAAGTCCTCTAATAAATCTGGCAAAATTTCCTGAAGAAAGTGAAGGTAACTAGCACCATCAAGGCGATCTGGCAATCGGATCGGCCCAACCAAAAATGTTTCGATAAATCCGATCCAAACATTAGTTTTAAATTCTCGTTGATAGTGTCTAGCTTTGATGGCATGTGGGTTTTCATCAGCATATACATGCTCATTGTGCAGTTTCGTCATGCCACGACGTGTAAAACAAGACTCATCAGTAAAAAAAATATTAGTATGAAATCTGTTGTCAAGTAGTCTGCGCTCCCGAACAATCCGTGAAAAATTTAAACGTGATCCGTGGTCAAGTGATAATAACTCTTGGCACAAACTGTATATGAAATGGATGTATTGATTGTTGTCTGCAGATCCTATTCACAGTGTTTTTTGGTATTCCTGTTTGTCGCTGCACAGATCTGGTACTTATCTCGGGATTGCCATTGATTATTTCAAGAACAGCTTCTTCCGTATTAGGTCTTTGTCGGGGTCTCCCAGCTGACTGGTTTCAACATCCCTGTTTCTCGAAGACGTCTCTCAATTCGGGAAAAAGTTTTAAAATTCGGAATTCTCCGGTTTGGATACCTCTCTTGGTATACGCGGGCATTTCTGCGGCAGTTACCTTGACAGAATCCAAGAACTAAGATCATATCGGTTTGCTCATCATAAGAGAAATCCATATTTGATAGCAGTTGAAATTACAACAACAATTGAATAATAATAAATGGTCGGTAATGGTACCCGCGGTGATAACAAAATTGAAGAATTTATTGAAACATTTACAGACAATGTCAACAACAAACTTGAATGACAATAAATTTGTTTCCTGTCGAAATCACGACTTGCCTTCGTTTCCACTGCCAACTAAGTTTTTTTATATCACAATTTAATTAAACTTGTACTATAGGAATATCTGGTAGCATTATTTGAGGGAACATTTTTTTTCTTCGAAACTATTTGGTATACAAAATTTTTATAGGAGTGATTAAATAAAGGTAATTGATGAGTCTTCAAGCTCAAAAAATTTTTGAACCGTATCATGACCATTAAAAAAGTTCTGAAGAAAATGTCAGGGGGTGAGGGTGGTTTCAACCCTTCTACAATTTCTTTCAGGTTTCTTAGATTACCAAAAGGAAAGTAATCCTCTAAAATACACTATTGCCAAATTTCATCAAATTTGTTCCTCTTATTCCTGAACAGCGTACAAAAATGTGCTTTTTCAAGTGAACTTTGAACCCTTCTCACGGACAAACGGTACATTTTGGCACATAAATAAATTGGGTCCAATCAACTTATTTTGACCTCCTCTACACGTGGTAGCTCTGTGTCCCAGCAATTTTGGGACACCCTGTATATAGATATATAAATGCCACCAGTGAGATTTATTCGATCCACCCAACAACAGAACTAAATTATCCCACTGAAGGAGTATAGACCGAAAAAATCTCACTAGTGGTATCTTTATATCTATATCTGATATTAGAATAGGCAAGTTGAAGAAAAAATACGAACTAGAACTCAATTAGCAAATATTCAAATATTCTTGGAGAACAGCTGGAAAAAACTACCCCTCTGAATGGGTCTGTCGAAATTATATTGCTAGTGGCATCAATATATCTATATAAAATATTCAAATACGAAAACTCGTACCAGAAATGCTCGGTCAGCAAGGATTTTTGAAAAACAGAAAGTATGAACTACCCCTCTGAAGAAATGGATCGGATGTTCGGTCAGCAAGAACTTTTGAAAATCAGCAAGAATAAACTACCCCTCTGAAGGGGTGGATCGGAATTATTCTATTGATGGTGTCTGTATATTTCTATGAAATATACAAATATGCAAGTTGAAGCAAAAACTCGTATATTTTATGCAGAGTTAGTTGAACAGATCATCAAACGAATGTCGGCCCGCGCTTCCGCACTCTTTGAACTCACAAAGGGACCGACGGTGATGTGTTTTTCCAACTGACTTTGCATAAACTATAAAAGAAATGTTTGGGCAGCAAGGATTTTTGAAAAACAGCAAGAATAAACTTCCCATCTGAAGGGGTGGATCGAAATAATTCCATTAGTGACATCTATATATCTTTATAATATATTCGAATATGCAATTTGGAGAATTAATAAAAACCAGAAGTGGTCGGTCAGCAAGAATCTTTGAAGAATAGCAGGAATAAACTATACTTCTCTGAAGGGGTTGATCGAAATCATTCTACTGGTGGCACGAACCAGAAATACTCGGTCAACAAGGATTTATGAAAAACAGCAGGTATAAACTACCCATCTAAAGGGGTGGATCGAAGTTATTTCACTAGTGGCATCTTCATATCTCCATACAATATTCAGATATGTTATTTAAAAAAAAACGAACTAGAGATGCTCGGTCAGCTAGGATTTTTGTATATCAGCAAGAATGAACTACCCCTCTGAAAGGATGGACCGGAATTATTTTTCTGGTGGTATCTTCAGATTTTCATAAAAAATCCAAATATGCAAGTTGAAGCAAACACTCGTACCAGAAATGCTCGGTCAGCAAGGATTTTTGAGAAACAGCAGATATAAACTACCCCTCTGAAGGGGTTGATCAGAATTATTTCACTGGTGGCATGTATATATTACTATAATATATTCAAAAATGCAATTTTGAGAAAAAATACCAACCAGGTATGCGGTAAACAAGGATGTTTGAAAAACAGCAAGAATAAACTACCCCTCTGAAGAAGTGGATCGGAATTATTTCACTCGTACATCTTTATATTCTCATTGAATATTCAAATATGTCATTTGATAAAAAAAATACCAACCAAAAATACTCGGTCAGCAAGGATTTTTGAAAATCGGTCAGTATAAACTACCCCTCTGAAGGGGTGGATCGAAGTGAACTCGCCATATTCTAACACACATACTCTCGCACACTTCTATCAAGCTGTATAGTATATGAAGCACAAAATTATATTGAGAATGTAGACTATTCATTGATGAAGAATTAAGTTACATAGCTGCCAGTCCTGACGGTATTCCAGAAGAAAAAAACTCCATTGTGGAAAAAAATGTCAATCTGGAGCCAGAACGACGAAAGACCTCTTTCGGTAAGGACTATATGAAGAACACAAGTACAATATCAAGACAATACATATCCATAAATCGACGCTGAACATATCCCTACTGAAGATGGACAACATATGGCAGAGTGGAATAATATAAAAATCATAGGAAAGATAACAACCAAAAAAGAAAAATCAAGGAATCCGCTTGCATTCTTCTGAACGGAGACAATAGCATTGTTTCCTGTTCAGTTGATATAAATAGAACCTGGTATTCACTACTGAGGGCTGAACATATAAATGGTGGATTCAAGATCAATAAATAAAAACATCCTGTAACTAAAATCACTCATTCATATGCCAACATCATTATGACACTGAAAACTGTCAAACTACAAGCAGCACAACTTCCAAAGAGAACTATTTTACATTTTCATGTTGAGAACGGGAGCAGATTCGGTCCCGAAACGTTAAAAGATTCGATATTTTCTCAATATATCTATATTTCTTTGCTTCAAACATTTTTTCAAACAAATTGTCACTGACAAGCTACTGGATTTTTTTTTCAGGCACCCTGATAGAAAAATTTGTTGAACGCAGTGACATTTTGGGGCAAATCATCTGATTTGTCCCACTACAAATATATTGAAATAATACGCATATTTTTATTTCATAGAAACGAGGAGAGAAAATCCCAAAAAATCAAGTGAAATGATATTATTGAATTATTGTTATTCCATTTCTTCTTTCAATATTATTTCACGTTTCACACTAACAACTTCAAATCAATCAATAAGCAAATAACAATTTGTGGAAAAATATAATTCGAGGAGAAATTAGTATCGACAGAATATGAAAACAACAGCTTTACATTAGTATGGAAATCATTGGAAGATACCTCGGAATATACTGACAAGTAAGCTCTTAAAAATGAAAAAAGAAATTGCATCAACTTCAAAATCGGAATGATTTTTCTCGCTATTTGCAAATCCGGAATGAATTCACCTTGCTGGATTTGAATTAACGTATCCATTATACCCAGATGACGACTTTTTTCAAGCTTATAACGACTAGCACGACTAGTCGACAGTCCAACGATTGGAGCGTTCTTCGCAATATACGCCAAGTCGACATGATTGTCAGCACGCCGCGGTCGCTGCGTCGTACTGAAAGTTTTAGACTCCCCTCGTAATTCGGTCGAGGAACGGATTCACAAAGAAGTAATGGTTTTATCGTCATCGGCGTAGTGTTTAAGCTCCACCCATCAGTAGTCAATTTTATACCTCTGCCTCACCCGTTGCCCCTGAGGTTTCGCAGTTTTCAATTTCATGATTATTGCTCATACGATCATTGTGGAATCTCTGCTACATTAAAAATAGTTAAACGGGAAGATAACAGTGATACTAAGAAAATAAGAATAATTTCTGAACAAAATTTGGCAGGTTTCAAACAAACTATATAAGTAACTTGAATTGGGCCACCTTATATGATATTTGAAATGCTGAAGAATTATTCAATCAATTCTTCCAGACCTTCTTGGATGAATTTCACATTCATTTTCCAAAGAAAAGTGTCAAATTCCAAAACGAAATGAAGAGGGATCAACTAGAAGCAATGAATATAATGAAACAATGTTTGAAACCTCAGGAAGTAATCAGTCTCTACAACAAAATGAAATTGAACTATGAAAAAGTTATAGAGGATACAAAACGCAAAGCAAACAAAACATTCATTGAAACCTCGAACAATAAATCAAATGCCATCTGGCACTTGATCAATTCACAGACGGGAAAAAATACGGTCAAAGAAAAAACCAACGTTTCGGCTGAACATTTCAACAACTTTTATGTCATTATCTGCAAAGACTTGTAGACTCATTAGCCCACAGTGACATTGATTTGAGTGGATGCATTGAAAAACACTCATAGCTATCCCAGTTTCTCATTTTTTATGTGTCCTTTCACCAAATATAAAATAAAAAGTATTATTAAAAATTTGAAAAACACTCCAGTCGGGATGTGAATGATCTGAGAGTGACAGTTGTCAAAAATTTGTGTGAAGAACTGGCTCCGATATTGAGTTATACAGGGTGATTCACATAAGAACCGACATAGAGCAGGGGCATGTAGGGGGTCCCGAAATATGGCAATTTAACGCAACTTACCTCTATCCGAAGTTGCTTCCCTAAGGAGTTATATGCTTTGAAAGTGAAGTTATAAATTTTGAAAAAAATCAATATCTCCGTTATTCTTGAGCTCAAAGCAACCAAATTTGGTACACTTTGTGAATGTATTTAGGGAATTACTTGACAGTAACTAGAGCTCAATTGAAATTTGTTAAGGTGGTATACCGGGTGGCGCACCATTAATATTCAACAGAATTTTGTTAACCCTTGATGGATTTCAGAAATCTTTGCTTTGTTGTGTGGGCAATTGAATTCTGAAACTTCTTTTACTCTAGTAATTTTTCGAAAAACCTCATCATTTTCATCAAAAACTCGAATAACTGAAAACACGCGCTCTAGGTGTGTTATTTAAAATCATCGAAAATTCAAAAGTTGGCTATGAAAATAAACGTACAACAAGAAAGTAGGTCATCAATTGTGATCAGTAGAAATTGGCTGGCAAATTATTATTTAGATACGTAACAAAATACGTAAAGTAAGGACAGATACTGAAATGTGAAAAACAGTTAATTAACAACTAACCAAAATAAACACAAAAAACTTAAACAACAACCAGAACAAACAATTGTTTATCGATGAATTACCTAATTGAACAACTTACTTGCTTCATTGTCAAGTTTGACGTTTATTTTCATAGCCAACTTTTGAATTTTCGATGATTTTAAATAATACACCTAGAGCACGCGTTTTCGGTTATTCGAGTTTTTGATGAAAATGATGGGGTTTTTCGAGAAATTACTAGACTAAAAAAAGTTTCAGAATTGAATTGCCCACAAAACAAAGCAAAAATTTTCAAAATCCATCAAGGGTTAACAAAATTCTGTTGAATATTAATGGTGCGCCACCCGGTATACCCCTTTTACAAATTTCAATTGAACTCTTGTTACTGTCAAGTAACGCCCTAAATACCCCCACAAAGTGTACCAAATTTGGTTTCTTCAAGTTCAAGAATAACGGAGATATTGATTTTTTTCAAAATTTATTACTTCACTTCCAAAGCCTATAACTCCTAAGGGAAGCAACTTGGTATAGAGGTAAGTTACGTTGAATTGCCATATTTTGGGACCCCCTACATGCCCCTGCTCTATGTCGGTTCTTATGTGAATCACCCTGTATATTCAATAAATGCTTGGAGCAAAGTACATTTCCAGATGAATTGAAAATTGCGAAAGTAGTCCCAATTCCCAAAACTAACGATCACAATGACATCAATTCATTTAGACCCATTTCAATTCTCCCTGTTTTTTCAAAAATTTTTGAATTTTTGCTCAAATTCCGAATTGTCTCATACATCGAGACAAAATCAACTTTTTGCTAAGGAGCAATTCGGTCATTGCAATAAGAGATCCACAACAAAGGCCTTGATACTTATTTTGGAAAAAATACTTGAGGCCATTGATGAAAACAAACTTACCTATGCTACAATGTTAGATCCATCGAAGACATTATTGAAGAGAAGTTATCCACACAATTCCATTCACACTTTATGACGTGAAGAAAGTTGTATTTGAAATACGGTGTGGGTCACATGCGATGTTGCCAAAGTTCAAGAAATATCATTAGATATTTCATTTAGAATGTTGAAGTATTGATTTATGAAAAATCTAACAGGACACATACAAGGCACATAAAGAGCTCATACACTATATGAGCTCTTTAAATGGGAATTTGGCCACAGAATTGAGTAAATTGGAATGATATATATTAATCATTTACACATCAACTATAACAGCACATGACATCTCAAACTATTTGACATGTCATTAAACATATGATTACCAATATACAGTCTGTCCAAGATAAGGTTGAACAGCATGGGGATCTCGAGCCTTCGAAAATTTTCAAAATTATTTTTAGTCTTTTAGTTATATCAAAAAAAGTGAATTTTTGGAATATCTATTTTATTTTTTTTATCCGTTATTATTAGAGATACAGAAAAAGTGAGAATACTCTTACATAGCAACTTTTGATGACGTTTAACGTGGTGATATCAATTTTTCTATGCGACGTTTCGTGTCCGTAGAACCATCATCAACTTTTGTTTTTCAAATACGGTCCTGATAATTTTTTCACAGATTCTGAAAGGTCTTCCTGTTCTGAATTCAACCATGTATTATACAAGGTGGTTTATGTGTGTTCCGACCTATTTTCAACCATCATCAATGTTTTTTCGAAATTCTAAAGGAAAAATGCCATCAGTTCCAATTATTTTGAAGGAAAATTAGTCAACACACTAATACCTCATCAACTGGTTTCAATCAACAACCTATTTCATTTTGCGGAAAGAAAAATTCCATCCATACAAATTCAAAATATGTCAAGCGCTAAAACCAGGCGATGACGAAAGGCGCAGGACATTCTGTGGTGGTATACCAAAATGTCAAAATTTTGCAAATTTTTTGCCAACAATCATCTGGACTGATGAAAGCATGGTCACTAACCATGGTATCTTCGATAGAAAAATTACACATTATTGTTCACGAGAAAATGAACATTTATACATTACAGCGAGACACCAACACCGTTCAATATGTGGGTTGTTATATTTGGTACACGAATTATTGGTCCTTTTATTCACCATGAAACAAAGACTTCCTAACGTTATAGAAATTTGCTTGACAATCATCTTGAGGAAGCTCTGGATGATTTACCGATTGCGGAAGTTCAGAACTGTAGGTTTCAACAAGATGACGCTCCGGTACATAATTCCAGAAAAGTTCGTGCGTTTTTATCCAGAAAAATGGATTGGTACTCGTTCTGCAGTCCCTTGGTCGGCGCGGTCACCTGATTCGACAGAGCTGATTTTTTTGTTTAGGGGATATATCAAAAACTTTGTACAGGCAAATAGCTTTGATGATGAAGAAGAACTGAGGGACAGTGTCATCAAAGCATTCAATAGAATAACCCCAGAAATGCTTAGTAATGTCTCAGAAGAGGATATCTTTGTTCAGAAAATAATGGTTATCATTTATTTTTGAACATTTGTAATGAATGTTTCTGTAGGTATTGTCAAAGTTGAGTTGTTAGTAATTCGTGTAAAAATTCATCAACAATTTTAAGCGCTGCATTGAATGATGTAGTGAAATATTTTTCATTCACTTTTCAGTATTGAATAACTAATCCATCAATGTTTGACACTAAATGATCAGAAATAAATGGAACTGATGGCACTTTTCCTTTGGAAGTTCGAAAAAACATTGATGATGGATAGAAATAGGTCGAAACACATTCAAATCACCTTGTATAATACATGGTTGAATTCAGAATAAAAAAACCTTTCAGAATCTGTGAAAAAATTATCAGGACCGTATTTAAAAAACAAAAGTTGATGATGGTTCTACGGGCACGAAACGTCGCATAGAAAAATCAGTATAACCACGTTAAACGTCATCAAAAGTTGCTGTTGAAAAGTATTTTCAATTTTTCTGTATCTCTAATAATAACGAAAAAAAAAATGAAATAGATATTCCAAAAATTCACTTTTTTCGATATAACTAAAAAACTGAAGATAATTTTAAAAATTTTTTGAGGCTCTTGATATGAACCTCCGAATGCGCAACTTTTTCTCCATTTAACCGACTACGTATCTCCTACCGTTTTCGAGATCCCCATGCTGATCAACCTTATCTTGGACAGACTGTATAAACACAGAAAAGTATCTGTGCCAACCTGTAGGATAAATGGAAATCACAAAAATATTCCAACAAATTTATTTTCCCAATTATTACGACGCCTCTCATCTTGAACTACTCGATAGATCATTGAACATATTTTCACCGATACGCACACAGAGAAAAATATCTGTGCCAACCCATAGGGGAGTTCGAAATATCAAAAATATTCGAAAAAATACATTTTCTCAATTTATACAACGCATGTCATCTTGAACTATTTGGAAGATCATTAAACACCTAATTGCCAATACGTAGGGGAGATGAAAATCTCAAAAATATTCGAAAAAAAATATTTCCTCAATTATAACCGCGCGTGTCATCTTGAAATATTTGAAGAATCATTGAACACCTCATTAACAATTTGTACACACAGAAGAATATCTGTGCCTACCCGTAGGGGAGATGGAAATCGCGAAAATATTTGAAAAAAAAAATTTTCTCAATTATTACGGTGTGTGTCATCTTGAACTATTTGACAGGTTATTGAGCATATGATTATCAATACAAACACACAGAATAATATCTCAAAATTATTCATTTTCTCAATTATTACGGCGCGTGTCAACTTCAACTACTTGAAGGATCATTGAACACTTCATAACCAATACGTACACACA
The DNA here is from genome assembly GCA_918026855.4 of Phaedon cochleariae. Lineage (NCBI taxonomy): Eukaryota > Metazoa > Arthropoda > Insecta > Coleoptera > Chrysomelidae > Phaedon > Phaedon cochleariae. Next base: position 43,285,601 of record OU896715.1, on the reverse strand, counting down.
GAAAAATATCTGTGCCAACCCGTAGGGATGATGGAAATCGTAAAAAAATCGAAAAAAAGCAGTCTCTAAATTATTACGGCGCGTGTCATCTTCAACTATTTGAAGGATCATTAAACACCTCATAACCAATACGTACACACAGAAAAATATCTGTGCCAACCCGTAGGGGAGATGGAAATCGGAAAAAAAATCGAAAAAAATCATTTTCTCAATTATTACGGCGCGAGTCATCTTGAAATATTCGAGAGGTCATTCAACACCTCCTCACCGATACGTACACACAGCGTAAAATCTGAGCCAACCTGTAGGGGAGATGGAAATTGCAAAAATAATCAAAACAAATCATTTTCTCAATTATCACGGCGCGTGTCATCTTTAACTATCTGACAGGTCATTGAACATATCATTACCAATACATGCACACAGAAAAATATTTGTGCTAAGACGTAGGGGAGATGAAAATCTAAAAAATTTTCGGAAAAATTCATTTTCTAAATTATAACGGCGCGTGTCATCTTGAACTATCCGACAGATCATTCAACACCTTATCACCGATACGTACACACAAAAAAATATCTGTGACAACCCGTAGGGGACATGGAAATCGCAAAAATAATCGAAAAAATTCATTTTCTCAATTATAACGGCGCGTGTCAACTTCAACTATTTGAAGGATCATTAGACACCTCATAACCAATACGTACACACAGAAAAATATTCGTGCCAACCCGTAGGGGATATGGAAATCGCAAAAATATACGAAGAAAATCATTTTCTCAATTATTACGGCGCGAGTCATCTTGAACAATTCGAGAGATCATTCAACACCCCATCACTGATACGTACACACAGAAAAATATCTGTGCCAACTCGTAGGGTAGATGGAAATCGCAAAATAATCGAAAAAATTCATTTCATCCTCCCTGTTTTTCCACATAACAGGTATGTCATCTCTCTCTCAGCTACCATTCTGTTCAACACCTGTACTTATTACTTTCTAGGTACTTTTCAATTTTGTCTGAAGATGGCCGTAGAGCCAAAACTATAGTCACACTACTCATAATTTTGATATTAAATATTGTGGTCGACCGACTTCGAGTTCGTTTTTCTCCTGTTGAAATGTATGATATAGATACCACAGTTATGTGTGTGACTGTTTGACATGATCACAATTGATAATTTTCCATTCAGAAACATCAGGAGGTAAACAAGATGAAAAGTTCATGAATATTTTGAATTATTCTTGGATTTGTGAGGATGTTTCACCCATGGGATCCAGGAAACTGAATTGATTATCCTCCAAACTGATCCATGCCAAGCACCAGTGGGCATTGCAATATTGGGTCTGTATAAATTAATATTGATCAAAAACTCATCATCAAAACTTCCTCGTAATATTTTCGCGGTCATATAAGAGTCAAGTATTTGAAATTCGGTGAATGTATCATTCAACAGATAGAAACATATATCAATGACGAAATTTGAAAGCCATTGACGATCATTCAATGTCATAAAATCATCAGATCGAAATTCTTTCAATATACAATCCAAATCATCATAAATTGCTATGACATATGGTTTGGTAATATTTTTATAATAGGCAACATCTTTCACGAGACCATTTTCATATAATGTTAAGGAGTTTTTTGAACAAAGATCATGAACATATTTTTTTGAAATAAGTGTTTTACTTTCTGTTCTTAGGATTATGTCTGGCAGAAGATAATTGTAGAAAAACATGATGAGTTTCCCACTCATTAACTGCCAAAAATCTCGATCTCTTGTTATCCTCTTTACCAAAATGCCTTCTCCACTGTAAACAACAAGGTCACACCAAGTTCTTTCTGAAATTCCAAGACTACCCTGAATTTGGAAATAATAATCGTGTGTCCGTGAAACTTCGCCATTTCTTGAAATAAACTTCAGCACGTTCTTGTTTGCAGCGTCTCTAGGATGATGGTTCCTAATCGAATAGGGACACTTAATTTCCTAATGATCCTACTAAACCATCAGGAGAGCGTCCTAAAAACGGAAACTGTTCATGAATCTGTAGACCTGACGGCTTGACTGAATTTCTCTTCGTTTTAGTGTACTCTCTCAAGGCGGCTGGCTCATTCTCAATTCCGTATTTTACTGCGGTAAGGTTTGATATGTCATCATACAATATTCTGTATACGGCAGATGCTAGTGACTTTTTTGACACAGATTTACACACTTTTCCAAAATTGGAAGCAGTTAAACGTTTTCTTTTTTCCTCGTGCCAAATCCTACTGTATCTTTGCATTACGGTTTTTTTTTCAGCTCTACCTTATTTTCATTCTCCAGTTATTCCAAGAATAAATCACATTCTTCAACGAGATCAACTGCAACTTCTGAAGGGCGAGTACCTGTAAGTTCTTGGCAGAATTTGCAGTGGAATGGTCCACTGGAACTTCTATCAGTTTATCGACACACTCGACATGTACCCATCCATCATCGCATTGAACCCACTGGGCCGTCACTTCAAGACTTCCTTTTTCACATTAAATACAACAGGAGTTTGCATCTACTGACGTGGTGGAGTAATCCTGAAAGGAATCATGACCCAAATATTTTGGTTTGTGTGATGGTTTTTTCCATGTTTCTTCCTGTTTAAGAATCTTGGCTGATGAATATTTGGAAGTGGCACAATAATTTCTTTGATGGTATGTCCATGTGACTTTCTTTGCAAATACTTAGAGTATATTCTCGAATCTTCCTAATAACTCTGCTACATTTCTGATTCTTTTCAGAATTTAGGGTAATATTCTTCGTTTTGCCAAAATATCTCTCAACAGGAGCGTTGCTGGTACGCTCAGTGACTAGAACAACTGTCCATAGTGGTATTAGTGGAACATATTTTTTCAATATGATTTCATGAAGTTCTGGATGATAATACAGATTTGAGGAGTTGTCAACATCTTCAACTTCGATATTTACCTTAGAAAATAGATCCATAAATTGTATAAAAATGGCACTATTTCTGTACATGGAAAGTTCGTTACGAATTACAATTATTCACCTCCTCAGATTCGAGTGAATCAATTTCGTCTATAAAACATTTGTTATCAAGGAAGACTTTCGCCTTTGCAACTGCCTCATTTTGTTTGGGTAAAGTGATTAAGACAGAAATGTTTTTTAATAATTCTAGAATATCTTGAAGTATTCTCATATCGAATAATGCTGCAAATTTGCATTTGAAATAGTGGCGCATATTCACCACATCTATGATATTATTTATATCTCTACAAATCATCTTGGAAAAATGACATAAACATATACGGAGTTTTATCATATCTTCTGGAAAGTCTTCAGAATTGAGCAGTAAGCAATAGTACTTATTGATATATGATAATAATCGTTCCAAAACATGGATACTGCATTCAATGATGGATACGAAAATTCCACTACTACCGTTGAAAACGATGGCCACTTATTGGTTATCTTGATAAAATAAATTCGGAAATTAGTGAGCCATACGCCAATTGTACCAGTGTCATGGTTACTAGTAATCAATTCCAGAACAGAACAAACTCAGTTATTTCTTGTTTTAATTACTCCAGCATAATACAAGACTCTTTTATTCGTTGATTTAGGCCGCCGGATAATAGTTCCCGTTGCATCCAAATAGAGGACTAGATGTTCTGAATTCAGATTTTCCTTCATTATTGAATGTATTTGTTATCTACTAAATATATGAACATAAAATGGTTCTCCCACTGAATGAATGTAATTAGAATTTTCTCGATGCATTAGAATTAGATCGAAAACATCATCATCGTCGTGTCTGTCATTTTTGGCAAATCGCTCTGATCTCATTTTCCTATATACAGAATCTGATTTAACATTTCTCAAATTTTCACAAGCTAATAATCGGTTAGGAAGTTTTCGCACGACTTCTTGCCTTTTCATCGACGGTTTCTGTTGCTACAAAGAATTTCCCACAATCATACGTTCTGTTTCACGCACATGGCTTGTTCATTTTGTGAGATGATTGAAGTTTGAAGATGAACTGTATACTTCTGAAAGATGATCGAGTGGTTCATTGACGGAATTTATTTTTATAATAAAAATGAATAATTTACATAGCTTGTGCATACAATAGGAATAAACTATCAGTTTATCACTATTTTTCAAGTACCTCCAATGTTTCATATTGACGATACAAGTATTATTAACGGATTTGATCCGTTCACGTATGAAGCAATCACATTTTCCACGTATCAATTTATTATCTTCACATATAGCCTGTGATACGTCGTTACTCAACAAAAATGATCCTTCAAGAAATTTACATTCTACATATTTTTTGGGTTTCACAAACTTCTCTGTGATTTTTCAAATTATGACAACCAATAGGTAAAACTTCAGAACTATCAGGAGTAATTTGAATCAATAATGGTTGCACGTTTTCTTTGATTGATCATCAGATATCACTTCATTTTTTTCTTCAGTTCCAGAACAATTAGATATAGAACTGGATTTTGATTGTTCTGAATGATCAACACTAAGAACTGATATTTTGGTATTTTGATCTGAACAAGATGATGAAGGAGATGACTCTATTTTCCCTTTGTCCGATACTTTTGAAATTACAGGTGCTACAGGTATGGAAATGGCAGACATATCGAATGAAATATCATCCATTAAATATTCATCATCAGTTATAGGTGTAGAACATCTCCTATTTAAAATCTTAGATTGATTTCTCAAAAAAAAAGAGTGCAGCCTTTTTCTATTCTTCAAACAATTCTTTTCACACAAAAATACACACAATCTAGCATAACTACCGGATGGCGGATAGTATGATTCTTTAAGGTTCAAATTCATTTCCTTGATAGCATTTTCAATTTTGCTCAAATAATTTTGTGAGTCCTCATTTGTTTGAAATCGGATTCAACATTCTGCTGTTCACTTTTGTAATTGAATTTTATGCCTCTTTGAATGTTGTATAAGTTTTTTTTTGTAACTCTCAAGCCAATGTATTCAGCTAATTCACAAAATATTTGATCGTCATATTTCGAATTAGTCAAATCGTTAATTCTATATCCATTTTTTATTATAGCGTATGCTTATTTGAAATAATTGACTTTATATTGTTTAGGCATTTTGATAAAATTATTCGCGTATATTTTAAGCTATATTGTAGTAGCAGCACGCAGTCAGTTTCTTTGTCGAACTTGTAAAATATTCACATATATTTCATTAGGTTCTACTCACAACTTGTCTTTTAGTATTTGTACTATTTTGGATACTATTGATGGAGTTCTGATACGTAGCATGTCCATTATTTGGTGCTTGTCTTCCAAATACAGATCGATCGGTCTGATTTTTCCTGTAACCGATAACCTATAAGCAGAAGGAATGAGTACGATTCATCCATACAAGTTTATGAAGTTTCATTAATTATACTTCGATGATTTATTCATAACATCAGCTCAAAAAAATCAAGGTTTATAATGGATATCCAGGGTGTGCACTAAAAGTGCGTCAAAAAATTCAGGAGATATCCTTTGAAATGAAATAATGTTTTCAGTATTGGATATATTGTTAGAATTTGAAGAAAGTGTTTTTAACATTTTAGCAAATCGAAAGAATTCCGAGAATAATAGTTATTGTCATTAATTGTTCAGAATGAACGTGAGAAAGTTGAATTTCATTTTTTTTGCGCATTGAAATACGAAACAAACTGGTGGTTGCCCTAACTCAAAATAAAAATATTAAAATTTCAAAAATTTTACTCAACTTTTATCTCGTTGAAAATCTGTAGAAATCAAAATGGGATCCGCCAAAGCGTTTTTTAGATAATAATAAAAAACGACTTTTTAAAACAACTTCAACACCCTATATCTTGAAAGCAATGCAAATAAACCGTTGAATCAAGTTTTGTAAATATCCTGTATATCTTAGCTTGCTGGCCACCGACTGTGATAAATCATATTATCTTTGTTATATGTAAATATATGGTTAACAGATTGACCTCCTTTTGGCGGACACCCTGTATACTTACCTGTAACTTTTCGAACAGTGATCATCATCAATTGAAGCATTATTATTGTTTCCTTCGGTTCCCTTCAGCCTCCATTGATAACCATCATCGATTGTCATCCCAATAAGTTTGATCGAGATTGATTTTCAAATGCGTTCTAATGATGCTACAAAACATTGCTTCGTGGAGATTCACCTATACAATGATCGTCGTGGACTTAGCAATTTGAGGAATAAAATCAAGACCTGGAAAAATCCAATGTTAATCAAACTAATTTATATAAAAATATGCCCATTGATATAGAATGGAAGCCAGGATATCAAACAAGCCATGTTTCGAAGAAAATTATAAACAATAATACCTCGTGTGTACAGCTTCTTCCGAAATTGTTGTCACCTGGATCGTTTTCTAATCATTTAGAGAAAATTCACTAGATAATAATTATGTTGTCAGTGTATCAACATCGAAGAACAACTTCATACGATAACAGACACAACAATAATTATTATTGCAGACACAATCAACAACTACGAATTCCTTCCCTACCCCCACCACAATTCTGGAAACTCTGACCTATTGAAAGTCCGGTCTCTCTGAAAATTCCCTCCCGTTCTCGCGCGTCTCTCGCCCATCGGATAAGCCGCCGGTGCTCATTTGCGTCTTTTTTCGATATACCGGGTACGTCAATTATTTAAGATATCGTGATGAATTGCAAAGTTATTATTAAATATGACAATAATCAATAACATCCGGTTTTTTTCGTATTACGTGAGTATGTAGCGCGTACCAGCCCCATTCGGGCGTTTTATATTCTTGGTGATCAGAAAATTTGAATAACTAACAACTATGGCCGCATTACGGAGTAACTGGAAGCTTGATGCATTCAATAATTTATGTGAATACTAATAAATCATTTTGAAATAATGAAATTCAACCTAACTGTTTGTCGGTATTTTCTTTTGTCTAATGTATAGTATATTATTCAACGAGCGCAGAATGATGGCTACTACCCACGAAGATGAAAGTTGCAGTACGAGCCGAAGGCGAGTGTTGTAATCATCTGAGTGGGTAATAGTCATTATGTGCGAGTAGAATACTAAACTTTATTCACAACTATTCAAATATCAAAGCATCTCTGAGAGTTCAGAAATATATCTTTGGAAATAATTGAGGTTATTTTATTGCAAAATCACCAAACCTGATCTGAAATACTCATTGATTTCATCGGAAACTTATTGACAAAAATTCCAATCAATGAACAGCTTATAACTTATTCCAATAATTTTGATTGTGAAAATATGATAAACAATGTTGGATTTAAATTTTATCAACAGGAAAAAAGTCGTGCAATCACATATCAGTCAATTTTACCAAGTATTATATGCCATTTCACTTTTCAGTTGTAAAATGAATCATACTATTCCAGATTATTCATCAACTTGCTTCCGCTGTAGCGTTCCCCCACCGCGATGATTAATTGTAGTACCCTGTCTCTATAGGCTAGTTCTGTTATCAACAATGAAGTTCCATGGTTCATAAGTGTGAGCCAATCTGCAACTGTCAAGTGTCAAGTCCTATTTTATGGTTACGGTTACTCATGATGGTAGTCACTGTTGGGAATGAAAAACAGTGAATTCTCATTTTTCCGTGTATTTGTAGAATTGAGGTGATTAACTGAGAACCATGTAGGGTGCATCTTTTGAATTTGCATGTACTCTTTTCACAAACAGTAGTATAGTGGTGTGCTTTGGTAGAATACTAGTAGATCGAATACCTACCTATAGTTGAATTTGACAAAACGATGGGATGTCAGATTATTACGCCATTCTACTGTCATTATCACTCTTATTACTCGATTCATCACAATAATGTCTGTCATTAAATGTTGAAAATCGAGTTAGCAATGTATGAATGTCTCCATAGTTGTAGATAAACAAAATCAACATGTTTGAGGGCAAAAATAAAGATGTATGATTTTATTCAATTGCGGAGAAAGTTTTCGTGTTAAGTAAGTTTTTGATAGGACGAAATCATTATTTTTCTAACGAGTGCTGAAAATGATACTTTTTCCCATGCGAACGACGCAAAACGGAGTCCAGGCGTGCAGAGTGTAGTGCGGGAAAAACACCTTCCACATGAGTTGAGAACAATATGAATTGGAACAACTCGCAATCATTTATAAGTAAATTTGATTGGAAATGTACATTTTCATACATTACGTAGGTTTATCGTGAAATCCATAAGAATTACACTTCTCAAACTTGATTTCCTGCTGGCATAGGGCAAATCACGCACGCTTGTTGAAAAATTACTCAACAACAACAATTAAGAGCAGGTGGGTAACTATCTTGAAAAATTACAGTCGTTTGCTTATAAAAATCAATTTGTATTACGTGACGAATGTATCACAGCTTCATAAACAATGTATTCTACTAAACATCCCAGGTAACACGGAACTCTCCGCGATATCTCTAAGTAGTTATCTTCAGGATCAAAATGCGAAATCTTTCTGCGAGGTGCCAAAGATCACTATGAGCTGTCAACATGGGAAATACTCTATGGAGTCGTCCGAAAGGAATCGTGTGGAGATCTCGCCTCAGATTTGAAATATTCCTCATTATTGCGAATCCTTGAGGTTATCCATAACAGGAAATGAATAGGCATCTCTTTCTGCGAGCACCCAAGGATATCCTGGACGTAACAAGATCGAGCATTTCCCATTGCGAGCTCCTAAAGTAATCACAAACATAATCAGAATAATTGATGAATATTCCTACAAGAATATTGAGTTGTTTTTTCAGTAGTTTCAAATACTGGGTGTCCCAAGTAATCGTATACAGGCAATATCTCGCCTATTTGTCGAGATATCAAAAACATTGAAAATCTGCATTGAATGGCAATAAATAACCTTCCTAATGGCTTATGAAGAATGTGATATATTTGGCAGCACCCTGATGGAAGATACTGATCAGTACTGATCAACTAGCGTATTGTCTCTGAAAATTGCGTGTCAATCTATATAGCACATACGTGGTGTTTTGTTCATTGATAACAACAAAAACATAAACATTTTGTGACTTTTTCACGTTACTCAAAAAAATTAATGACAGATATTCCATTTTGAAGTGCAGAACATCCTCATTGCAGACGGTACGTACCTAGTGTGATAATTAATCTCATTTTATTGTTGGAAATTTTTACATACATGGGAGGAGGCAATTTTCAATCGAAGTAACGTAAATAAGGTCGAAAAATGTTGTTGTTTTTGTTGTAATTAATGAACAAAATACATAGTACTGATGTGCAATCGTTTCTTCCTAGAATAGGATGATAGGCAATTTTCAATGACAACATACAGGGAGTCCATTCAATAAAAATTGAGGAGTAGCTACCAGGGGGCTGTCCAATCTGGATCATTAATTGTTGAGTTATAAAGAAAGTTCTTTGATGTCATTTGAAGCATTTTTACTATTTTTTGTTCATCTTGTCGAATAAGCGAGTTTTTGCCAGTACCTATACAATAACTTGGGACACCCAGTATCAACATGGAATTGGAGTCATTAATCAATGATAATGATAATTGTATACTAGATACTTCATTTCCTTACTGTCTCAGAGAATTTGTTCAACAGATCATATTATTATCTCCCCGCCATCATGGAAAATTATTTCAAATTTTGCAGTAAATTTATGATAATTAATGATCTGCTCTGACGAGAAAGACGAAAATGTTACAATTCAGGTGGGATCGAGAATCAAATATCTACAGTAAATTTAACTTCCCAAACGATATAGCTGGCGCTAGTTAGACTTCGCCGACAGGAGATTGCTGATAACCAATGACTTTCCAAAAATTGAACATCATACCATATTAGTGGCGATCATGTGGCGATTGATGCGAATATCGCTCTTAAAGGCCTCGTTATAAGGCGATGTGCACGGATTCTTGAAGAATTCATAGTTGCGAGCACTTGGAGAGTTCGCCATTAGTAATTGATGCGCATTTCCCGGAGTCCTCTTCACAAGGCTATGCGTGCGAATATCTCAAACAGTTCGTAGTCGCGAGCACTCAGTGACCTCGCCAGGAGCAATAGATGCGAATCTCCCAATGTCCTCGTCACAAAGTCATGTATGCGAATTCCTCAAACAGCTCATGGTTGGGAGCACTTTCAGTTCTCGCCAGTGGCGATTGATGCGTATATCTCAAAGTGCTTGCCTGAGGGCATTGTATGAGAATTTCTGCGTGGGTATCCTTAAGACCTCGCTGAGCTCAGCCTAGGTTGCGGACATTTGGAGTAGATATGGCGCTTTCGGCGATCTCTCAAAGAAGTTACAAAAGGCATCACAATTTCCTAGAAGGATATCTTCGAGATATCTTCAGGACCTCTTTGTGCTGCCTGGGATGTAATGTTACAAAACGTTGCTACAATACTAAGTACACTGATGAAGAGGGTGGAATAAACGGTATATTTCCTGTAAAATATTGCAGTATTCGTTTCAATATTACTTTACTCAGTGAGTAGTAACCAACCACAAGAGAATAACACATACGTAGAAAAGTAACAAGTGCTGGGGTATATATAGAGAGTTTCGTATTCTCCTTATTTGTTTCTGCAGGTTTTCAAATTGGTTCGGAATTCCAGTAGATCCAAACTCTTGTGTGGAGTGGAACAAAATATTCTATGGGGAAATCTTTACAGGGGTGATTGAATTCAACATCTAAGAATAACCCCCTACGGGTTGGCACAAATATTTTTCTGTGTGCACGTATTGGTGATGAAGTGTTCAATGATCTTTCGAATAGTTCAAGATGACACGCGCCGTCATAATTGAGAAAATTAATTTTTCCGAATATTTTCGAGTTTTCCATCTCTCCTACGAGTTAGCACAGATATTTTTGTGTGTGTACGTATTGATAATGAGGTGTTCGATGATCCTTCAATTAGTAAAAGATGACACGCTCCTTAATAGTTGAGAATATGATTTTTTTCGATTTTTTTCGCAATTTCCATCCCCCCTACGGATTGGCACAGATATTTTTCTGATATTTGCGAAAATAATTTTTTTCGATTATTTATGCGATTTCCACCTCCCCTACATCGTGGCACAGATATTTTCCTGTGTGTATGTATTGGTTATGATATGTTCAATGACCTGTCAAATTGTTCAAGATGACACGCGCCGTGATAATTGGAAAAATGAATTTTTTTGAATATTTTTGAGATTTCCATCTCCCCTACGAGTTAGCACAGATATTTTTCTGTGTGTACGTATTGATAATGAGGTGTTTGATGATCCTTCAATTAGTGAAAGATGACACGCTCCTTAATAATTGATAATATGGTTTTTTTCGATTTTTTTTCGCGATTTCCATCTCCCCTACGGGTTGGCACAGATATTTTTCTGTGTGTACTTATTGGTTATGAGGTGTTTAATGATCCTAAAAGATGAAAAACAGTCATTTGATGAGAACAACACCTGGAATTTTGTTGATGAAGAACAAGCAAAAGGTAAAGAAATTATAACAAGCAGATGGATTTTCAGAGTCGAAGACGACGAAAGACATAAAGCCAGACTAGTTGCTAGAGGATGTCAACAGAAGTCAGAAATAGACTTCAAAGATATTTTCAGTCCGGTGGTGAAAAGCAGTTCACTATTAGCAATTTCAGCACAAAATGATTTTCTAATTCAGGACATTCGATGTGAAATGACAATGACAATGAAATTTATATGAGGGTACCAGAAGGATACAACATGCCAGGAAAAATATGCTTATTAAATAAAGCACTTTATGGATCAAAACAAGCCCCATTACAGTGGAACAAACGGTAAACTTATTTTTTGAAAAATGAAGAAATGTCTCAGTTGAAATCTGATCAGTGTTTATTCAAGAAGAAAAATAACAATCTTTATTTGGCAATCCATGTAGATGATGGAATAATAGTTGGAAAAAATCATGAAGAGATGAAGAATTTGATAGGAAAATTGAGCCAAGAGTTTCAAATAACTACAACAGACTTTCAAAGTTATTTGGGAATAGAAATGAAGGAGAATGAATATGGTATACGATTATGTCAATCTGCATATGCTATAAAAATTTTGGAGAAAAACAGAATGGAAGAAGCAAAACCAAAAACATGTTGGAAGTATAGAAGGTATAAGTAAAAATAATGGAGATGGAGATCGGTCAGGATCGTTTTTATCCCAAAACCAGGGAAAATAGATTATTCCCAGGCTAAAGCGTATCGACCTATCAGTCTGACGTCCGTTCTCATGAAGACGTTGGAAAGGCTGATAGATCGACACATCAGAGAAGAGTCGTTGCAAATGAATCCACTGCACGAGCAGCAATTTGCCTACCAAACTGGAAAGTCTACAGACGCAGCTCTCCATCATCTTATTCGAAGGGTGGAGAGAGTGCTAGCTTGTGGACGATCTGCCTTGGGGGTCTTCTTAGACATAGAAGGAGCATTTGATAATACGTCACTTGAGTTTATCTGCTCCGCTGCGGAAAGGCATGGAACTAACCCAACTTTGATTAGGTGGATTCGGGCCATGCTATCACAGCGAGTGATAAGAGCAGAATTAAGTGACCGCCAGAGTATCGAGAGGGTGCCCTCAAGGTGGAGTTTTATCACCGCTCCTATGGTGCCTGGTGGTCAATGAGCTCCTCACAACACAACACAAAATAGGGACACTTCCAGAGGTTTTTCTCTCAGGAAGGTGTCTTCAATACAAAGGCTCAACCGAATATCTTGGAGTCACAATCGAGTCCAAGTTGACCTGGAATGAGCATATAGGTAATCGCACCAAGAAGGCTATATGCTGCTACTGGGCATGCAGAAGAGCCTCCGGGAGAACGTGGGGCCTATCACCTAAGACCCTTCACTGAATATACACGGCAATTATTCGCCCAACACTAACGTACGGGTCCATCGTATGGTGGACCAGTACTAAAAAGAGCAAAACCAGACATGAACCGGATAGAGTTCAGCGACTGGCTTGCTTAGGAATGACAGGTGCTATGAGAACAGCGTCTACTAGGGCCCTTGAGGTCCTACTAGGTCTGCCCCCTCTACATCTGATTGTAGAGCATGAAGCCATGCGCACTGCCTACAGACTCAAAGGTGCAAACCAATGGATCGAAAAGGCAGACTATGGACATTCCCTAATATGGAACAAGGCCGAAGAAAGCTGTCCCAGTCTGCTGATGGTAAGGGACAGCACTCTGCCAGTTCTGAATTTCAATAAAGCTCCGCATGTCATTTTTCCTACAAGAGAGGAATGGACTGGCAATACACCAGGTTTGCTTCCTGCCAACGAATCAACCTGGTTCACGGATGGCTCAAGGTTTGGTGGCGGGTCTGGTGCAGGAGTATATGAAGGAGGAACAGGAAAAGGAATCTCAGTACCTCTTGGCAAATACGCTTCAGTTTTTCAGGCCGAAGTGTTTGCAATTCTGACGTGTGTCCAAGAAATTGTCGGCAGAAAAGGACGTGGACCAGTCACCATATGCTCGGACAGCAAAGCTGCTATTATGGCATTGAGATCCAATAGGATCACAACTAAATTGGTGTCCGAGTGTAGAAGTGCCTTAGAAAATATGGCAAAAACTAAAAAAGTCACCCTCATGTGGGTTCGAGGACACTCTGGTATCCCGGGGACCGAGGAGGCAGACAGACTAGCCAAGATCGGTTCAGGAACGACACCCATTGGACCAGAACCGATATTGGAAATACCCAATAGTACGGCTATGTCCTGAATGAAGGAAATGCTACAGAGGCAGTTCCTTGAAACATGGCGGGACACACCAGGAATGAGACAATCAAAGCTTCATATAAAGGAACCTTCAAAAAGGCTCACGAGAGAGATCCTGTCACTTGATAGAAGGGATCTCAAGATGGTAGTTGGGCTCTTAACTGGGCACAACCACCTCAACAGGCACCTAGAACTCATAGGGATCAAAGATGATCCCATCTGCAGATGGTGCTTGGAGGATGATGAAACATCATTACACATACTCACTAAATGCCCCGCGCTGGTGCATCAGAGGAAAGCTGCCTCTGAGAGCATTGTACTGCACCCAAAGGATGTGAAAGTGACTCAGCTGAGGAAGCTGCTGAATTTCGTCAAAGAAATCGGCATGCCCAGCTGATTCACAGGACAAGTGGGCGCACAATGGGCCCGACTGAAGAGGCCTGAGTGCAGGGGTCTACGCACCCGCCCACCTGTGCAGAGAAGAAGAAGAAGAAGAAGAAGAAGAAGAAGAAGAAGTGAAAATGAATTCCATTACAATGAAGCTATAGGAAGCTCACTATATTTGACCTGTAAAACAAGACCAGATTTATCATATGCTGTGGACTATGAAAGACGTGCAACTGCAAATTCAAGCAAGGAAGACTTCCAGAATGTGAAAAGAACCATGAGATATTCAAAAGGGACCATAAATACATCAATTCAGTACTCATCAACAAGAACAGAAGAGAATATCAAGATTCAAGCTTACTGCGACTCAGACTACGCTAGTGATAGAAGAGACAGAAAAAGTACCACAGGATATGTAATCATGTTTGCTGATGGACCAATATCTTGGTGCTCTCGAAAACAGAGTATTGTGGCTCTATCAACTACAGAAGCAGAATACATAGCTGCTGCTGAATGCTGGAAAGAAATAAAATATTTGAAAACGGTGATGGAAGAATTGAATAACAAAGATATGCAAGTTATAATGCATGTTGATAATCAAAGTGCAATTAAACTGATCAAGTCTGGTGAAATGAGCCGGAATAGTGAACACATAGATGTGAGATACCATTTCATAAGTGAACAACTCAGAGAAGGATGGTTTGGAATGAAATATTGCAGCACGAAAACCAGATAGCTGATATCATGACGAAACCTCTGCAGAATGTCAAGTTTGATTACTTCAAGAACAAGATAATGTGCAACATTCCATAAGATGATTTTAGTGTTTTATTTTGTGTTGAATGTTCACCCTGTATATGAAGAGAATTGTTTGAAATTCATATTGTCATTAAGGGAGAGTGTCAAATGTCAAATTCAAATTCATATGATGACAACTGACAATTTAATTTAGGTTGGTAGTTATATCTTCATATGTTCCTCTTTTTATAATTTATTGTCTCTCTCTGATGTTATGAGGCTGTGATTCAAAAAACAGAAGGTGAATTGATTTTGTAACAAACTTTATATAATCTGATATCAAAATATAAAAAATATAAAAAAAGTGAAATACAAAGTTATTTCGAACAATGCAGAATATGATTTTCCATCAAGTTCGATCTGTTTTTCTGCAGATCTCGAGGAGGCTATCATGTTGCCTCGAATCGACATGTTTAGAAGGGTTGTATTTAGTCAAAGGATCATAGTTTTCAACGAAAATTTCGTACCCGTAGGTGACAAACAGAAAATCAAACCCCTAGCATGCCTGTGGCATGAATGCATATCAGGCAGAAAAAAAGGAGGACCTCATCAGTACATTTCATGCATTCATGTTGCATATGCGTGACAAGGAGAATATTATCATCTGGTTCGATAACTGTACAGGTCAGAATGAAAACTGGTCATTGTTCTCATACCTGGTTTACATGATCAATTCACAGGAGATTCCGGCTCAGAAAATAACCTTCAGATATTTTGAACATGGACATACGTTTATGTCAGCTGACAGTTTTCACCATCAGGGGAAGAATCTTCACAACGTATGAAGAAAGTGATTTCACTTATTTTGTTTCATGTGAGCAATCCTCTAATCCAAAACTGATGAAGAATCAGGAGCTGGTATTTATGGGGCCAAGCCGAAGACAAGAATCTCACTGAGCTTAGGCAAATACGCGACGGTGTTTCAGGCAGTAATTATTGCAATACATTATTGCGTGAAAGAATTGATAAGGCAAGAGTTCAAAGGCAAAACCATTGCAATCTATTCAGATAGCCAGGCGGCAATCAAAGCAGTCAACTATATGCAAGTTAACTCAAAACTAGTATGGGACTGCTTAGAAACCCTAAATGCACTGGGCAGTCAGAACAGATTGACTCTAGCATGGGTACCAGCACATACAGGGTACGAAGGCAATGAAGAGGCAGACTCACTTGCCCGAGCAGGAGCAAACAAAGCTTCTAATGGCCCACAACCCTTCTGTGGTTTTGCGAAAGCTTTACGAAACTAGTATCAAATCATGAATGCAAACCAAATCTCAAGAATGGTGGAACAACTCGCCAGGAATGAGACAGGCTGAAGATTTTATTAAAAAACCATCGCCAACATTCACAGAATATCTACTAAACCAGAAACGATGTTCAACTAAGTGGGACTTCTCACAGGGTATTGTAGGCTCAACAAACACATGAGTACGATGGGTCTGACTGAAGAACTGCTGTGCAGGTTCTGTCAAGAAGAGGAAGAAACAGCAGTACACATACTTTGCCACTGTGAGGGCTTGTATCCTCACGCTGGGTGAGGAAAAACCAGGAGCCCAGAGATACACAGGAGATCTGAAAGCTAGCATATGGAGTCTCATAGAGAAGGCGGGGCTAGCCGAAGAACTCTAATCGATTTTGAGGGCAGACACAATAGATCTGAAAAGGTCGCAGTGTGGAGGCAGATAGCCCGAAGGCCCCATTCCAAATCTAATCTAATCTAATCCTCTAATTCTGGGAGAGTTCATGTGAAAGTGATGAGTCGAACTGATTTCTTCGTTTGGCCAGAAAACTCGTCCATTTATTAAATCAACAATACGAAACCAAGATCGTATTTGAAGGACATAGTTGGAGTTGTTGCTAAGCATGACAGCTATGTATTATTCTATAAAAAAAGTTTTTCTGAGGAGACGTCAATCGAATTGGAGATGAAATTGTCAAAAGGATCGACATCAAGAAACCAAAAATGATCCAGAAACTTCGAGAAATCAAACAGGAAAGAAAACGGATGAATCTTCCAGTGAATGACGATGCCTCCGATTGGAGAACCGACTACGAAGACTTTTGAATATGTAAAATTCACGTTTTCGGGTTTTCTAAATTTTTTTTTCATTCAGTCTGTTCTTTCTTGAAAATGTTTCATTATTTTCACAAACATTTTTTGTCAAGAAATAAAAATATCTTCCTGATGATTTTCCTACTTCTTTCATCAACAGTTGAAGTAAAATAATCTATTCGAACATTCGTCACATTTTTTGGAAAGATACTACACTCAAAAGCGCTAATCACCAACAGATGGTCTTTACTGCTTTAAATTGTAGCTGAAAATGAAAATAAGTTGTAAAATGCTCAACTAGAAAGCAATGAACGCCAATTTACTTAATTTTCAACGAAAATAATATACAGGCTGATTTTAAAATGAGTGCATATATTCAAGACATATATATGAGAGAGTCTAACAAAAATTACTAAAATATTTGATTTTTCCTAAGTCTTCACATTAACGAGAAATTTCATTTTGAAAATTGAACATAAAATGCTTCGAAATTCGAGTACGCCACTGGGAAGCAAGTGAAATCTGCGGAATCCTAGGGAATCCACAATTCGTCATTCACTAAAGTCAAAACAAGACAGTGATGCCAGATTGTTTCAGAGACGAATATCCTGATAAAAATTTGTCACAGAATGAACATGAATTGAAATAGGTTATGGAAACTAATAGAGGTGAATGTAATATGTACAGGAGCCTTATTTTTTAAAGTTTACTGAGAGAACTGTGGGGTGATTATCTCCATGGATCACGAGAGACGGAGAGAAACATGAGGGGAATGATAGAACGTCCCCCTTCCTTCAATTCGAAAATAAGGCCCCAGCGGGTAGATACAAAATTAGCAGACAATAAATAGGTACACAACATACACAAAGTTGAAAATCGACTCACCTAGTAGATTTTCTCATACCTGCTCGAACAGCAAAACTCCCGAGAGCAAACAAATACTAATATCGAGTCCATTCCATCCAATTATTTTATTTTTTATTTTACGTTTACAATTATTTTACAAACCAGCCCACACAAACAAAACTATTATCATATGATCTGTCAACATTATTTCTCAAAACAGCAGTATCTGACTATCTGTGACCTCTTTGCTGTGACCTTTGACAGTACTAACTAGGATTGTTCGCGTTCTATTACTATTTCACGAAGATTGTTACGATATTACGATTTGTCATGAATCTATTACTATTTGCTATTAGCACCAAATTATGTTCCGATACTAAAAAATCTATTTCTGTGCTCACCGGATAATTATGTTCCGTTCTATGTTCTATATTTATGTCAAAACTGTGATTAGTGCGATAGGGTTTGACAAGAATGACATTCCGAATGTCAAATGTCAGATTTTTCGAGTCTATTACCTTTTGATACAAATCTGATACCATTTTCCAAGGAAATCTATTACGAAAAAATCAGACCCAGGAACAACACTGACTAGTAAATATAAAGTTTTGTTTCTGACAATTTGCTTGGAAAGTGACGATGCATTTCTCAAACATTGAGCTGAATGATATGGTTCTTATGTCGGGTCGTTATTGTGCGGGGCCCATGAGACTCCTCGAATGACACGAAATTGTAGCGATGCAAGGAGGTGGAAGGAAGGGTCTAAAGGATTTTTCAGTAAAAGAACTTTCAAGGGGAGGTGTTAAGATATACGCTTTTCTAGCTTATGTGTACAAATCTTGGGTGAGTCCATTTTAAAGTTTTCGTATTATCTTTCTGAAATTCAAGACCAGGGTTAACTTCTTCCCCATGTACATTTTCTCGATTATACATTTTATTTAATATCTCCTAATTGTCATGTAGAGTGGCAACGTCGCTTCGTTCATCACGGTCGACTGAGGATCGCAAACGATAGTTGTGACAGAAGTAGAAATCTGGGCGGAAAAAGGGTATTTTGCCCCAAATCTATTTTGATCCTAATAATATTTTTAATAGTGCTATTCGGTAGTATACCTCAAGCTTTCTTAGTGTTTAAAATATATGCACTTATTTTAAAATCAGCCTGTATATTGACACTAAATTGATCACATATACAATAAAACATATTGATATGCTGAGCTCAATTCAGAATAAACTAATATTTAGAAGGTGGCACAGTGATAAATACTTCAATACAGATTTTCTCGAAACTTGCAAATTGTGACATACTGCTTTCTTAGTTAGGAGGGCAGTATAGGACATAGCACTAATGTTTCCTCTATAAAGAAGCACATGCACTGTAGTGAGTCCAACATGCTGATTCCAGGCAACTTGCTGCATAAAGCATCAAATTCAGGATCATAATGATTATACTTCCTGAAGGCGACCACTCAATAAATCCGGTAGACGAGCGGTTTTCTGTTAAGTGTTGTTCATTCTTTGCGATTCCAATGTCAAACCTTCTGGTTACTTATGAGGCAGTTCATTCTACTATCAGCTCTTGGACCTATCCTCTGAGGCGCGCCAGCCGTCACGGAGTGACGCAGGGCAGATGCACCGTTTGTGGCCTTTGCACCTCTCAAGGCCAGCAGGAGGAAGATGCTTGAATATTTATCTTTGGTATATGAATAGCCAATCACATCTCAGTTCTCCCATTCTCTTGATATCATTCGGACTACAATTTCAACGTTCCGTGTGTGTCAAACTTTACAGTTCAGTGTGAGTTCAGTATGTGAAGTATGTTCAGTTGTTCACATTTGATGCATTACTCAACAAATTTGATAAGAAACATTCTGATCAAATCATATGGAACTGATAGAAAGAGATATCAATACTTCAAATCAACTGCACAAGAAAAGAATAAAAAATGTATTCCGTTTTACAGCAGAAATTACTTCTAGGAAGTTACTCCAATACACAGATTACAGAAATCATGCCCGTGACTACTACTGCAAAGAAATTCAACTTGCCAAGAATATCTATAGGGAATAGACTGAAAGGCAGAACTGCTGATGAGTGTATATACGTGTCGAACCTGAATGTGAATTTATATAACGCTTGTAAAAAATAAAGCCCATTTTCAATTTTCACTTACCAATGTGGAAAGAAGGAAATTGAAATCGATCTGTTTCAAGAGCGTTCTCAAAAATCAACCATTTGGCTAGAAATGAATGTATTCTTATTGTCATAGTTTTGCCCGGATTACTGGTTATCCAAATGTTACAAGCTAAATGGACATATTGTTTCAAAGTCCATACACAGATCTATGAAGCGTTTAGAGTCTGTGAGAGCAGTGATGATGGAACTATTACTCCATTATCCTTCAGATTATTCAATTCTGCTATGGATAAATGTGAATCATGATTATCCAGGAGCAATAGAACAGGACTGTCTTTGGAGCATCAACATTCAATCAGATGGCACCCTCTGCACTTTCAGGTACACCATGCCGTTATTAATGTTTCCTGAAATTCACTCTGACAAAACTCAAATATGGAATAAAACAGTTTTCAGTTGCTGATACTGCTACTGAGAGGGTGACAAGTGACAACGCTCTTAATAGGTTAGTCTACCTATTTATTTGAACCCACCTCTTGCCACCACCCCGGTTGGTTTTTGTACCGTCGTAATTTCGGTTTCATCCATATTAAATAGGGTGTTCCATTGCGAAACAAATGAAAATCAACGGTCGGTAGAACTCATCAAGGCGGTTCTGACTATACCATATTTGTAGGGTCTAGCAAGTTTTTAATCGGAGATATAGAATCAATTTTGCTCAATTAATTGTGAGAACTCAACTTACGAATCACCCTGTATATTTTTCTGGAATTTGGTACACACGTCCTCCTTCTTCTACCTAAGCGACTGACCACTTAGTCACGAGAAAAATCCACGTCCGGATGAACGAAAATTGATTATATTTCTGGGCCCCAAAAAAGAACAGCCTGTATTTTCGAATTTCTATATTCTGCTCACATATTTGAAGATTGCACAAGAAGCTGAAACGAATTCTGTTCTTTGTATTTCCACACATGCTTTTTCACTAATGAATATCTTATTCTGGATTTGAGGTTTAATAAATTTGCATAGGTGGAAATCGAGGTAAAAATGGAATGTATTGAGTTTTCCCAATCGAATAACTATAATTAGGTAGCGCTATTCGCTTCAATATCCTAATGAACACTCATCGTCAGCATTTGTCACCAGGATGAATACGCCAGTGTGTCTTCACATATTTCAATATAACTATTTATTACTCCCAATTATATATTTGTGGAAAAAAATTCGATGGGTCAATCGACATAATGAGACATCACTGTTGAAATAATTTTATTTTCTCAACTATGAGAAAATGAATGGGAAATAATGAAACATCTACCTTCTCAACTCGAAATATAAAAATTATGACAATTGCTCCGTGCCCTCCATTTTGATTCAGATATTTCATGTTCTCTTTGTAATATATTGGATCACATCCCGATTGTTTTTCATTTCTCTGCATCCTTCTTCAATTCTTCGAATTAACTCCTTCCTGGTAGTAATCTCAGAAAGAGACACTTCAGATTCAAGGTAATCCAACAGGTGATAATCCATGGAAACCAAATCGGGTGATCTAATAGATTCTAGTTGTGAGGACCGCCGCCCTGTCCAAAATATACGCGTCAGAAAAATTCTGATTCAAGAAATTGATTCAATGTGCAATACTCATAACGATATTAATATGAATTGCATATGGCGGCTGTGGATTATCACCTGTGGAGTCTTGAATCTGAGCGTATTCTTGGATGACGTTATTTCATGGAATTTCATCTCCAGTCATCCAGAGGCACGAAATCCTCTACATTCTCAGGCTGTTACTGGAAGAACTCGGACTTGAATTTTTCTCATGACTAATAGGTGAGTTGCTTAGGTAGATGAATAAGAAATTAAGTACTAAATTCCAGAAGAATATACTGGGTGGTTCGTTGAAGTTATGTACCCACAAAGGATTGACTAAGTGGACCCCATATCTCAGATATGAAATTTGTGAGACCCTATAAATATGGTATATTCAGAACCACCCAGTGGCGTAGCTACCGGGTGAGCCTGGCATTAAGAGGGGCGAATTAACTAGTCAATTTATAAAAATTACGTTTAACAACATTCTAGACACCACCTCTTTGAACTGCTATACATATACTCGAAACATCCTGTCGAAATTTGATAAGCTTCACAAGCAAGTTGATATACTGCAAGGATAATACGCTGACGATTTGACAGAAAAAGTTGCAGGGGGTATATTGAATTTTCGCTCGGCATTAAGAGTGAGTTCAAAAAAATATGGATATAGTTAATATACAAGTCATTGATTTAATTCTTTGCAAACATCAAACCATTTACTCTTCACCAAGTTTTTCGGGATCAAGAGTAGTTGCCGAACGCAGATTTCACGCACTCGAATGCCGTTTGCTGGAAAATTCAAATGATTACGAGGAATATTGTGAGCTTATGCAGGAGTTTGTGGATCTGAATTATATGGAGTTAGTACCAAAAATTTACGACATGTTATATATCTCAAATGTTTGTACTTCAACCAGAAATTGCCACAACCAACTCTCGCGTGTTTTAATGCATCTTCACAATTATCAGGCCAAGTTTCATTGAATCAATGTTTGTTTATCGGACCGAAGTTACAACGTGACATTGCCACGATTTCGCTGGATTTTCGTATCTATAAGGTTTTTTTCATTGCTGATATTGAACAAATGAACCGCCAAATTTTAATGAATTCTCAAGATCTGGATTATCAGCCTGTTGTTTGCAGATTTTTGCCCAATGCAGATCTGTCTGATTATCGGTGTAGGAAGATGACATACGGGTTGTCTTGTTCACCATATTTGGTCATCAGATGTTATCGTTATGTTATCAGATATCGATAACATTATTCTTGAACACGCTACGCTCTCTGATGCTGCAGCCCTCCGAGATGAATTAGTTTCGCTCTTTAAAAAGGGGGTGATTCGAGTTGTGGAAACGGAGCAGCAATGAACCGTCGTTGTTGACAATATTTTCTGCTTCGCATATAGCAGTGGATCCCACCAATTGGGACCCGAAAGCTAGCACCAGTCTGAAAGTTCTAGGGTTACGCTGGAACCCTATTGAAGATTTTCCTTTTTTTCAGTGAATATCTAAGATCGCCCGTATACCAAGCGGAACATCTTATAAGAACTCGCTCGCGTCTCTGACCTGCTCGGATTGCGATTACTCTTTAGGTTGGGATGATAGCCCACCAGCTAATATGTTGAGGATGTTAAATTCATTGTCGCAGCTTGTATGCCGAAAATGGAAAGTCACACTAAGAAAAACAATTTCTATTCCGCATTTAGAGTGAGGTGAGGCTGTGTTGCTCACGAAAATGATTATAGGGGTTTTAGAGTTATATCGCGGGAAGTTTACAATCTCTAAAAGCTGGGCATATTCAGACTCGCAAATTGTCTTGTTCGATCAGACTTAAACCCAGCTGATGCAGCTTCCCGTAGGTTATCACCTGGAGAAATAATCGAAAACCAGATGTGGTTTCATGGTCCGCCGTTTCTCATTGATATCTATGATAAACTCTGGTCAGATGTTAATAATCACGATCTATCTGAAACTCACGAAAAGTACCGAAAAAGAAGAACCTTATATTTTGGACAATTTATTGAATCGATTTTTCTCTTCTTCAATGTTGCAAAAGTTATTGACCTATAACCTTTTTGTACAATGTGCAAAATCCAGTTAAAAAAACGTTCAGGTGAATCCAGAGTTTTTGAGTTTGATGAAGCATTGAAATTGCTCGTCAAGCGAACTCAATTCTCGTCATTCAATAAGGAAATAAGAACTTTATATTTCACGAAACCGCTCCAAAAATTGAATTCCTTTTTTGAATCAGAAGGTATCCTCCGTGTGGGAGGTCACCTAATCTTTTCCACTTTGACGGATGACAAAAAACCTCAATTTTGCTACCAAATCGCAGACGTTTGACACAGTTATCAATGGAACATTATCATATCGTTTATTTCTATGCGGGCATACGCTGTGCATTTTCCAGTGGCACAAAAATTTCGAATTCTTGGTTCTAAGCGCGCATTTCGTTCAGTAGTAGAAAAATTTGTTAAATTCTAGAGAACACGCCCGTACCTCTACAAACTCCCATGGGCAATCTTCCGTTACCTCAAATCTACCAAGCTAAGCCTTTTGCTCAAGCGGGAGTTGGTGGTGCCAAAACTCATGAAGCTTATATTTGTTTATTCGTTCGCGTTGCCACAAAGGCTCTACTTCGCGAATCGGCTACAGATTTGTCGAGTGAAACTTTTATTGAAGCCCTTCGCTGGTTTCCTGCGCGAAGGGGACAGTGCTCAACAATTTATTCAGATAGAGAAACTAATTTTATAGGAGCAGCTCGTATGATGAATGAATATGTTGAAAACACTGCTATTTCATTGGATATTGATTTTGAAAAGCAAATGCTCCCCACTTCGGTGGTATCTAGGAAGCAGTGATTGAGTCCGTGAAGAGTCATTCAACTCGAGTTTTGGGTTCTCAAATTCTGAGTTACGAAGAAGTCTACACGTTTCTTGTGCGAATTGAATCTGTGCTCAACTCACATGTATTGACACACTTCAGTTCAGACCCCCAACGATTTCACCGTGCTTACGCCAGGAAATTTTTTGTTCGTTGAACCGCAGAGCATAGTCCCGTATGCAGATCTTACGGAGGTATCGAAGTTCCGGCCCTGATCAGAGTGAAGTTCCAATGGCGTCCCATAACGACTGATTAGTTGATTCATTGAGACATCAGCGACAGTAACTGGTGAGAGACGTTTGCACGTCAGCAACTAGTCCTTAATGGGACCTTTGTGGAAGCCCCAAGGTGTTATAATTGAGTGATGTGGCTGGCTAACATCCTTTTCAGGCACCGCCCATCAGCTCTCTTTAAGAGATTTTCGACTGTGTTCTGTAGGCTAGTAACATACTCACTTTCATATGCTGGAGTGGCAGGCCTGCTAGCTATTCTTGTAAACCCTCGTTAGAGATCGAGGTCCACTAAGCAGCTGGCCCGCTCTCACGCTTACTGGTAGTTTTTCACACCCACCTACATACACCTATTCCTTCTCTGATGGTCACAACCACATCATCATATCTTCCTGCGTATTCTGTGTAGGCTTTGTTACTAACTCCATGCACTACTTTAGGAGCTGCACTGTTAATTGGAACGCAACAACGAATCGTGCAGGACTATCCCCAGCCAATGCTCCGAAACTTCACAATATTTAATCCGTAAATGAAATATTGAGAAAAGTTCCTTGCTCGTTCTGGAATCGAACCCACGACCTCGCGGTCGTGAGACGGACGCTATTCCACTGCGCCAATCCCGGCAACAGATACGGCCCCCTGATAAAGGATCGCATACGCTTCCACCCACTTGGTAAAGTAGTCCATGAAGACAAGGATGTATTTATTTCCATTATCAGTCAATGGAAAAATGGAAACGTCTCATGGGTGCCCTTGGTTCACGATGAGGCCCATTGCTGGCAAAGCACACGGTGCATTTACGGCGGTGTCGCGTCAATTGGACGTGGAAAATTGGACGCACGACTATTGGTCGCAGTCAATTGGACGCGGCGACAATTGGACGCGGCGACAATTGGACGCGGCGACAATTAGACGCGGCGACAATTAGACGCGGCGACAATTCGACGCGGCGACAATTCAACGCGGCGACAATTGGACGCATGCGTAAATAAAAATAATTTTATAATTCCAATGAAATTCATTGTATGAAATATGAAATACTGATGGGCTTATATCCATAATTATAACAAATACCTGACAGGTTAGGTTAGGTTAGGTTAGGTATTTCTTATATTATAGATATGAGCCCTGCATATTCCATGCAATAAATTACATTGGAATTATAAAATTATTTTTATTTTCGCATGCGCTCAATTGTCGCCGCGTCCAATTGTCGCCGCGTCCAATTGTCGCCGCGTCCAATTGTCGCCGCGTCCAATTGTCGCCGCGTCCAATTGTCGCCGCGTCCAATTATCCGCGTCCAATTTTCGTGCGTCCAATTGACCACGTCCAATTGTCGGTAATCCATTTAAGGCACCACTCCCTGACGTCGTCACTGCAGTTCATCCAGTAGAACCGCTCTCGTACTCGCTTCAATGTTTTTTTCACTCCTAGATGTCCCTCTGGAGTTCATGTACATTTCCGAGTACTTTCAACACTCGGCCCCTAGGAATGACCAACAGCATTCGATTATCCGACCCATCATCGCTCTCGAGATTCCTCTTAAACAGGTCGTCTTCTTATACCAAGAAATCACACTGATTCCAGTACGCCATCAAGGTCTGTGAAAATAGTGCTAATTTTTGCTGAGAACGGCGGCGATTCGCTCTCTTCCATTCTCAAAGCTTTCAAAGTTCTGGGTCCTTTTCTTCCTCTTGGTTGATTGCCGCAGGTAACCAATCTTCATTGACAACGGTGGTTCTGCAGAGGGCTGCTTTCTTATCCTCCAAACGACTACAATGTGAGCACCTGGATAGACATGGCCTTATGGACAATGCATCTGCATTCTTATGGCTCATCCCCACTCGGTGAACTATCTCGAAGTCATATTCCTGGAATCCCTCGATCCAACGATGAATGACTATAAGGACCAGCTACATAGAACTCCTGATATAGAATCTGCAGATTTTGACAGCGACAATAGTGCGGCGGACCCCGACTATACAGGTGAACACGAATCTGATGATGAACAAAACCAAAATGAAGTAGCAGAAAAGAAATTAACGAGACAAAGAGAAGCAAACCCAACTAATTGGACGAAATATTTTACAAAAAAGAAACGATACTCAAGATAAGAATACAAAACTGATAGTGGGAGTGGTGTTATGAACCCAAAATTAATGAAGGAACCTTGCGGTAATATCTCTTGTGAGAATCGAATATCTGGAAAACGTCGGCAGATAAAACATTATAATTTTTGGAATCCCACGAAAACAGTAGATATGAGAAGACAGTACATAGCATCTAGTGTCGGACAGATACTAGAAAATGATGCAGAGAAATGACCGACCAAAGACAAGAAAGAAGAAATTGTACCCATTGTTACAGCTTCAAAACAGGAGGAAAGAATGAAACAGTTCACAAGAAGTATTTTTTAAATACCCTGAGCATCTCCCAGCGAACAGACGACACTGCAGTTGAAAAAAGAAAGGAGGTATTGTTATACCTGACGAAATAGGCAGACATCAACCTGATAACAAGATTTCAGAAGATGATCGAAGAAATGTTCGAAACCACATTTCAAAATTTCCAACGTACGAGTCACAATACTCTCGGGAACGAACTAAGAAGAAATACCTGGGAAATTATCTGAATTTTAGTAGGATGTACCGACTCTATTTGGCAGAATGCAACGAAAGTATTTTTGGTTCCAAAATTATTGCAAAAGAGAGTTCAGATAACGACACCTGCGATTTATGTGATCAACTTTACCTTCAGATTCGTGAGTCTGAATCCATTGAATCACGAAAGTATATACAAATTGAATACGATGAAGATTTTGCAGATACTATCAGTAGAGATAAAATGAAATCGGGAAAAAAGAAAGAGTCTAAAAAAATTCATTGAAAGAAAACGTAATGAAGATAGACCTCCAGAAATGTTAACCGACCTCAGACATGCATAATTCACAAAGCTTTTATTCCTAGAAGCTATAGACATATAACCTCACTATCCAGGATGTGAAAAAATCATTTGTATGATGTGGGATGAAAGCGTAGCTGGAAGGGGAGGAAATTAAGTCGCATTATGTTTATTAAATTAGGTTGAACAGTATTTTTCAGATGAAGTCGAAGAAGTAACAATTTGGTCGAACAACTGTCCAAGCCAGAATGGTGATGTGTTATTTCATCCTGCGTATGAAGCCAAACATGAGTGTTGTTAATCACAAGTTTCTAACAGGACGACATACTCACTTGGAGGCGGAGGCCATCCACTCAACGATAAAGCGCGAAAGAAAGGAAATTCCCCAGTTTCGAATAGTTACCCCTTGAGATTGGCAGCAGATGGTCAGATTTTGTGGAATAAAAAAAAACAGTTCACTGTAGTCAACATGGAATACTCCAATTTTAAAGAGTTAAAATATCTTTTCGAGGGATCTATAGCACCATACATCAATAAGAGAACAAAATAGCACATGGAACGATTTTCTGATATTCCTAGAAGTTCACTTGCAACTCAGGACAAGTAACTCTGGAATTCTCTATTACAAAACCAATTTTAGTACACATTTTTCAGAAGTCGACTTTCACAGAAGAAATAAGCCAAATGACGAAGCTCCATCAACGATTCCACTGATTAGGGAGTAGCCTAGAGCCTTTTCAGCTGAAGAGTATTATAGTCATTCAAAATGATTTCTGAAATGGGTACCAAAAATATTCCATGACTATTACAAGAATTTGGAATACGGAAAAACGAAGATCATGAATATAAATATGTTTGCTTATTGAAAGACACCAAATTGTGTAATATTTTTTAATTATTTGAAAAAATCTAAAATGCGTATTCAAAAACTGATCTCCTGAAAAATTAGGTTTTTGGACTCAACATACTCTGGCTCTCGGGTACAGACTGTATTCCAGAGCCGAACTATGTTTAGTCAATTTTTGCTAACAATGAGTTGAATATGGTGAGTATCTGAGATATATTCTATCTTTCGTTTGCAATTTCCTACATTCATTCACAAAGACGAAGTTAGAACTTTTTGAATAATGTTAAGTCTTCTCGGAGTGAAATTATGTTAAGTGATTTTGATAAATGTTACATTCCAGAGAGTATACGCCGATGAACTTGGTTACATCCACAAAACCTAATTTTCAGAGTTTATCATGATCACTATAACGGTGTATGTTCTGCGGCGTGTTGCAAATGTTCTCCTCAGGGATAATTTCATATTCAGCGGAACGTTTTGAGTTGAAATGTCGTCTAGAGCTGCGAAAATTATGGATATGCTTCCCAAAGAAATTCCTGATCAGGATGAGGATAATGAAGGAAATGGTGCTCAGAATTTTGGTAAGTTTAATGAAATGGAATTATATATTTTTAGGCACCACCTCATCTATAGAATTTGAACTCGATCAATGACCTACTCATAATTCCTCATTATATATGTAACAGAACTCGAACGATTTCTCAACCTTCAATTTTTTAGAGTTATGGACTTATTCTGAACCTAGCTCACTCAGGACTTGACATTTTTTTTCTAAATGAACCATGAAACCTTGAAAGAAGATATATCACATTCAATAATAACTATTTGTTTTTCAATTTGAACGTCGACCAGTGGATGATTCAGAAGCTGAAGGTAGCAAAAACATATCAGAAGATATGCTTGGTTATTTTTTGCAGAGAGTACAACATGGAAGAATATTGCATGCCAAGAAAACATTACTAGGTATTCAAAAAATTAATAATCTAGGATTATCTATAACGAATGAATACTTCATTTCAGGAGATTTCAACGATTCTGTTATTCTGTCAGTCTCGGGTATACTCTCTACAAAGGCTGGTATATCTGGTGTTACAAAAACTACCGTAAAACGGGGTTACTTAGTCACCCGGGGTAACTTTGTCACCTTGTACGCACTGTTGGATTTCAATTTTTTTATTATTTGCTGGATTCAGCGAAGCTAGTTTTTTTGAACGTTCTAATTGACTAGGAAAAAAATGCGGACCTACGAAAGAACTCCCGGTAGCTGGATCTACCACCACTTCATTGAAGAACAGGTGGGAAGCGGTGCGCGCAGTGCAAGATGGTATGAGCAAAAAACAGGCGTACAGAGTTTATCGAATTCCACGAAGTACTCTCACTAATAGATGCCTCGGTAGGCATACCAAACCTAGAGGTCATCCAACCATCCTGAGTGCGGAGGAAGAAGCCATCATTGCAAGAACCCTTGGCGTCGTTACAGATTGGGATTTTCCGCTCACTAAAGCCGATATCAAGGAAATAGTGGAAACATTTTTGGACAAAGAAGGTGTTGTTATTTCTGTGCAGAAAGACAGTCTCCCGGCAGAGGATATGGTAGCGTTATTTATCCAGAGGAATAATCTGTCTGTAAGGATGGCATCCAACATTGAAAGATCCCCCGCTTCTGTTGATCAAGATAACGTTAATAAATTCTTCGATAACATAACATAGGCTTTGTTAGAATCTACAGGTCATCATATATATAATCACGATGAAACGAATATTACAGATAACCGTGGGGCACGAAAAGTTATTGTTCCTAGGAATTGCAAAAGAGTGAAACGGGTTCAGAATTTCTCGAGAACAGCAATCAGCATTATGGTGTGCGCAACTGCGAGTGGTGAACTCCTACCGCCCATGGTTGTTTATAAGGCCTACAATCTTTACGAGAATTGGTGTGTCGGTGGACCTACGGGGATTGTCTATAAAAATATCCCTAGTGGATGGTTCGATGCCAATCTCTTTGAGATCTGGTTTACTCAAATTTTAGTACCACACATGCAACGGACTAGGAAACCAGGAAAGAGAGTTATCATAGTGGGCGATAATCTGGCTAGTCATTTTTCCTCAAACGTCATTAGGATTGCACAGGAATAGGATATTTTTTCAACACCCTTTCCACCAAATGCTACGCACTTAATGCAGCCATTGGACGTGGCAGTTTTCGCACCTATGAAGAGAACGTGGAGAGTGATACTAGACACGTGGAGAAAAGAAAGCCGCTATCCTCGTTCTATTCCAAAGGAGCAATTTCCTCTTTTACTCAACAGACTGTGGTCGCAGATTCAACCCAACGTCCAACAAAATTTGATCTCTGGCTTCAGAGCTACCGGACTCTTCCCATACAATCCACAGGAAAATTTGAAAAGGTTGTCGAATGCTGCAATCCAGCAAGGAGAGGTGGGGCGTCTACTGGACACAAACCACCAAACGCAAGCGGGAAAAAGGTTGAAGCTGGAACATGAATTTTGCCATCGTATGAGACTGTAGATCATTCAGATGATATCCCAGAAATCCCATCTGACGATTAGACACCACCAGCATAAACTTCACAGAGAATTAGAAATACCAACAAAGTAACAAAAGAAAGCAAACAGTCTTCGGAAGAAACTACAGCTAAAGAAGCTGCAGCAAGTATCAAGAGAAGGACTTCCGAAAGAATAGAAGAGACAGAAGATAAATCCCTTCCTTGTAAAACCACCAGTGCTACTTTATAATTCCTAAATAATAGACTTAAGCACTTGAAGAATTTTGCATCAGTATTTCACCTTTGTTATTGGTTACATTGTCAAAATTCTTGTGTTTATTAAGTTCTTGTAATGAACAATAACCCAAGATATGCTTCTTCTTTTCAAAATTTACTGACAGGGGACATAGTCGGCAGGTCGCTGAGCAGTGTGGTTGGTCAAGGAATGGTGTGTTCCGAATGAGTGATATCGGTCATGCGCATAACTCCTTCCTCTTGCACGCCAAATCTAGGAAAGAGAGATAACAATATAGTGGGGATTCTTCCTGGAAAATCTTTACCTGATTTTTGGGATTATGATTCTGGTGACTGGCTACGGTAGAACGTAAGATAGGATTGAAGTCCTTTATTTCGTTGAGTATCGCTTATCGTATTTCGTTTATTTGTCCACTACTGGTGGGATCAAGAGAGACTCCTTCCACTTCATTCTGGACTTGGAGTTCAGGAAATCTCGAAAGAGGATGTAATATTTCTGGTACTACTCCAAGGACAATACCTTCCAACACCCAAGATGAACATAGGTTCACAGGTGTTTTCTCTTTATAGGGCTTTTTGATGTAAATGGACTTCTTGAGGTACTTGGATTCTTGAGGTATCCAGAATTCTAGAGGTACTTGGATTTTTGATGTAATTGGACTTCCTGGTTTACTTGAAGTTTTTTGGTTAACCTACATGATCTGGTCTAAGACTATCAAGTTGGAGTTACAAATTTCGTCCCCTGTATGATTGATTCCTTGGTTGTCAAACAAGGAGTCTAACTAACTAGCTGCTGACTGCTTGCCTGCAGTAGTCACCATAGGATCTACAGCATCTTACTGCTTTGAGCCATCCTGGACTGTACTGTTTAGAAGATGGTAGTATAAGTGGGAATGTAACACATTGAACTAAGATCCTGCAATCAATCTACAGAAGTTTTGATAAATAGGCCTTTCTTTTGTTTTATCAAGTGAAAGTGCTGTGTGAACTGAGGTGATCACCAAGGTATAGACGACAGTACTGTGTTATACAATATATCTTATCAGTTGGGGAAAACCCAACTGCTTGTAAGTATAAAAAGAAGAGCACCTGTGTTGTGTTTTATTAAATTCAGTATACATTGAACACCCTACACACAGGCATGCATATGAATTCGAAATAGATTGATGTAATCAAGTATTTAGTCACTATATGTTTAAGAAAGCTATTGCCCCTTTTCATTGTGAAATAGAGGTTGAGTTAGAATAGCGTGAGCTAGACTTCGCCTCTCAACATTTTACTTGTATTGTAATATGTACATAACAAAAACAATAAAGGCGATCCATTATTATTATTATTATTATCATTATAACAACCATTCCCTTTTGAAGGAATTTCATAGCCACCTCTTACCCTTCAAAAATGTAGTAATAATGCATATCCATAGCAGGTCATTTGAGTCTCAGAATAAAATTCTGAAAACAATAAAATGAAATTTTGAAAATAAGGAAACATCACCATAACACAAGAACAAACATACAAAGGTTGATACATAATAAATATTTGTGAACTAATTCTAATAAACTATACCTCCATATTACTGCTATTTTTCACAGAAGTTCCACTCTTATGTTCAAGTTGAATATTATCTTTGTTGTTCAATAGATATAAGGTGTTCGCGAAATGGAATGACTTTCATTACATAAAAAACATTTCAGCTGTGATGTTTTAATCTCTAGAATCACATTATCTCTAACATTTGTCGCAAGGACATTCCCTTTTTTCACCTGACACCCTTCATTCATTTTCTTGTAAATGTAACAGAACATTCACAATGCATTTTGAGTTTATTAATATTATTTCAACGTTTCAAAACAAGTATTTCATACATTTGAGATTGTCTTTTTGAAAAAAGGCGAGAAACTTATTCAAGAATTTGGAAAAATATATATATAATTTCTGTTTGAGGATTTCATAACTGGGGTTACTTCAACTCTTTAGCCGTTTATAAGCATTTTGAAGACATTTTCAATGAGGTAACAAATTAGCCCCAAACACGGGGCTACTTTGTCACCATATTCTTTATTTTTTTGATCTTCCTTGGATGGATGCTAGGCAGCTAGTTTTCTGGTTACGCATACAAAATGATGAAGTCGGTTACTAGATTCTTCTCAGGTCAAAATTCGAAAAACCTAAATAGTTACAGAGTAAAATATATCCAAAAGGTGATAAAGTAGCCCCGTTTTACTACTGAGTTTGGCTGTGGTGAACGTGTACTACCAATCGATTCTGCTTTTGAGAAAATAAAAAATGCAAGAGAGAAAAACTCGAAGTCGTCTCCACAAATTTTAATCTCTAAGAAGGCAGTCAATCCTGCTTCAATGAGGTTGAAAGTTGATACATGTTTCGGCCATTCAAATCGCCATCTTCAGTCAAATTAGCAGAGTGTATGTGGAAATTCCTTCAAAACAGCTCTGCAGCTACCCATGAAGAATTTATTTTTCCCTTTGGAGGATTGGGCCTTTTGCCTTCCTACTAATTCCACCGATATCACTTCATTTCCAATAAATAAAATAAATAATTAATGATGTTCCAATAATAATTTTTTCGCCTTCACGATGTTTTGAAGTAATTTCCACATACACTTTGCTAATTTGACTGAAGATGGCCATTTGAA
Source organism: Phaedon cochleariae (assembly GCA_918026855.4). Taxonomy (NCBI): domain Eukaryota; kingdom Metazoa; phylum Arthropoda; class Insecta; order Coleoptera; family Chrysomelidae; genus Phaedon; species Phaedon cochleariae. Next base: position 43,251,736 of record OU896715.1, on the reverse strand, counting down.
TGGCCGAAACATGTATCAACTTTCAACCTTATTGAAGCAGGATTGACTGCCTTCTTAGACATTAAAATTTGTGGAGACGACTTTGAGTTTTTCTCTCTTGATCATTCCACTCCACTTTGAGTATGGACTACTACAGAAAAAAATAAAAATTCATCAATATCAACTGATCGAACTAACAATCATCAAGAAAATGTACTAATCATGTTAACAAGTTTGGAAGATACATGAAGTGACTTGACAGATAGAAGTGCAATCGACTTTGATAGCGGCGATAGTGTGGCAAATTCCAATTTCTAGGAAAATGCAGATGGAGGTGATAAGGACAGTGAACCAGAAATACCAAAAATCAAGGATAAAAAAAAGGGAATCCAATTCAGAAACCTGGAATAAAAATATAGGGAAAAGAAAAAGACATTCGGAACTGGAGCATACTACTTTGAAATCTAAAATGGTCATAAAACGAAAAACTCTCAAATCACCTCGTCTGAGAACCTGTGAACTTAGGTGAATTGAAAAAATTCCAGAATAGGCAAGAGTGAAAATTCACAGGCAATATTGGACACAACAGAAGTCAATCGATACGAAAAGGAAACATGTTCAACAGATTCCTGTGGTAAGAAGAAGAGAACGAATCAACCAACGTGTAGGAGAAAGGCAATATACTAATCGATACTTTTTCCATCATAATGGAAATGAAGTTGAAGTTTGCAAAAAGTTTATCCAGGATACATCAACTATATCGCAACGAACAGTTGACATAGCAATATTTAAGAAGAGAGAAGGCGGTCTTTTATCACCAGACAAAAGGGGTGAATATGAGCCAGCTAATAAGATTTCATATGGAATTCGGGATAATGTTCGATAGCACCAGTTTTTCAGCCCATTGTTCGCGTGGAAGATCAAAGAAGAATTTAGGAAATCACATGAATAATTCTAGAATGTGGAAACTTCACGTAGAGTTTTGCCATGAACACAACATTCCTGAGGAGAATATTCTGAGGAATGGTTAGATTCTGATATATATTCAATCATGAATTCAATTTTGAATGCGGTAAATTCAATATGAAAATGCTAGAAGCTACTGACCAAGGTGAGAGAACAACAATCCAAGAACAATATGACAGTGATCTTGAAGACGCAATAATCGATATTAAATGAAGAAAGCAGACAAACAACATTCGAAAGAGAACGTTATGGAAAAAGTTTGAATGATGGATTTACAAAAATGCATTTTTGGTTGTGGAGGTAACGAAGTCGCATCTTGTTTATTCGAATGGTCAAAAATTTGTAATATACCTGATGCTGTTACCAAATTAATTATTTGGTCCGACAATTGCCCTGTAGCCTACTTTTCTGATTATAATTAATTTCAATCAACTTGAAATAAAAAAAATAAGTCACACATGTGCGAACGGCTGCTTTTCGCCAGAGAACAGTTGATATGGATTCGAGGTTTGATATTCGAGTTTTGGACGCCACTCAATTCAATAAAAAACTAGTAGTTGATTTGGATAATTGAGAAAACCAAATATTTATAACTGATGGTAAATGACAAATACTTCAAATGTATGTTTCCTGAAAATTTAGAGATGGTCAGATAATAGAATGAAACAAAAATGTTTTCCTGCAAGCTATTTATTTGCACCCAAGCCAGACAAGGCACATTCAGACCACTGTAGAGGACGATCCTAACACACACTCAAAACTAGGTAATATATATCAGATAAATATTGATAATTTCTAAATATCTAAATGATCAAATATGTGGGGAAATCGTCATTATTCTACTGAATGTTAAGCTGAAAAAATCATCAAAAAGATGTAAAACTGAGACCGCTGTCTCATGGTACCATGGTGAAGCTTCACAGGGAGTTTTACACGTGAATATGGTGAATCATTTTAATTTCTAAGATTTTTAATGCCCTAACAAAAACCTGGTCGAATTAGGGGGAGGGTCCTCTCCAGAGGTCCGTATCACCCCTATCACGGTCCGCTTGGTGCAGTGATGTTAGCAGTATAGGTGACTGCGATGTGAAGATCTGCGAAGATGAAGGTCTACAAAGATGAAGATCTGCGCTGAACTGCTGGGCCGAGTGCTGCAGCCCCTTCTCCTAGGTATTCCTCCTGGCGTGCTAACAGCAGTCAATCCAGAAGTCCAGTGTCGAAGTAAGGAAGGTGCTTCCACTAATCCACTGGGCTGGATTCTGCAGTCTCTCCTGCTGGGTATTCCTCCCGGCGTGACGACAGAATGCAGCTCAGAGGATTAGCTGCAGCGAAGAAGAAAAAAATGGCCCCCTTTGATCCGGTGTGCTGGGTTCCGTAGCCCCTCGTCCTGGGTATTCCTCCCGGCGTGCCAACGAAACACAGCTCAGGAGATCAGCGGCGGGTCAGACAGCCACTAGTGCCCTAGGCACATCCTAGCACCCTAGTGTATAGAAAATATGTCCTATAGCTCCAGAAAAGTGGTACAAAAATTCTCACCGTACTAACCAATCATTGAGAACATCACTCACCTTCTGAGAAGGGTTGAAGACAGCAACAAAAAAACGAAGCTGGGGCACGTGGCATGACTCCCAGGTGCTCCAAAGCAGCGAAGAACCATCGAGCTCCCAAATCCAAGCTGGTGGCAGTGATAACGCCAAGCGTTGAGAACGTTATAATAAAACTTGATATTTCACCAGATTTTCATCGAGTGATCAAAAATATCACCACCACAACTTAATGGCTCACGTCCTTCATCATGGCTGCCCGAGAAGAGGTCCTCCAGAACGAAAAATCCTTCGAAGTCCACTATTTCCCCCACCCTTAACACCGACCGCTCACGAAACAACAAAAATCCGAGAGAAAATAATTTCCTCGTATCCTATTGGTCGAGATAAGGGCTGAGAACTAGTAGTTCAAATAAAATTATACGAAACAGGAACTGAAGACAGAAGAGTCTCCTTATTCTTCTATTTCACTTCGAAGTCCATGATGTGAATAAACAACAAATGTTGATGATTGCTTCTTCTCCTTTTTTTTTTTCTCGGAGAGTCACGAAGGTTATTGATGTTCACGACGACCGGAGTTCCACGCTAGAATGAGAATAGGACATACCTAACCAACAGAAGAATCCTAGAAAATTAAAGAAAACAAATAGTCTCCACAGACTACATCTGAAATTGAAAGAACTTCTTGAGTCCCTAATGGCACCAACACTCTGAGGAACACCACAGGTAAGTCAATTGTTCTACCTCAAAACAAAGTAGATTTCTAATAATTATCCTCCCCAATTTTCAGGACCTGTTCATTTGGATCAGAGAACGAAGCCAAGGCTAAAATCATCACTTCCTACAGGTATGCTGAGCCTCAGGAAAAATAATCTGAATACCTAATATCTTTACTGAAATCAGCTGTATGTGTTTTATAATAAAGATGATGACCTGACTTATCAAAGACTAAACAATGACTGAGTGTTCTCTGTAAGTATAAACCTTTTCTCATGTGACTATTTATATACACTAGGTAGAAATAAACTATTTACAAAGATGATAAACTAAAACTTATTGTAGCAATTTCAAATGCTACAGCCCGCCGCAGAAGAGGATTGTTCAAATGTTGATATCAAGCTTCTTCAATAGGTGCCCATACACGGAAACATTTTCCTATGATAATGGAATATGACGAGCCAATCCTGCCCGAAAGCGCATATGTGTGTGTGGTGCAACACGCGAGCAAAGATTACTGAATGATCTAGTCGCGTAAAACCACGTGCTTTGAGTTGTGCATTTTTTATCGTTTGTGGCGTTCGACGTTTCGTCTGATGAAGAAATGACGGATACGAGGTGAGTATAAATGAGATGTATTATTGTCGTTCAAAGTTTCTGGAGCATAGAGAATCATAATGATATTCAATTCCGTATAATTTGGAAGCATAGATCTTATCATGTCAATTGATATAGTAACTTTTTCGATTTGCTTTCATACCTATCCATAGTGAATTCAGTGGATTCTTTTACAGATACTTCTCTAGAACATTCATGATGATATTTATTAGAGTATATAAAGAACACACATCTTTATGTGGAATAAAATCTGAAGCTTACATGCATAAAAATTTGAAAAACATAGGAATAACAGAATTGATTGAAGTTTGTGATCATTAGTAGATGACATTTATCAACCAGCATTATGGTACTTCGAACTACTTCAGTTCACAATAGATGGAGAAACATCTACAGAGAGTATTTCGAATATGGAGAGTCCAACAAACAAAGTCAGTGATTCTTTGGAAGACCAACATAGCAATAATGCAACTCAGATTGAATAAGAGAATTCAAGTCATGATGAGGAAGGGGAAGGTAGTCAAAATAAACTAGACGTCACTGAGGTAAGAACGAATGAGTTTACCTTTAAAGTCATCAATTATAACAAGAACTTCCGTCTCTAAGCTTTTCCTTTTCTGAGCATCTCCTTTTGTCAGCTAACTTCTCCTTCACTCATGAAATGTTCTACATAGCATTCTCCATTTTCTTTTGCTCTCCTATTACCGATATTTCTTCCGGATGTGGATTATAATCCAAGGAGGCAAGATCCATTTCCTCGCCATCCTGCTTCAATCATATTGTGATGATCTTTATCTCCTTTATCAAATGATGTGTTTGTGGTATATGATAGAATATGTCTCGTAAGGAAATCATGTAGCACACAAATAGCGCAAATGACATAGTTGATCTTTTGAGTTTCAATGTTGATACTTGTCTGAAGAATTCGGAATCGAGATGATTTCAGTCCAAATGCGTTTTCCACTACATTTCTGGCACGAGAAAGTCTGTAGGTGTATATTCGTTTTTCATGTGAGATATCTTTTTGTGAAAATGGTTCTGAAAAATGTTCTCCCGAAGCAAAAGCCTCATTACCAATAAAATCAAAATTGAGTTGTCAATCAGTTTCATTACATGTAGGTGAATTCAAATTACCGTTTGATGAGGCGTGATGGAACTGGGTTTGTTCAAATACTCCTGCATCTCCAGCACGTCAACTTCTTCCGACATCGATGTAAATGGATTTATATTTAGCATTCACTAGTGCCATGAGAATAATGCTATAATAATTATTATAGTTATGGTACTGTGCTGCAGAACGAGCAGGTGGAATAATCCTAATATGTTTTCCTTCGAAAGCTCCTCCACAATTTATTATTTGCCACCGTCCTTCAAAAACTGCAGCAATGGATTGCCACTTCTCTCTGGGTCTTGGTAACTATAAAAGAAATATTATATCGTAAAATTATAAGTAATCTGTTTCTATTCCACAGCCATTTCAACCGCCTACTGTCCCATCGAAGAGATTGAAGGAAAATATATGTAATGGTCAATAATGAATCCACTGCCAACTTCATGAAAGCATGCACTGAAGCTCTTTCAATGAAATGTACACATACGATAAGATTTACACAACATTTATAAATTCACGACATGTTTCGCTAACACACAGCTTCGTCAGGTGATATACTGGTAAGATGAACTGAACTATCCTTGGCTTGTTTATATATCCTACTTTCCCAACCTGAAGGGTTAGTTACCTGTGGACAGGTTCGATAAACCTCCATTTCCGGAAATCAGCCAAAATATCTACATTGAAATACGGTGTACCGGATCAAGACTTCTTTTAGGTTTGTGAGAAAACAAATGCAAAGATATGAGGAAAGAGAAAAAATATGCAGTCAATAATAATTAATGAAAATCAGAACAATAAGTCACCAAGTTTTCACCAGAAAATACATTCTATGAGAGAACATCACCAAGATAGGGTAAAGGTAAGTCAAGAAAATCGGGCCCCACGTTGGAGGGCGCCAAATGTGTAACTCCCTTTTGATATTCGATACTAATAGGGGTTTGTGTAGCTTTTATTGCTCTTGCCTTTGGGCTGCTCAGAATTGATACGGGAGGATCGGGGTAAGGATCTTCATCTGGGGTGAGGATTCCCTCTATTGGCCAATTCATCAGAAAATTGCGCTAATACCTCTTGGATGAGATACGTTAACTACAAGGTTATTATTCAAGATAAGATATGTTAGTTAAGTTATATTGAGATTGGTCAAGATAAGTTGAATTTTTGTGGGCGCCAGGACTTTTTAGAAAAAAAAAGATGCAAAAAAAAATAATTCCTTAAGAAGAAAATCACTTGGGAAACAGAAATTCTCACCTCAGATGGTATGAATGTTCTCTAATAGAATAAACTAATCAGATTCATACTAATATTATATTTACAAACAAACTCGAATGATCGATTTCTGTACAGCAAGAAATTATTGTTTACAATTGACTATTTCACTCAATCAAAATGATTGTCAGATTATGTTTCTGGATAAAAAAAAAGAATTACGACAATCAACTACTATTCATGATCGATTTCTGTACAACAAGAAAATATTGTTTACAATTGACTATGTCACTCAATCAGAATGATTGTCAAATTATATCTCTGGATAAAAAAAGTTAATTACGACGATCAACTACTATTCAATATTATTGATTAAGGAATATTAATGAATTTGTCTCACAGGAAAATTTTACTCTTTTTGGTATGCAGTTTTCTTCTGTCTGGGACTAGCTGCCTTATTGATATGACCTCCTCAAAGTGAGACTTACTCTGTCCCAGCCCTAAGGTATACGATTTCTCAGTGTTCAGGATCTGTAGTTGTAGCTTTTATGGCCTCCTGACATTTTTGAGTCGGGCTTCAGCTAAGGTGAGTGCTTCAGCTTGTGATATGGCTCATGGACAGCTTCAGTCTCCCAATTTGCTTCATTCCGGAATGGAGTATTCTTGAAATTCCTGTACAGACAATATCTACAGCAGTATGTGCACTACCACAGAGTTAGGAAGGAATACAATCAGGACCATCTGGTTCAGAGTAGGTACAAATTCATTCAATACTTCAATCAATGATTAACAAAATAAATACTCAAAATGAGTAGTTTTATCTGCTTCTGTTTTGGAGATAATCTAAAAGGAAAAATGATCGTAAATCTCTCTGGATATTCAATTCATATGTCAAAAAAAATCATACAACAATTGCCTTCACCAATGTGAAACTCAATTTAAGAATAAAGTGGATTGAATCCAGTTATGACAACAGCAGAAAAATATTTTTAAGTAATACTGTATGTAAAAATGAGATATGCAAATTCGAGATATGGACTCTGATTTTGTTGCAACAATATATATGAATCTTCAAATCTTTCGAAAGTACTTCAAACAGTCACTCTGATTACTTCTAGTGAAATTTTTCATTAATGATCAACCATGTTATGCTGAAATTTGAAAGATGATGTTTATTCTGAGACTATCTGAGAAAGTTCAAAATCTCCAAAGAGGAAAAAAAAAGGTGAGAGTCTCATTCCATGACTAGAGCCAGAAAACACATCAGTACCCTCTCTGAAAGCAAATGGAAGATAATGGAGAGGTGGCCTTCGCATCTAGATAATTTGAAATGAGGAACAAGACTACTACTACTGATAATTCGTCAGTTTGTCTGCTTTCTGCCAGATAACTAAGAAAAGTGGAAAGTTAACACAAAAGAAATGCTTTGCACATGCTCAACTAGCGATATTACAAGGAGGAGAGAAGGAAACACTCTGGTAACCAAAATTTCGAGTGAGAAATAAAGTACAGGTGAGATTATGCACTCGCAAATTATTTTCTGTAGAGAAATAAATGCATCACTCACCTGAACTCAGATTCAGAGATAATAAATTTAAAGCCAAATAATATGAAAAACCTCACCTTTCCATTTGCCTTCAGATAAGATCCTCTCACAGAGGTGACCGCGATGTTTTCTCCTCTGTAGTCAGGTCGCAAGAGAGCTCTTGAGAACCGGTCCCTATTCCGTATCGCACTCCCGATTTTTCGAGAAGAGAGAGATAAACTCTTTCATTGCACTAGTTGAAGCTAGACACATACACGTATGGTCACAAATTTCGCCAACAGAGCACAGCGACTCTCCGAGCAAGGTGATCATGGGCGTAGCAATCAATGGGGCAGAATGGGTAATCACGGTTGGAGTGACGGATCGTGAAACATTCCGTTACAACTCGAAAGGGATTATAGCAAATACAAGTTATTACTTACTAAGAAAACAAATTCACCAGTGGTGAACTATTGACGTCCAATTGATTGTTGAGTAAAATGTCAGAATTTTCGAGTTTGTTGA
>OU896715.1:42899043-43243042 GCA_918026855.4 Phaedon cochleariae | reverse complement strand
TTCGTTGATTAAGATTTTCTGGAAAACGGTTTGTTGTATGAAAAATTGCAAGATACCTACATGATCCTTTATTTTTTTATGGTCCACAAGATCGTAGAATTCAAAGTCAGATAGTTTCTCTTTTGTAACATAAAATTTGGGCCATTGAAAGGGTGGACCCTCCTCCACCTCCCTCAAAACTGTGTTTTCATCATTTTTAGAGCAAGAAGGAAATATATGAGTGTCTAAAAAGACGAGGAAATGCCAATTTTCAGAAGTTGTAATCCATTATTTTAGATAATCTTTTTTTTTCTTCCGTAGATTTTCACCTTACTTACAGTAACTGTAGCTAGGAGAGGGTGGATTTTAAGAATCATGTTCATATGGAGAACAAGTCATATTATGACCCCAACAATATGTCCTCGAAATATTTATATCAAATTTTGAATTGTCCTTTATATGAATGTTTCAAGAAAAAACTTGTACACATGTTGCAATCGTGAGGAATGCCCACAAAAAATTGATGGTTCTTTCTGATTTTCTCCATCTATCCAAAACTACAATCGTACGTTTCGAATGACAATACCTAACTCCTATTTTCGTTGGGAAGGTTCTAACAAATTACGAATGAAATTTTCGTGATATTCTCTATACTCAGGTCTATTTTTCCATTATCAGAATTATTTACCAGATTGTTTCGGTATTTCAGACAGCTCTAGGGGGACCCACCTAGAGAAAAGAAGAGAGGGTCCTTCATTACTATCGCAGTATAAATAAAACAACTTCAATTCGCGTTACCATGGACTCTGGCAAGAGGGTATAGGAGAAACGTGAGGAAAACGCTCCATTACCTGAAAATGTGCAAACCTCGAGCATTAGTAAATGAAAAATATCTTAGTTTCGATATCGGATGAAACCAAGGAAACTCATCAATCATTTTTTGTTTTCGCTGCCCTGGTATGACAAAAATGACTATCTGTACTAGTTACAAAACTCGCAAAATTAGCGAATTTACTAAGAGTTTCAACCAAAGTTCCAACAATACGACAGTTGCAAAAATCTCGCCTCAAGAAATCAAAAAGTTCCTATAACCATTAGTCGTAGCAGGCTTCGTTTGCGAGATACAGAGTGTTGAAGTTGAAAATAATGAATAATTTTCTTTGAATTCCTAGATAACCACTGAACAAAAATTCTTGATATTCTGGTGCATAACTCAGCACCTGGAAGTGATTGAATGGGTTGAATTTTTCAGTGAATCTGACTTATAGTGGCACCGTTGAGGGGTATTGATGTGTGATTTCTCAGAAAAAAACATGGGTGGCGATGTCACTTCGAAATTCCATTCAAAATTACGAAAGAGGATGTAATAAGCACCAAGTGTTGAAACTCGTAAAGATACACTGTTTTCGTGAAATACTGAATAACCAAATTCAACTCCAAAATTTGATGTAGATGTCCAAGGATGTCCAATAGTCCATTCAAGATATATCTGTTCAGATCACTCTATAACTATGATAGATATCGTTCTGTAATTGTGGCAAAATAACATAACAGACTAAATTTTGCCACCACAATAAGCCAAACAGGGAGGACACAAAAAAAATCTACAAATATTTTCAACTGCAACTCCCTGTATCTCGCGAACGAAGCCTTTTACTACTTTTGTTTCTGGAAACTTCTTTATTTTCTAGAGATGCCCTATTACATCTTGAAAGGCGTCCCACATTATCACAAAACACCTTGAATCGGTACAATTTTTTTTTGTTTTCGGCCGATACAAAATGAAATACTGGAACTGAATTTCCACAATTATTCAAGATCATCATACAAGTAGGCGGAGACATAGTAGAATGAGAGCAACCCTGCATATTTTGAGCTATAATAATGATATTCTGACAGGAAAAAAACCAAGCAATCTTGAGAAATATAAAGAAATTTTCTCGAACAAGTAAATTCTGAAGCGCAATTGAAAGTTCTCGAAATGTCTAGAAAAATGAATCCTGGAGGTTCGCAGCGTCTAATTTCAAATCTGAATATAAATCAATGGAGAGTCATGGTATGAAATCAAAATTGAAAATTTCAGGGCCGGATTGCCTTAAAATACCACTAATATCACACGATATAATTTTCTATCCTCAAAATGCTCGTTATTTCATGCTACAAGTTCATGAATCTCATCAATAACCCTTCACTCCTCTTCCACTTTCGCGCCTTCTTCCACGAGCACACGGGGTATTTTTTACCTTCGTATCAGCGCCCGCAGAAACCCTTGAGAAACATTTTTTTAAACATTTCTAGAATATTAAATTTCTAACTTATAAACTTTTTGCACCCGCGATGCATTTCCGCCACCATCCGACAATAAAAAAACGGGACTTTTTTCCTACGGTCTTTCTACTAGCGTCTGAAGGAAGCAGGAACAAATTCAGAATGTAGTGGGAGAACCGCGGCAAGCGCGGGCAAAGATGACCTGTGCCCATCACCTAGCGACGCGCTGCTGATTATACATGTCATTAAGGTCTTTGAATCGTAGATACTGATTCTGGCAACACTGCTCTTGGGTCGGTCATCTGACAGTTCTTGCACGCGACCCATAACATCTGACAGTTCTGACACTGACGCTTGTTTGAAATTCCAAGTTTTTTTTAAAGGAATTATGATATTATGATTTATGATGGTCTCTTTAAGGTCAAGGATTGGAGAACGGAATAAAGGTATAGGCATCATCCACCAATATTCTAATATTCTAATATTGGTGGCCAATGTTATAGGGTAAGGGTGAGATTAAGCGCATCAGTGCAAACACCATATTGATTATAAACATCTCAGGAAAGGGGTAAGGTATTCTGTGCAATACCAATTCCTCTACCCCGTACTCCTGCTTTTATATTGTTTTTGAAAACTATAAGTAGATTTAGTATGATTAAACTACACATATTCTGAAAAAAAAACCTATACCTACTTATATAAGCACCAGGATGAAAACTTATATTTGAATGGTAAATGTTTATTCCTCAAAAAAAAAATCATTTTGGACCTCAATTCTATATACAGTTCAATAGCTGAATCTGGATTTTGGGGAGGCAATAAACCATTTTCCTGCATAATAATGATTGCTAAGTTGTAAACATCTTCATCACATGGAATTTGACCAAGAAATGTGCAAGAGGTATAAAGTTCTTGTAGATCACCCTGTGCTACTGAACGTAAGTAGTCTTTTGTGGAATAAATTTGTGGCATGTGATACATGATAAAGGGCCTGCCTTTTGGAAATACTGTTCCTTGATGTTGATAAACGATGAGTGTCCCATTCTGTCACCACATCATCAAGTTCATCCTGAAAAAAAAATGAATTTCATTCATTCATGTCATATTGCTTATAATATGAACAATATTGTTCACTATCTATTAGTTGATATCTATATCAGAAAATTATTTCAATAAACTCATTTATTGGTTTTCAAAATTAGAAACCAATGTTTGTGAAAGGAATTCATATATGTAGTAGGTACTCGAGTAGGTAGGTACAATAAATTATATATTATTTTTACCGGAATGATCCTCATGAAACAGAATTGAACCAATGCTTTTTCTAAGAATGATCCCGAAAATAAGCCATCTTCTTTCAGTACTTGGAAAACATTCATCCAATATTGGCTATGGTGTTTTCTCAGAATTGCCCACCATGCTTCAATCCGCTGATTTGAAGGGCTAGTTCCATATAAAAAAGGAGGTAGTGAGCTACCTGCACCACCTCTGATCTCTATCAAAGAAGTCTGGATTTCTATAACAACTCCATTTTCTGTTCCCAGGTCAGCCCTTATTGTTTGAGAGCAGCCACCAATTCTATGAAGTGCATCTATATAATAACCAGCAATAATTTTTGGGTTATTACTATTTTGTCCAGCTCTTAACCAGATTATTTTTCTGGAAAATCCGTCGATGCATCTACTGATGCATATTCCATATGGTTTAAGTTTGTCATAACAATCCATATGCCATAAAAAATTTGGACCTTTATTCTTGTATTGCCTTCTTCTCAGCCGTCTTCTAGTTCGAAAATCTACACCAGTGGTTCTTAACCTTTCAGTACTTAGGGACCATTTGACAATTTTCAAAATTGCCATGGACCACTGACTATTTGGAGGTGAATACATTGAATGAAAATCAATGGATGATTGTTCTATCTATGAATCAAACATGCCTCTGTTCACAACCAGCATTATTTGAATTTTTAGGCGAAAACTCAACATTACAGAGACATAATATATCTTTTTATATTTTTGTGATACTCCTCGATACTCCTCAATACTTGGTTCAGTGCTACTCAATTTCGGTGCTTCTTTTAACGATTAGTAGTGCCTAATGAAACTTCTGCTCGCATAGATATACCTATCGATGAAAACAAAGATAGGTATCGAATTGCAATTTACCAAATCTTTGCGAAATAAATTTCTTTTTGGCTCCAAAAATCTTCAAAATCAATTCCTGCCTCGAATGTATCTTTCTAGTTACTATCGGGTTGCATTTAATTCACTTCTTCTTCAATTCCATCAGGCGGTCAAAAACATTGACAATTAACGGATTGCGGTTCAGTTTCCGATTACCTTTGTTCTCGCAGTCAGGAAAATAGCGATCGAATTCACTTTTCGAGTTCACCTCTTTTGATCCCAGCACACTCTCCTTCAATAATTTGAATCAGCTTATCAACGGTTGGAAAACATTTTTTTTTCGACTGCCATGATCCTTAGTTCGATTTTAGCGATAAATGCAGCGATTTTATCTTCATATGTGAATATATACTGCTCGTGTCATACAACTTCAAATTTCCTGACGCTTGCAGTTGTAGATTCAATTCATAGAGTTGTTTTATCTACCGATTAAGCGAGTCGTATTTCAAATTAGTAATCCGTCCGCTTGTCACTAATTCAATACTTTTCTGATGGCTTCGCGGACCCCTTTGGGTGCTTCCAGGGACCACCAGTGGTCCGCGGACCACCGGTTAAGAACCACTGATCTACACCAACGGGATCAATAATTTGAAGCAGAAGACGAACCATGTCTTGTGTAACTACTAAATTATTCTGAAGGCATTTAAGGTGCATCCATCGGTATCCATGTAATTGTCCATGAGTTTTTGTATTATTTATATTTAGACAGTTACAACTGTCTATTTAAACAGTTACAACTGTCTATTTAGACAGTTACAACTGTCTATTTAGACAGTTACGACTGTCTATTTAGACAGGTTACAACTGTCTATTTAGACAGTTTCAACTGTCTATTTTCATAGATCATGTTTCTCATCATATTCGATCACATGAAGATGATATCATTATCATTATTATTCAATTTTACTTCAATATTTGAATGACATCATTAGTTCAACGTTAACTTAACATTAACCTAATATGAACTTAACATTAACTCAACATCAACTTAACATCCACTTAACATCAACTCAAAAAAAATTCAACAGTTTCTTAACATTAACTTGAAATTAACTTAATATTATAACTCAACATCAACTAAACATTTACTGGAAATTAACCTAACATTGACTTAACATCAACTTAACATTAACTCAATAGTTATTCAACATCAACTCAACATTAACTCAACATTAAATCAACATTAACTCAACATTAACTCAAAATCAACTTGACATTACCTTTAAATCAAATTAACATCAACTCAATATCAAATTGACATTGACTTCACATTTATCACTAAATTGCCAATACATTGACATTAATTCAACTTTCAATTAAAATTAACTTGATTTCAACTTCTCATCAACTTAACATTACGTCAACATTAACGACAATAACTCATGTTGAATCGACACTAACTTTCCATTAACTTGACCATAACTTAACTTACCATAATTCAGCATAATAATCATTCATTGGTAAATCATAATCTATAGACCCTGTTACTGTGCGATTTTCGAATATTTCCACCCATGTGAGTTTTTCTTTCGAACTTTCTAACTGTAATATGTTCTCATAGTGAAAAGAGTCACTTTCTCAATAATAAATCAATGTGTTTTGTGCTGTTTTCATAGGTGGTCGTAGGAACATATAATTTTATAATCTGATTTTCAAATGAAGTGATAACTGTTGCTGGTATTGAGCTATGTATAAGTTTATCGAAGATTGAAACCTCTGGCACGCAGACTGCACTGTTTTACCACTAACCAAACCGATGTTTTACGCCTGGACTGGCGTTTCGCTAACTGTGTTAGCATCTTCAGTAGATGATTATAAAACCGTTTCAATCTTCTTCTGAAGATGCTGACATAGTTAGCGAAACACGTGTCGAGGTGTTATAAAATCGGTTTGCTAAGTGGTAAAACCATATGTAGGTAGTGATTATTATTTAAAACTTTCACCTATTTGAAAACCAAGAACAATAAATATTATTCAAATGTTGAAGTTATTAATTGAACAAAAAATCACAAGAAGAAAAAAGATAACTGAAATACATTAACATAAATTAAAAACTGAATAAACATGGATTGTTTGGTCACATCTTAGGTGGAAAGTATATGCAATAGAGGTAAAATCACGTCAAGAGTTGCACGACTAAATTGAACAACACTCGAATGACCTCAAAGGTGATCCTCAACCGTAGAATTGTGTAGGGAATCGTGAAAATGAATGACATTTTATCTTGACTTTCTTCTTGAAATTATTTGCTTGATCAATGATTTCAGCATAAGAATATGTTATAATTATTTTATTGGAATTAATAAATAATTTGCATCAGTTATCATCATTTCATAATTTTCGAATCAGAATATGTCAAAATGGTATAATCGATATGAAACCACGAGTTCCAGCCACGACTTTGCCAATCATTCAAGGTACGCACCAGATACAGTGTGGAGACTTTGAATTAAATAAATTGGTCAGCGGGAGGTGGATACTTTCTCTGGAAATTTCCGACATACGTCAATGATCTAAAGTATTCACCTAGCTGAAACTACCCTCTACATGATTTTTTCAAATGTAACCCTACGGCTTATGACCTTTCATTGGGAAGCTGGTTGAAAGAAGAATCCAGCTACTAGTCAAATTTTAGTTTTTCATACGTTTAAAGGTTGCATGAAATTGAAATGTTATCTTGAATGTCTTTATTTTTTTCAACGTATCTGTCGCTCAAAATGTGTGTTGAACAATTGATGGCAATTTTTTGTTGCAACTGCTATCTGCTATCTTCGGAGCCGCAAAAATAAATTTAGTTTATTTGCTGTATTCACACTATTCACAATTCGAAACGAAGTGTAATTGCATACTGGTGAAAATGCTCTATATCCCTATCACTCAAAGTCGGAATTTTGATGAAAATATGTTGAAAATATATTGAACTTCGAAATTATATTATGATTTTATGCGACCCCCAAACTCACTGCAAACTGAAATATGCATGATCTGTACGCTCGATTTCTTTTTCAACTAGCTTCCCAATGAGTGGGTCGCAAGCCATAGGGTTGCATTTGAAATAAACATGTTGGGGTAGATTCCTGCTACCCTTTATGGGTTATAATCTCATTCAAATGTTGACGTGTGTCGCAAATTTTCAGAAAACTCATTCACTCCCCCAGTAGCCAATTCATTCCAGTTGAAGTCTCCACCCTGTATACCACGAATGGTCGTCTATTATTGATTTATATTCGTGACTGGCCATGGAATTACTAAATCATTCAAGATATCTCCGTGGTTGCTCAAATTAGGGCAAATAAGTTGCGCATTCTGTTGCTGAACAGTAATCTGAAAAAAAATATGACCTATCTTTTTTTCTTGGTTTTCCAGATATCGACAAAACACTGGAATTCGTGATTCTCGTTTTCATTTTTTATAGTTAGCCATTTTATTATCCATTTATTCAACGTTTTTTCTGATTCCGCCGATGTATTACACAACATGATTTGGTTTTATATCATGGTCGAAATTAAAATTAAAATTTTTTGGTTTTTGGAAGATTGCCTTGGAAAATCGTTCTTCGAATTTGTTGATTTCGAATTTTGACAGTTCAGTACATTTTTAACGCAAGACGTTCACTTTCGGATTGCAAAATTCGCTTTTTCAATGAAGAACAGAGAGATAATAAGATGTTGAGAATTTATGTTTTTAATCAACACGTAAATGTGAGCAGATAAAAAAAAACAAATGAAGGGCAAAATATAAATTACTCGATAAATTATCAGAGATGCTGTTCGAACTGTCCACCTTCCATCAATATACATAATTCTGCACGTTTTCTCACATTTGCAATCACTCTTTCGATACTTCGTCTGCTTATCTGTCTCAAAGAGTCAATAATATTTTGCTGAAGGTCATTGATATCGACTGGCAGAGTTTTATAAACTGAATTTTCAACAATTCACCGCTTTTGAATTTTTCATAGACTACACATGGGTATATTCAATTTTTGGGTCCGTGAATATATAAAAGTAAGGTAAATTGATGTGAGGTCAATTTGATGTAGGAGTATTTCGCTTGGCTAAGCTACTGCATTAGTGTTAGCAGAACATGACGGATTATTGAGAAGTTTTTCACACTCATAAAACGAGTGGCAAAACTCACAAAATAAGAGGATTCTGTGTTTCAACAATCTGACGTGTTGCCGTAATATCGCCTTTTTGCTGAAAACAACATTTTTGTGATTTGATCGAATATAGTTTATTCTTTCCTCTAGACAAAGGCGTATTTTTGTGCTGATATTTTACCTCATTTTTACCGCACGAATGTGATGAATAATCAAAAATGGTCTACAATCAGATCAGTACAAGCATCACGAACGGTGTGAGCTATTTGTACGGAATTAAATGGTAAAATTAATGAATGTAGCGATATTGGAATGAAGGGCAAAGACGAAGAAATACCGAACGATTATAATAAATATTTGTTGTCAGTGACTCCTAAACTGTTGAAAAATTTAGAAAATGTTTCATTCTACAGTAATGTCGTAGAAAATGACCAGGATATAATAGTATCATTCGTAACACAACAAGAAATATGCGACTTCACTTCAAATGGCATTTTTTCAAACAATCTGAAAATTGCTCTCATAAAACCATTGTACAAGCAAGGCGATCGCGAATTGATGGAAAACTATTGGCCAATAACAATAAGTTTATTAACAAGTTTCTCAACACTGTGTGCAAACGAATTGTTGATTTCATGAATAATTGCAACTTGTTGAATAGAAATCAACATTACTCAACAGGCAAGTCTTAGACCTTTCAAAGACATAAACGATTGTCTGGACAGAGAGCTTCTTCTGAGGAAACTGGAAATGTTTGAAGTAAGAGGAAATACTTTGAAATGGTTCATATCATATCTCATTGGCCGAAAACAGAAAGTGTATCTGACAAAAGGTGGCCAAAATTACATTTTGGAATTAATGAACAATGAAAACGGTATTGCACAAGATAGTATTATAGGCCCTATCCTTTTTATTGTATTTGTGAACGATTTGGTAACAAACAAACATGATAGAATATTGGTAAAATATGCAGACGACACGAACCTAGTAATAGGTGGTAAATTAATAAATGAGCTTTTCAATCAAAGTGACCAGTTTCTGCAAGATACAAAAAAATGGTTCAATGGAAATGATTTCAAATGAGAAAAAAACCAATGTTATTTTATTCATAACAAAGCTGGCTACAGCACGGAAATCGACGCAGTGGAAGGGGAAAGACCAGAATTGTGATTTTTCAGAAAATTTCATATTGACGAGTTTTTAGATTGATCTTGTCACATAAATCACTTAACGAAGAAACTGGCTTCAATTAGCAATGGAATTAGAGTCATCAGCTGATATATGAATGAAAAAACTTTGAAGATATTATATTTTGCCAATTTCGAATCAGTGTTGGAATATGGAATAATTTTCTGGGGAAGCAATTCAAATTTAAGACATTTTCGTTATCGAAAAACGATTACTCAGATTGATTAAGAATTGATTAAGAAAATGAACTATAATCAGACATGTAGGTCTATATTCAGATCAGAGAATATAATGACTGTATATGCAATATACATATACGAGTGTCTCGTTTTAATTAATAATAACAAAAATGAATTTGATGCTGAAGTTAATCATCAGTATGAGACGAGAACATCAAGCATATACTACCCCATACATCGCTTGCCACTATCAGAGAAGAGTCCTCATTATAAATTCAAATGGCATAAAAGTAGCGAGTAGTCAAAAACACTTCAAATCAAAAATAAGACCACTGTTAATCAAATTGAAACCTCATTCGCTGAATGACTTCTTGAATTCCTAGGGAGTGTAAGTTTGTATGACGTCATTTCACTTTATGTTAGTTTATGTAAATGTAGGTACATATTACTGAACCAAACATGATTTAAAATGAAGAAGTTCATTATTTTTATCATTAATATTATAATTATAATAATTATTATTATCATTATTATAATTATTATTATTATTATAAGCTTTAGTGGTCTCAGACAACATTGGTTGATATAAGTGATATTTAAAAATTCAAGTCTTATACACACAACAAGTTTCAGTATTTCTCATATTCGATACAATGTGTGTGAAAAAACACTGAATTATAAAATAGTGAAGTTCTTGAGACTTGGAATTCTGAATGTTTTTCTCGAAGCTATCAAAATAGGTATAATCAGACGATTCTTACATAATACATCCGGACATAAAGCTGTTCATTGAATGGTAAATATAGTACTTAATGTTTCTCCTAATATATCGGTTCGTTATACTTGTTTCAGATGGCCTAACCTTACAACTTCCTCCACTGCCCACAATCTTGCCTAATAATGACGACAATAGTGGAACTAGAATGCTGGTTGATATATCAATGTATCGCTACAGAATGCAGCGATTGTCTGTGTAAGTACTTACTTCATTTATTTAATTTCAATCGCGAGATGAAAAAGATGAAACTCAATCTTTTCAAATATTATAAACATTCAGTCATTGGATAATGAGGATTTAATAAGAATACGAGGAGGAGTTCAAAGTCGAGTTTTATATGTAGGTACCTTTCCTACGACCTCTTATCGAAATTAAGAAAAGTACAAAGCTAATAAATTTCATATGATTGAGAAATAACTCATGGTTAGAATAACTATATATTGTCTTACAAACGCCAATATTTCTTTGATTATATATACAGGGTGTTACTGGTGTTATGTAGGTGCTTATTTAATAAGTATAAGTGATTCTTGGGCTAATTTCAAGTCAAGAAGTTCATATAAGTCTATGTCCCAACTTGCCTCGTTTTCAGTGTTTTGAAATGAACTGCTGATCAGGTGAAACGCGACAAAACATTTTTGCGCTGAATTCAACATTCAATAATTTATAACTACGAAATAGCCACAAAGCTCGAAGTGGAATGAAATAATAAATGAATACAAAAAGCTCAAAGTCATATCCACACAATATTCATGAAATGAACAACAATGGTAGATTCCGGGAGAAAAACAACTACTCTCCGGGCTAATGCCACGCAGAACATTGGATTACAGATGGCGTTGCTTTCATATTGTCTATGAAGGACGCCTCTGAAGAGAATATAATGACGACTTGATTGTTGTTTGGCTAGGCTACGCTTAGTCGGCGGTCTTAGGACTGCTGGCTGGAGACTGCCCTGCACTGATGAGAGTCGAAGAGCTCCAAATCGGTCTGTAGCTGCCTAGCGTGATCTGGCTAAATGGAAATCAATTGGCATTCGGGAAAATCATCACTTGTATCAGTATTCGTTTATACTAGTCGATGCATAGATTTCGGGAGGATGTTATTCAATGTTTTGCGGGCATTAGCCAGGAAAGTAGTTGTTTTCCTCTCGAAATCTACCATTAATGTTAATTTCATGAACATTGTGTGGATATGACTTTTGTCTTCTTGTATCCATTCAAGTATTTATCATACAACACAATGTGCAAATCCGTTTACTTCACCTATACAGAGATCTGCATCACAAAAATAAGCCAGTGCTGTTACTTCTGATTCATTCGAGATCAGATTTTGAAGTTTGGTGGTTAACAAGTATACGGCATTGTGTACTTGCTACCCACCAAATTTCAAAATCTGACCTCAAATGATTCAGCACTGCCGTTTCTTCTGCAGTTCTCTGTATATGGTCATAAAATCACTGATAGATGAAAATGATATCTTGTTGATCAGGGTGTCGAACAAACATCTGCAAAATATTGGGAAATTCCTTATGATCCCAAGTCTATTTTTTCTGATCGTATTTTTAATGATGCCTAAATATACAGCGTGTTTCAATTCAAATGGCCCCCTCTATAATACAGCTTTCAGTCGTGCAATTTGCGTACCAAATTTGGATAGGTACGAATATACATTATATAATCAGTTTTTCAGAGACGAACATCATTCTAGCCAGTGTCGTACTGTTTTATTGAAATACAGAGAGATCGATTCCCCATGAAATCATAGTGAATCCAAGTCCACTGCGAATTTAAGAACGTTGAGTAGGTAAAAATCAGAATAAACTTTTTTGTTCAACTTCCTGGGTACTTAGGTAAATAATAATCTACGTTCCCAAAAATACTGTTCAGATGTACCTATTTTTTTTTAACAATTCCTTTAATTCATATGAACATTTATATATTTTGAGAGTTCGAAACATATTATAAAGTCATTTTTCTTTATGAAAATTCAATTTCATGAAAAGTTCACCCTTTTTCATTTCGATGGAAGCAAACGTCAATGTTCAAAATGATTTTTATTCTAAAAGAAATGATCATATTGATAGTTATCAATACTGATCAGAATTTGATAAGAATCGCACGAGTATTAGCTGAGATATAAAGGAGGAGGGCATTCGAAATAAGACACGCTAGATAACTTGAAACGATTCTTTCAATTATTCAATAAACTGCGACCTAAAAGTTTAGAGAATTGAAAATTTGCCTATACTTACTTGAAATGTCATGTTTTCCATTCACAGAGAATTTTGCCTAAATACAGGATATACTTAGAATATCATTCCAGGAAGAATAAAATAATACATTAACAACTCACTTGAATAGGGTATACTCATATGTTTCATCGAGGTTGAATGACACATTGTCTCCTGGAAAAGAGAGAGAACGAATATAGAGAGGAAACACCAAGATCGATGAAACTGTTATTCGAATAAGGAACTTGAAAAGCCCATAAACTTAAGTGATCCATCTATGAGGACTTCCTATTAATTATCGTCAAAATGTTGTCCAATGTGGAATAAACAGTGTGATTCACAATAACCTTAGATATGCTTTTTGTCTCATTCAACTCATAACCAACTCAGAATTACATGATATGAACATAAACTATAGTAGTATAATGTACTTCATTATTCCAAATTTTTTGGGATTTTCTCTCCTCGTTTCTATAAAATAAAAATATGAATATTATTTCAATATACGTGTAGTAAGGACAAATCAGATGATTTGCCCCAAAATGTCACTGCGTTTAAAGAATTTTCCTATCAGAGAGCCTAAAAGAAAAATTCACTAGCTTGTCAGTGACAATTTGTATTGGAAAAATTTTTGGAGAAGGGAAATAAAGGTATATAGAAAAAATATCAAATTTTCACTTATCTTTGGACGTTTCGGGACCGGTTCTGCTCCCGTTTTCAACATAAGAAGAGATTATTTCAATAGCGAAGTCGTATAATGTCTTGAAGCTTTTCAGTTTTCAATGACAATTGGTGACGTTGGCAATCAAATGAGTTACAGGATGTTTTCATTAATTGATCTTGAATTTACCATTTTCATGTTCAGATTTTAGTAGTGAATACCATGTTCTGTCTATATCAACTGAACAAGAAGCAATGTTATTGTCTCCGTTCAGAAGAATGCAAGCAGATTCCTTGATTTTTCTCTTCTGGTTGTTATCTTCTTTTCCAATAATTTTAATATTATTCCACTCTGCCATATGTTGTCCTTCTTCAGTAAGGATATGTTCAGCTAGTTTCGATTTATCGATGTTTCTTTTCTTTATATTGTACTTATGTTCTTTCGTCCTTACTGAAAGAGGTCTCTTGGTTTCACCTGTATAAAACTTTCCACAAACACAAGGTATACTGTAAATACAATTTTTTGATGATTGTTCTTCATTTTTCGGCTTTGTTTGAGTTAGAATTGATCTCATTGTATTTTCAGTTTTGAACACAGTTTTCACTTGAAATTTATCACCAACACGTTTTATTTTTTCAGATATGCCGGGAATGTATGGTATTATATTTGTCGTTATTGATGGTTGATTTTGTTGTGGTTGACCCTGTTTGTTTTCAATTCGATGAATCGTCCTATCGACAAAATTCTTTGGATAAGAATTGAGTTGGAGAACATTTTTAATGTGGTGGACTTCGTTATTGAAAATTTGTTGGTCAGATGATATTGATTTGGCTCTATCATGGAGTGATTTGATTATTCCTTTCTTAATACTTTTCTGATGATTTGATTGAAAGTTCAAGTATCTGTTAGTATGGGTCTTTTTACGATAAACACTCGTTACAAAGATGTTATTTGATTTTTCAATAAGAACATCTAGAAACGGTAATTGATTATTAGATTCAATTTCCAAAGTGAACTTTATTGTAGGTTCGGCATTGTTCACATAATCCAGAAAATTATCTAGTTCCATAACATTGTGAGGCCAAATTATGAATATATCATCTACGTATCGCCACCATGTTTTAGGTTGTTTTTGGTAATTTTTGATGATGTTGTCTTCAAAATTCTCCATAAATATATTGCTTAAAATTGGAGATAATGGCGATCCCATGGCCATTCCAAAGTTTTGTTGATAAAACTCATCACCCAATTGAAAATATGTTGTTTTTAGACACAATTCCAAAAATTCCATTATTCCTTCGATACTTAAATTAGTTCTTTCAGTATCGAAGGAATAATGGAATTTTTGGAATTGTGTCTAAAAACAACATATTTTCAATTGGGTGATGAGTTTTATCAACAAAACTTTGGAATGGCCATGGGATCGCCATTATCTCCAATTTTAAGCAATATATTTATGGAGAATTTTGAAGACAACATCATCAAAAATTACCAAAAACAACCTAAAACATGGTGGCGATACGTAGATGATATATTCATAATTTGGCCTCACAATGTTATGGAGCTAGATAATTTTCTGGATTATGTGAACAATGCCGAACCTACAATAAAGTTCACTTTGGAAATTGAATCTAATAATCAATTACCGTTTCTAGATGTTCTTATTGAAAAATCAAATAACATCTTTGTAACGAGTGTTTATCGTAAAAAGACCCATACTAACAGATACTTGAACTTTCAATCAAATCATCAGAAAAGTATTAAGAAAGGAATAATCAAATCACTCCATGATAGAGCCAAATCAATATCATCTGACCAACAAATTTTCAATAACGAAGTCCACCACATTAAAAATGTTCTCCAACTCAATTCTTATCCAAAGAATTTTGTCGATAGGACGATTCATCGAATTGAAAACAAACAGGGTCAACCACAACAAAATCAACCATCAATAACGACAAATATAATACCATACATTCCCGGCATATCTGAAAAAATAAAACGTGTTGGTGATAAATTTCAAGTGAAAACTGTGTTCAAAACTGAAAATACAATGAGATCAATTCTAACTCAAACAAAGCCGAAAAATGAAGAACAATCATCAAAAAATTGTATTTACAGTATACCTTGTGTTTGTGGAAAGTTTTATACAGGTGAAACCAAGAGACCTCTTTCAGTAAGGACGAAAGAACATAAGTACAATATAAAGAAAAGAAACATCGATAAATCGAAACTAGCTGAACATATCCTTACTGAAGACGGACAACATATGGCAGAGTGGAATAATATTAAAATTATTGGAAAAGAAGATAACAACCAGAAGAGAAAAATCAAGGAATCTGCTTGCATTCTTCTGAACGGAGACAATAACATTGCTTCTTGTTCAGTTGATATAGACAGAACATGGTATTCACTACTAAAATCTGAACATGAAAATGGTAAATTCAAGATCAATTAATGAAAACATCCTGTAACTCATTTGATTGCCAACGTCACCAATTGTCATTGAAAACTGAAAAGCTTCAAGACATTATACGACTTCGCTATTGAAATAATCTCTTCTTATGTTGAAAACGGGAGCAGAACCGGTCCCGAAACGTCCAAAGATAAGTGAAAATTTGATATTTTTTCTATATACCTTTATTTCCCTTCTCCAAAAATTTTTCCAATACAAATTGTCACTGACAAGCTAGTGAATTTTTCTTTTAGGCTCTCTGATAGGAAAATTCTTTAAACGCAGTGACATTTTGGGGCAAATCATCTGATTTGTCCTTACTACACGTATATTGAAATAATATTCATATTTTTATTTTATAGAAACGAGGAGAGAAAATCCCAAAAAATTTGGAATAATGAATATACCACCTCCTCGATTAACCTACAGACAGTATATAATGTACTTCGTTTGTATGTATGCACATACCTCCTACCTCGGTACATACCAACTGGCCATAGACCTTACGAGAGGTCCTTGAGCCCAGC
Source organism: Phaedon cochleariae (assembly GCA_918026855.4). Lineage (NCBI taxonomy): Eukaryota > Metazoa > Arthropoda > Insecta > Coleoptera > Chrysomelidae > Phaedon > Phaedon cochleariae. The sequence continues at coordinate 43,226,489 of OU896715.1, read as the reverse complement.
ATAAACTATTTTTTCAACTTCAGTAACACCATAAAGTCTTCATTTAGCGAATATCGTCAATCTTAATAAGTCGTGGATTTCAATTTACCAGAAATACACATACCACAGAGCTCGTGACCCCTTCACTTCGGGAAGATATGTTTTTACTTGATTTCATGCACGATTCAATTCAGATCTAACTTGAGGATTTGAGAATGCGAATGATGCATTCGGAAATGAGTACTTAAATTAACCCTTGATCGCCCATTATTGTTAAGCTAGCACTAGAAGTCAAGTCGTGCAGCCACTAACAATAAATATTTACCTACCTATAAAAAATAACAGCTCTTCACCTGAGATATTATTGAACAGGTTGATAGGGGTAAGTGACTATTCGCAAGAACCCTCATTTTATAGTAGTGTTAATAGACAAGAAATCTAAATTAATTGTCAGTATGGTCACATTTCATATACCTGGTAGAAAAGAAGAAAACAAGTAGCTGCATGAAATGGATTGAAATAAATCGATGTTTTTTTTCATTCAGCTATTTGGTCGATTGCTAAAAATACTCAAAGGAAGTCAGATGTTCACATAAACTCTCAGTCCTATCAAAAGATTCAACAAATTGTTTTCCTCAATATGTACCTACATGATAGTCATGAACACCTTGTATTTTCAGAAGCACTCCGGTGACCTCTATTCACGACGTATCTTTGTTTTCGAATAAAACACCTTGTCTAGAATCAACGAGGACATAATTATCCGATTCATCATGTTATCATTCATTAACAATTTGATCTTCCGATGTTATATATACAAGATGTTCGGTAACCCATGTATCATACTGCATCTGGTAATAGATAATTTCATAACCTATCAGAAAACCACAACTTGACCTCCGTGAAAACTTCGAAATACTGGAACTTCTCTGAGACAAATTCAATTCGTATTTTCATGTTCCGAGCTGATAATGAGCGTTCCATATCGATTTTCATTCTTCTAAAATATTACTGAATTGTAGTTGTAGTGATCGCAGAAGGTATAGTATACAACAATTCAAAAGACCACAGGGGAAAAAGGGTGAATGTCACAAAACGTAAGTTTCGAAAACAGCACATTTCAAAGTGTAAAACGTCCTCACTTACTGGAAGTTAGAGGAAACTGAAATCAAACCACCTGGATTCATTTGATGGGGTATAATGTGCAATAAAGTTGAACAACTAAAATAAAGATTATATTTGGATAAAAAAATCATCGAAGACAAAAAATGAGTCCAAAGATTCAACGGTAAAATGGGGAATGTCCAAATAAATTGTCAAAAAACTGGAATGTATACTCGCAATTACCTGCTCTGGTACATTTCTCCGTCCTTGCCTGACTACCTAATGAGCAGTAAGTTGTCATCTAGCATCTCTATAATTTGATCATTTTCTATAAATTCCACGCAATATGAGTAGGAATCATGTAACAATCTCATTATTTCATTCTCATCACTCAGACGTAGTCGAAAAGACCAGTCAGCACACTTTTTTGTTGTTAACCTGGAAATATGTCGAACAACTCTCTACCAAAACTCGTTTGTACATAGACCGGCAATGCTTCGGAATTTTTGCAAAACAGAGTACTCCCAAGAACTTATAATCTCTAAACGTTGAAAAAAATCCCCAATACCCACCTGCGATCATACTTAAAGTCTTCGATACAAAGTCAGTGCCTATCACCATTTTGTCTCAAAAGTGTTGAGTGCTATTTTCAACCCTGATGAATTTGAAAATATTATGACATTCATGTTCATGACAAATTACTGCAAGTAAGTCTTTTCTATGCTATTTTGATTTATATTCTATATAGGTACAAATACAAAATCAAGAACACATGCATATAGGCATCCAGTAGCCAATCAACAGCGGAAATACAAAAACGAAGACATCATATTTTCGATTATCAATACATATATTTCACCCAATAATATGTGATATCCCGAGACCATGACAAATAGCCGACTATTATTCCATTCATAATTATTTCGAGACTATCCTTGTATTTTTTTAACAATTTGATGAGACCATATCAACATTATGATCTGAATAAAATATTATTTGATTATTATTGTTCATAGGATCGAATTGAATTGTCTGAAAATACGAGTTACTTGAGATGAATTGAAGGAAATAAAATAGTTACTAATTGTCATGGTCGAGTGATATTGAGAAAGATTATTTCATGAAGAGCATAAGAATATATCCATATAAATGGAAGTTTCAAAATTTGGTTCAAGTTCAATTTCTATAACTCTACAGATACTAATCATCTGAAAAATTTTGTTCTGAAGGCCCCGTCTGTCGTATTCTCGTCATAGCTTCCTTCCTTTTTTGCGAAAAATGTTGTTGACTTCGCATTTTTGCATTACGCGCATCCCTGGCACCTATGAGTTCAATATCTTTGAATGTATTCATCTCACATTTATTTTAATTGCAGTATACATATATGTACTTTCTATATAGTTTTCGCAGTTGAAATCCACATCAATTTCACTGTTCACTCCTTCACCATTCTCTAACGCATCCCATCTCCAATTTTCTATGATTTCGGCGATCAGGAGAATCTGGATTTTCGCACAAAATTCAGTTCTTCTCCTGGCAAAAAAAATAAATTTTATCAGACAGACTCTTTATTCTTCATGGTTTTCTTCTGGTATTGATTCGCTTACATTATTACTGAGTTCTGTAGTGGAAGTTGACCCAAAATGAAATATTTCAAGTTTTGAGTGATATATGTCAATCTTCGACATTCACCATAGCACTCTTATGCTATCGATAAGAATAACCGCTCATATTGTTTGTTCACCTAAATAGCCGCTGATATCGCATATCATGAGACTTCAATCATGAAGTTTCATAGGTGCGGCCTGGTGTGAATAAAATAATCGATATCTTTCATTTACGGTCTACAGAAAAATCAACAACGTTTCATGATAGAAAATCATGAAGGATCCGAATTGAAAGATATTTTTTATGTAGACCGTGAATGACTGCTATTGCAAATCTGCGATTGTAACAACTACAATTCAGAAATATCCATCGACAATAAGAATCAAAATGGAACGCTTCTGCTTGAAACATAAGGATTGGTTTTTTTTTATATTAGTTCTGATACTTTCACAACCGTGGGGTTATTTCTGAGGGCAAGTAAAGGTTTTCTCTGATAGGTTATCAACTTGTTCATGACCAGCTAGGGGTATGGTCCATGGTATACCGAACATCATGTATAAGCATACAGGCTGTTTCGTCTAAATCGCACATCAGACATATTTGTAATTCTGAAAATGACACTCATCTGGAGATTGGAATACAGAGGTTATCGATTGAGTCCTGTTCAATGAAACTGTTCTAAAGATGGCGGCACTTTCGTTCACACCGGAAGTGACGCATCAACTTCGTCAATGAAAAGCTGTAATTTTGTATTGGAACTTCAGATTTCTTACGTTATTTTGAGATGATCCTAATTAGCCTTCCCTATTGTAATCAAGTTTTCAAGATATGCATCAGACTTTTTAAAATCATTTTCTGGAAAAATTCGATTAAAAATTCGAATTTGTGAACATATTTTGGGAATTTCAGGAAAACTATTTTTTTTCAATTGGAATGCGAAACTATTATAACTTAATAATGAAAAATGTATTCCCTCATCGATCTGTTTTCATGTTCCTCATACCTTTGTCTAGAGGTTTTCAAGTTATGATGATATTATCCCGATATTGAGGGAAATTCATCACTATCCTTACAGTAGCAAAATTGAATAAGTGGGTTCAAAGTATCGAAATCTAAATTTTTATAGTTTGGACAAGTAAAAGCAACGAGATGAGGACCAAGGTTGCAAGTGAGGATATTTCTCGTGGAATAAACGAAGAGATCTGTTCACTATTTTACTACATTCTTCATGAATACATTATGAATTTATCAAGTCGTCATTTGAATAACTCGAATTTTCCATATATTTTCTAATGATAAATGAAGATCTGACAAGAAAAAGTTCATTGAACAAAATGAAGACCTTCCTCATTTCCATGCGGTAAACTATGCAGAAACTACTTTGAGGATAGTGATCATAACTCGAAAACTATCTAGTATAGGTATAGGAAACATCGATACAGATTGATATGGAATTGAATTCTTTCACATTTAGTGCAAAAACAATTGGTACTATTCGAAAAATATGAGGAAGAATGATGGCTACTTGAACTTTCCCAAATTTGACAGATTTCTGATAGTTTCTCCAGAATCATGGAAATGTAAAAAAAATTATCGAATCTCCTATCTATTGACCCTATAGAATGATTCCGATATATCAAAGAATATAAGATTCATCGATTCTCAAAGAGGAAGATAAACATTTGGGTGAAGACGAAAAATATTCAGAAAACTCAGTCAATTCAGTGGCGTACGGAGCTTTTTTTTCTCTAAAAAAATGGCCAATATGAATTCTGAATTTCTCAGCTACTGAATGTGATCTAGTAATTCCTGGTTTAAAAAAAAGTAAATACCGTTCAGATCCAAAATACACCTATTCCCCCCTCCACATTGAAAAAAGTGTGTACTCGATATAAAATAATATTTGTCGAAATTATTTACTTCTGTCGAAGAAACGTGCAGAAAGTGAAGTGTTGTATTATAATCAATATTACTTTTGCATATGATTTCTTCACTCGCCTCATGGTTATGATAGCAGTTTAATATCGATTCAACATTACTGAAAAAAATATACTGATATTTTTCTGCAAAAGTTTGGAGTATTATACTGATTGTGTTTATTTGCATTTTATTTCTATTTATAGTATGGTTTTGTTTCATTTTATTATTTTCATTATTTTTTTTTGTAGGAAACAATTATTTTCGATACCTTCCAAGAAGATTCTAAATGTTGAATTCAAGTAAGTTATTATTATTTTTTTTATTTTTTTTTGTAACATAAGACATGGTTATTATTGGGTATCTATCTATCCTTACTAATAAATACACAAATGGAAAAAGACAGAAATGATGAGGAATAGCTGAAAAGAACTTCATTACCCAACTTTATTTATCATTTTATTTATAATAGAATTGATTTTTGGATATTTTCCGAAATATTTCCAACTTTTTTCAAGCGTGTTCATAATAACATAGATGATCATTTATCTGCAGGATGGAGTACTAGTGCATGAAAGTTTGAATTATCTAGCTATAAATGTTACTCAAGATCGAATGTGAACTTGACAACATGGTCTATAACCAGAAATTATCGCCGCTATTTACTTTTGCATCTCTCTCATTACTTGTAACGATATGTCCCATCTTGTTTTTATGCTAGCTTAAGGGATCAATAAACATTTATTTATTATTTATTCATAAACATCCATTTATTATTATTTATTTTTTCATTTCCGCCCTGTATTCATGAAAATGGGGTTCTTAAGCGATTACAGTTTGCACACCAATGTTTAGAAGGAAATAACAGCTGCGTTTTGTTGACGCTAACCTAGTTCTGTGACATATCGTGGGTCATCTCACGTAATGACGTAAAAATCGGAATTTGAGATACTTCGTCAAACGACTTATATTCTCATACTCCATGATCTCACAAAGTGGCGTAGCTCAATGTTCATTGTTTTTCGTGTAATTGGATATCGAATACTCAGCCTTTCTCGGATTATTGGACTACCAAATCTCACGAAGAAACCTAACTATGGGAGTTACGTCGATACATGAGATATACTTTTATTATTTGTTTGAAATATCAACTGTGACGTATCTCATAATCCAGTTTGAAACGGAAATTAAAATATCTCGGGTGACGTCTGAAAGTGCTGAGAGGGGTATTGTAAGGTATTGTACACATGTTGTTTTTCATCAATAAGAATGATTACTCGGATCTGATATTCATTTGAATTCACTTTATATTCATGACGTATCTATAAGGCCTTATTAACAAATATGATCTCACGTAGTGACGTATATCATAAACATATTTTTTTCTAAAATAAATGAAAAAACAATTATCTTTAATAAAGAAACCTCTTGAATTATGAGCGAATTAAGATGTTGAAAATCTTTGAATTGCACTCCTGTAAAGTTATGAGAAAACTGAGATACGTCATTACGTGAGATGACCCTCGATATATTCCATGGGTTTTCTTGAGATATTCTATGAATTCGCGCCAACAATTTCGAAAGTTATTTGCTCTGGCTGCTCGATATATCTCGATCGAACAAAACGACGGAATTAGATGACAAGAAGGGAAATCGAAGAAAATGGGTGGTCATTGTCTTTCTGTTCCTCTCACCCATGTTACTAAAACAAAGTGAAGATGATTATGATTATGGCGTACGCGTTTTCAACAGCTTCGCGCATGACGTCACTAAGAGACAAATATTCTTGTCGGCGGTCAGTAAATCGTATCTTTTGGAGCAATTTATTCAAATTTTTGATGATTTTGATATGATTGGATTACGATAGACCTATTATTCGTGGATTAGGTGTCTTAGAATTATATTTGTGATGAATCAAATATTATAAAATGGGGAAATCAAAATATTACAACATTTTATTTCCTTGGATGTCATTATTAATAAGGACACTGTTTATCATTTCATGCAAGTATTGTTCAAAGAAGAAAGAGAATGATACCTACTTACTCGAAAGTATTTGTTTTTTCGAGAATTCCATTCAAAAGATCAAGAATGCATCTCTGAAGTCGATTTCTAAACTAATATAGAAAATTTCCAGCTGGCTCTACACAATATACTTCTACTCTGAAATCTACTGTCAGTAAAACTACTAGTGTCTAGGATATGTTCAAATTACAAATTAGTAGGTTTAGTCCCCAGAGTCGATTGTTTAATAACTCAATGTTATCGTTCATAAGTATTTCCAAGAGCCTTATTCTTCTACCCAAATCTGAATACCAGAAGAAGAATTCAAAGTACTGAAACCCCACAATATGCTCAAACTAGAAGAATATGAATTAAAATACCCATCTGAGTAGGTACTCACACATTATGTACTTTTTTTTTTTCAAAAACCTCCTTCCATTCCTTCTATCACGCTTGTCCTGTGATTCTGTTAAGTTTTGGTGTTTTTGGGAGGTTTAGTGAAGGTATGGCATCAGTTTTCTACTTCCATTTATTCTTCGATGATTTCAAAAGTATTTCTCTCAATAGGAAATCATCGTCTGAAAAATGCTGGGAACATATTCTAGCAGTTTCTATGTTGAATGTATGCTTCTTGTAACATTTCTGAACCCATACATTGCAAATTTCTTCCGATGTGGGATAAGTAAAGAATCGGTAATGGTTAAATTTTTTGCTTTTTTTATTGTTGTTACTCGAACAACCCACCACAGCACAATTAACCATTGTTTAAAAAAAAAAAACTGATGTAAACAAACCACAAACATTTGTCACGTGGTGAGGTATGCGGTGCGAGAGAGACAGGAAATGAATATGCGCGTGAGCTTATCTTCTTTGGTTTCAGTATCATGCTCTCACCCAACAACTCAGTGAGTGGAAATCATGAAAATTTACATTATGGTATTTGTGTTTGAATTGGACAAGAATTATGTCACTACCAGAAGGATTTTCTCATTAAAGATTCGTGGATTCAATAAATTATCATTTTCAAAGAGATACAGTTAAATCCATGCAAAGAATGCTATTACATCAGAACACTCATTCATATTTCATTTGCTGAACATCTCCACAATTTTGTCACAAGTTCAAAAAGTGAGATTATACCAACATGTAATATCCGTTTTCTTGAACAATCATTATTGTATTCTATTATTCGGGTTGATTCTGTTTCCTTGCACAACCATTCTATTCTATTCCACAGATAATCCACAAAACGCACCTATCATGTCAACAAAAAACGTCCAAATCGGACAGGTGCAGGGCTAGTTTTATTAATGTAAACCCCCCCTTTATCTTTTTCGTTTTTCACCTATTAAAAAAAATCAAAAACTGATTTCATACAATTGTCTGTACAGGTTTCAATTATATTCACAGTGTTACAATGAATTGATAGATTTGAATTCCTTGAATTAACCTGATTTCAAATATATATATATATACACATCATATGATTGGTTCAATAGATTTTGTGGTAATTGTCTCTATATTATGAAGATGAGTTGACTCTGCGTACCGAAATACATTGAGCAACGCCGTTAGTTATCGTTTAACAAAACAACGAAATATATGTTGAAATTGATTATAAGATAGTTTTTACATGAGCACCGTCAACTTCAATGCATTATAAACAGCGTTCCAGAGTTCGAATGAATTCTTTGAAAAAGTACTGCATCCAAATTCAACAAATCCACATTTCGTTAAATTTATTGTTTGAGTTGCTCGATATCATCCATGGGTTCACTGTAAATTCTCTCTTTGAGCATTACCACATAAGCAAAAATCCAGTGGATTCAAATCAGGTCTCCGTGCCGGCCATCAAATGTGGCCATTTTCCCTACCCAGAGATGGTATTTGTCGTTCAAGAACTCTGTCACCTCTCGAATATTATGCGGTGGGGCACCGTCTTGCTGCCAAGAAATCCTTGTTATGTATATGAGTGGTAACTCATCTGAATAGTCTTTGACATCAGTTTTCAGAATGTTCAGGTAAGACTGACCTGTTGATCCTAATCTCTCACGAATGAAAAAAGGACCAATGATTTTGGATTTATGAATTCCACACAAACAGTTCACAGTCCTATGTCCCTGTTTCCTCACTTGCATCACAGCATGTGGGTTCTGAGTCTCGCAATCATGGGTATTTCTCCTATTGAATATGCCACTCGTAGAGAATGATGATTCATCTGTCCAAATAATGTTTTTTTCGGAAATGTTCGTCCTGATTGTTTCTATTGATCATTTCTTCACAGAATAATCTTCTGTTTCTTCATCCGCATTCAAATGTTGCACAAGAAGCACATGATATGGTTTATATCCATTTCTTCTCATAACTGTCATCACACTTGTTTGGGAAATGTACATTTCTCTATCTACTGTCACTGTATAGAGCGGCAAGATTCTTCAATAAATTTCAATGGAACTTCCAACTCACGCTCTTCTGTTAAAACCATTCTACGTTTTCTTCTTTTCGTATATTATTCAATGAACTACTTGCGATGAATCTGGTATAAATTTGTTTGAAAGTGATTTTTGGAAGTGGCGTTTCATTCGGAAATCTTTTAATGTATTCTCGTTTTGCTTCTGTCATATTTTCATGACTGGATAAATAAATTTCCAAGATAATCCTTTTTTTTTCACAATAGAAGGATGCATTAAAATTATGCTAAAGAACAAATCGTAATTATCTTCAACTGAACGTCAATGTGACATTCAACTATAATTCCATTTCAATCACAGTGTTGGAAGATGATTTATCATGTTGATAGCACACATTTGAAACAGAATTTTGAAACATCTAAGGTAAAAACAGCAGTGTTCGTCACCATAAGGTGCAAAGCTATAGAAATGCACATGTAAAAACTAGTATTAGTTGAGATGAGCTCCTAATTTGTTTTTATACCCTTCAGGTGTAGAGAGACCTTGAAGTTACACTGTTTTTATACTACATATACAGTATTCTAATTGAATGGGAACCGTTATACCAGTTCGTCATGCGAAAAATGCTGTGAACCCAGTGGTCGTCAGTATGTAACATCAGAGTGCGTCACAGTTGCTCTAGGAAAAATAATAATGTATAAACGATCTCCGGTAGAAGTCCATGTTTAATCAAAGTGGAGTGGAATTTTTAAAAGGAGGAAGAAAAACTCAAAGTCATCTCCACAACTTCAATAATGATGTAGTTATTCAACGGGGCATGTTTCGAACTTATAAAAGTCGATCTTCAGCCGTATTTTAGAAATTACAGGTGAAGGTATGTGAAATTATACAAATTGTTATAAAACCAAAATATTCACATGGAGGTGAACATTATTTGTTCTTAAGAAGTTGCCGATGTCTCTAATCATAATATCATGAATGATAATAATAAATAAATTTTTGAAGGAATAAACGGGTTTTCATTTAAAATGAAGGGCCCCGTGCCCTAAGAACGCGCACTTGTAAAATCAAAAGTCAAATCCCAGAAGGGAAACTTGACGAGCACACAAGATGCTCTTGATAACCATTTTGGTTATAATACAGGAAAAAGGGTCCCGTACCCTTGAGAGAGCGTAGGTAATCACCAAAAATCAATTCAGAATCGATGGGACCAAAAGCCAAAATGTGTTGAATCCAACTTAAGGTTAGAAACGCGGAATTAATTAAAAAAACCTATACATAAGTCAAAGTCTCGATGACATGATATTATAACAAGTGGCATAGGACACAGAATTGAAGTAAACACTGGGATGAATGTGAATTCAACTAGTGGTAGTACAGTTAGAAATAATTCAAACATTGTCATTGCCAAAACTTCATCATCTGCAGGACTCAGAAAGGAAGCGGTTTCGTCGCAATTGAATACTCTGTTCCCGAAGTATAAAAGGATATTAAAAATTTTTTTGCATCGAGGTATTCGTCAATTTCACTAAACCAGTGTTTGATATTTTCTTCTGTGACACCATATCTAGTTCACGTTAAATTTTGCGATACCCTCTGTATTATGATGGGGGGGCTCACATCTGATGAGTACGGGAGCAGCGACCCCTTGGTACCCGAGCCGTGGATCTAAACACTTTCAACTAGTCTTCGAGGATCCACCTACACTTTGATCTCAACCGTCTTTTATCTAATCTATTTGATACTCTTCCTTCTCTACTCTCATATCTTAGGGCTGATAAGCCCTCTTAACTTACTCTATTTTAATTCTCCATTTTCTGATGGCGAAGTGAATCCCATGAAATCAAATCCCCATTATCATGGTGGAAGCGATCGTGCCGAGGATATGTGAGACATGAGGGTGAGAGTGTCACTAACGATGGCTCTGGGGAAGTGGCGCACCCCTACAGTAGGAAGCTTTACCTGAGCAAGGAAGCACTGTTCAGGTGGACAAGTAGATCTACCCGACTCGTGGGAATAAGTATGAATGATACCAACATAATAAACGAAAATACAGACGCTGAACACAACAAAAATAGGAGGGAAGAGGTTCTATTCAAACCTAGCAAGACCCTACCTAGGTCTCTAATCGAAGGTGCAAAGAAAGGTGCATTGAGTGGAGACGATACCAGAGAGAAGAGCCAGAAATCGAAAAAATGGCTGAAGAGGAATTCCCCCAGAGATGGCATGCGTAGGGTCAAAAAGAAAGTAGCAACGGATATCATTAACAACCAAAATGATAGCGACAGTGAAGATAGCCAATCAGAGGACAACGACGAAATGTCAGGCTATATGACACAGAATACTGACAGAGCACAACAACAAGCAAGGACGACAGAATTAAGCGGCTGGCGCGATTAGGGAAAGAGGCCAAGAGATCGAGGACGCAATCGGCAAACGCCAGTATCTTAGCGCAGCAAATGAGCTGATGGGCGATGTTGTAAATTCAATTGAGGAGATCAGGAAACCCACCACCAAAAAGTCGGGCGATAAGGTACAATTTCATAAAAATGAACAGGAATCAGTGAATGAGTACTTGATTCAACTGCATGAAAGTATAGTAGAAGTTATATACTGGTGGGTACAGGCCTCCATAGAATGCGAAAAACATAAACAGAGAGCGGAAAAGTGGAAGGAAGTTGCAACGAATGAGGAAAGAGGCAAGGAACATATGATAAGCAACAAAGTAATAATGAATGAAATGAGGGCAATGAGGGTAGAGATAGGTGAGTTGAGGAATTTGTCCATGAGTGATAGAGGAAAGGAGAGAGGAAAAGTGAGAGATGAGGCTCAGGGTATAAATGGCAAATAAATGCAAGCGAAATATTGAAACATAATAATAACAGAGTAATGAGCAAAACATATGCGACAGTTGTGTCGAAAAATAAAAAGACAGATGATGAGAGGACTGCAGAAGAAGAAGGGGAATTGATTACGCCGAGAAGGAGAAGGGGGAAAGAAATCATAGTGAATATGGGCACAGAAAAAGATGGTGGAAAAGTATTGAGCGCGTTAAAGAAAAAACACAACTGCTTATAACCGGGGGGTCACGTCTGGGTATTCAGACGCAGAATTCGTAGAAGAATTAAGCAGACAATATGCCAACATGTTCACAGACTGCACAGAAGAAGACCTGGATAGTATCAAAGTAATACTTAGAAAGGAATGAAGAGACAAGGCAAAAGAGAACAAGAACAAGAACATTACAACAGAGCAATCAACTGGAAGGAATATAAAGGGTACGGGACCAACAAAGGTAAAGTAAAAATGTGGATAAAGTCAGAGATCAAAGCTACGCAGACAAGCGTGATAACAGACACTATTAGTGTAGGAGTTGCAATCGGCGAAGACGAAGATATCACAATAGTGAATATATTCGAAGAACCAACCAGTGAATTCTGTAACAGAGTTGGTAGAATACTAGACAAATTGGACGGAGGAAATGAAGGTTCAATTATAGCTGGGGACTTCAATGCCAAAAACCAAGCACGGGGGATGGGGGGAATTCGGAGGAGAAAAGAGAGGAATGGCTGCTAGAGAGTGCAATTCAACATGGGTACGTCATCGAAAACATGAGTACGAGCCCTTCGACATACTTCAGCACGAGGGGGGAGAGTTGAATTGACGTAACAATGTTACGAAACAGCAGAGTGAGGCACTGTAAGGTCGCAACAGATGAAACTTTAAGTGGTCATAGATACATCGAATTCAGCATTGAGTCAAACGTGAGAAGGAGAAAAAGGGGTGGGATGGATTCGTTAAATACGAACTGGGATAGAATTAGAACAAGGATGAGAAACTATAAGAGCGACATCGGCACAACACCAAACGTACAAGAAGTCTCCGAAGAAGCATGGAGGTTACAGGAATATTCCAGGAGGGTATGCAGAGAGACAATAAAGAAAAGATCAACACACGATGATGCTACAGATAATTGGTGGTTGGCCGAATTGAATACAGTCAGAAAGATGGTCCGTAGACTGAGGAGGTTATGGCAAGAAGAAAGGGGGGTACAGGAGAGAGATAGGAAAAAACTGGAATATGAAAACAGTAGGAACGATTACAAGAAACAAATCAAACAAGCAAAAATAGAGAGTATGCAAGAGGAACTCAACTCGATCCAAGAGAATAACCCTTGGCAAGGAGTATGGGGACTCCTAGGTGTAAATAGGTGATCCATGGTGACATCGACCTCAAGAGGGATGATGGGACATTCACAAACAACGAGGATGAAAGAAACACTGAACTACTGAGGAAAGACTTCCCAGCTGATATTGACGGATTGGACAATGTGGAACAAATCGACAGAAGCAGGCGAAATGTGTCGATTAAAATAAACAATATGGAATTTAGGGAAGCCCTAGCGGAATTTGAAACCGGAAAAGAGTGTGCAGAGGACGGAATACTGGTGGAAGCGCTCAAAATAATAGTGAATCTGTTCAATCATTGCCTGGCACTAGGGATATTCCCAGAGGTATGGAAAACTCCTGGACAAATTTGTAAATGAAAGACTCCAGTACCATATGGAGAAAGGAGGACACTGGTAAGAAAGCCAATACGGCTTCCGCATAGGCAGAAGCACGACCGGGGCGGTGGATAGGCTGCTCAACAATATCAGTGATGTAAAAAAAGGAAATCACATCCTTGTTGTAGCGCTAGACCGGAAAAATGCGTTCAACATGGCATGGGAGGTATCCACCAGCAATGAAATGAGGAGGGCTGAGGTCCCAACAGAAATAGGCCGCGTCTGCAAGGACTCTCTCAAACAGAACAATCAAGTCAGGTAAAAAAGCAGAAAAACAAATAGGGGATGTCCACAGGGGTCCAGCTTAGGACCCACATTGTGGATCACACTGATGGAATGGTGGTTTGAGAGAATGAAGGCAATGAATGAAAGGGAGAATGAAAGAATTGACATTGACAGAATAAGAGAGAACAGAATAGTAGGAGTGACTAGTGACTGCTGAGTGTCAGGCTTTCGCAGATAACCAGATACTAGTTATCACAGGCAAATCATCCAGAGAAGTTGGGAGGAAGTAGTCCCTAGCCTGGGAGACAATAAGTTGATTGACAATCATGAAAAAAACAGAAGCCATGTTCATAGAAGCAGGCAGGAACATAAGACCGCCAATGATGAAAATAATGGACAAAGATGTCAAAGTTCCAATCTGCAGGAATATCAAGTATTTGGGCATCATGCTAAACGCTAAGTTTCTGTTCCTAGAACAGGTAAAAATGGTGAGGAAAAGAGTTGGCGAGATATCCACGAAATTGATGGGCATGGCCTCAAGGAAATAGGGGCTAGACAAAGATTTGATCAAAACTATATATACTAGAGTCTTCAAAGTATCTATATTATATGTTGCCGAAATATGGGGAGGCAAATCACAAGACTCTAGGATTAATGAGCAATTACAAGGTATACAAAGGCCTTTCTTATTGAGAATGTGCAGACGTTATCGCAGAACTCCAACAGAAACCCTACGGGTGTAAGCAGGAGTAGCCCCCATAGAACTAGAGGCCATGGATTTGGGGAATGAATGGCATATGAGAATGGGAGAGAGGACAAAGAAGTTGAACGAAATCTGAGAGTATGGCGACACCCAGGAACAGTAAACGAGGCGAGAATGAATGGTGAATATACGGAAAGTGAATGGAAGCAAGGAGAGGTATGAATGGTTAACGACGCGTGAAAGTATAGATGGAATTACCAAGTCAGTGGATATTGGAATCATAGCTATAGACGCGGCCATAAGGTTGACAAGGAACAGAGATATTCAAAAAGCAATCATTGAATCTGACTGCCAAGTAGCGGTAAATCATGTCAATAGCTGGAAAACAAAACATTACCATGCCATGAGAGTCAGAAAAAAGATCGATATAATGACCCGAAATAGCCAAAGAGACTTGATAGTGAGATGGAGAAAAGGTCATAACGCCAACAACATGGGAAATAATGAAACACACGAGGAAGCCAACCTTGGTGCAGAAAGACGAGTAGAAACGCGCAGGATGACTGGAGAAAAGTCAAATAGAGACATAAGAGAAGAAAAAAGGGAAAGGATCAGGCACGAATGACAACATGAATGAAATGCGAGCGATAAAGGGAGAGAACTATTTGAACATTGTGCGATAGTTGGTGAGGAATTGATTAAACTTACGTTCAAGGCGACTCAGATGATAACAGGTCATCGTAACATGAAGGGGTATCTGAGCCGTTTCGGACTAACGGAAAGAGGATGGAATGTGTGAATGTGGGACAGGAATAGAAAATGCTCAGCACATAATGCTCAACTGTCAACTAGAAACGCGGTGAGAAAGGCTATCGTGTGGGCCGAAGTAGCAATAGCAACCGAATCGGACGATTGAGGTGGTGACAACCAAGAGTAAGTCAGACATGCACCAAAGACAAGAGAGTAGTCAAATCAGATCAACTATGGCGAAGTAGCACAGCTTTTAATTGAGGGATTAATTGTTGTAACTAACATAGCTTTCAAATACTATTGCTTTTGCTTCATAAATTTCTCTTATGTTCATCTCATTATGCTTTCCGTTTGTTAATAATAAACTAGTACAATCATGGACGTATAAACAAAGAAGGACCCATTTATTTACATCGTAATGTGAAGTGAAAGAATACGGTCACAGTATATCACCTGATGTTCAATTGGAGGTTGTCACGTCCTGTCGCTAATAATTCCTTACCTCAGTCTAATCCTCTCAAGTATTTGTACTCACCTCTTTTGCAATCATATATTCTATTAGATGTTCATTATGATCCAATTCATAGAACTCAAGGAATAAATCATATGTCCATAGATAGTCACAATCAAATATTATAAAACTGTCGTTATACATTATTTCAAAGTTATTCTGTAAAGGTTACCGAGATTATACACAACCGACAACGCCGCTGCAAAACAGGCTATTTTCGTGATGTTTCGTGCTCTCGGCGAGTTCGGCGTTGTTCGTTTATGTTTATGTGCTTGAGGAAGTTTATTGTTTTCGTTGTTTTTGAGTGAATTTTCTTATTTTCTTTGTGAAAAGTTGATAGACTGAGACTAATAATGGTGTTGCACTGCTGTATTTGCGAAAAAAACAAAGTTTCAATACCCAAATTCCACCTTCCATTCGTAAGTACCATTTGTTTACATGTTTGAATTAGAGTTTCATAGGCGTAACAATTGATATCTTCATCAAATAGAGAAGGCGAAGTCTCGATGTATTTCTTCATATATGTTTATATCCATTTTTCCACGTACCTAATTCATCTGGGAACATTCCTTTTCACTGCTTTTCTGTTGAGAGGAAGTTGTACTATGATATGAAGCAATAATGCAAGGGTTCCGTAGTCCCTAACTTTTCACGATCATTTTCCATTTAGAGTGAATGAAAAAAATTGTAAATATTCATGAAGATCTTATGAATGTTTCTGCCGTGTCACTTTTTCGAAATTTGATTCGGTTCTTGAGAAAAAAATTTTGAAAATCATCAAAGAACACGTTATGTTGCGATTTTTTTAAAGAAAAAACTGAATCGAATTCCGAAAAAGTGAGACGACAGGAACATAGATTAGATCTTCACAAATATGTACTGATTTTTTCATTCACTCAAAATGAAAAATGAACATAAAAAGTTAGGAACTTCGAAACCCTCTTGCATGGCAACAATTTATGTCGAGAGAGTGGCGCCGCTCTCAGAATTTATAGGAATCACCATTTATGAAAGGAGATGAAAGATACATGCCTCATTTGCGATGTTTACGAGGGTCTGGCATGTGTAAAAAATTGAAATTTCATAATTTCAGTGGGATATCATATCATCATTATTTCATATCATTTCAGACTGCTCCAATATACGTAGAAATTCAAGAATATACGGCAATGTTACGGTGAGGTTCTCAAAATCAACATTCAATAATAAAATTGAAAACATATAAATAATAATTGTGAATAAGTACCTATATATAAATATAAATAATTATGCGAATTGAATTAAATGCTCAGTACACTATATATGAATTATATACATGATGTCTCATTTCCTAATGAGACAATTCTTTCCTTGTGATGATTTGATATTGTTAAATATTCATTGACCTATGTACATTTGTTTCTTATCCTTACTACAAGGTCCACTTCGTAAGGTTTTTTCCAGTTTATTCAAAATACCTATCTGTATGTTCCAATGTATATTTTGTAAACGTTTTTGAATAAATTCATATTATTATGATTAATATTTCTTGAGCTCCAGACTCATAGAATATTTTGAAAAATAAAACGTTATAAACGTTCATTAACGCGTATAATTTGAATTAGGATAACCTTGGGTAAAATAAGGACGGTCGAATCAGAAACAATTATGGAAACGATAGAAAATCTACTGCCATCCAGTTATAGGCATATCAAAACAATATTTATCGAAATAATAAAGGATGCACTTTTTTGTGGATATCAAAGTTTTTTCGACGACGACTCATTAGCGCTACGGTTTGACAGGCGTCTGTCATTATTATTATTATACATTTGTGATGTGATAGAAATTGTAGTTATCTAGCTCCTATAATTCTATATTTTTTATTACTTATTCTTTTATCTTTGTGTTATTTGCATTACATGTCATATAGAAGCAAGTATATACTGTATTATATATTTTGATAAAAATTCCTGAATATAAAACTTTGGCTATCGGCTTCGACAAAACAGCTATGCAAATTAATGAATATAAAATCCTAAGAGAAGAAATGAAGCAAAGAATGCAGAAAGGGGAGGAAAATCTGAGAATCAAATACTTTAAAGATATTCCGAAAATAATTAAAGTACCACAGAGTCAAAAAAACTAGATAGTAATAGGCATCATTTAACAGATGGTGTCAGTATAGAAAATGCGGACTCAAGGAATGATAGAATAGAGAAAAAAAACAATATAAGGAATGAGATCGGAAGTACGGAGATAAAAAAAAGGAGCATCAAAATTTTGCACCAAAATATTCAATGCATTCGTAACAAAATATTAGATATTGAGGCAAATTTCGAAGCAATGGATTATAAGCCGCAAGTTATATGTCTTTCAGAGCACTGGCTGAAACCAGAGGAAGAATCGTTCACTAAACTAAGCGGATATAAAATGAAGTCCTGTTTCTCAAGAAAAAACGCAATTCATGGAGGAGCATGCATTTTCGTATCAGAAGAATACGAGTGTGAGCGTGTACATAAAATAGAGGAGATGAGTGTGGAAGGTGAAATTGAGTGTGCTGCTGTTAAGTCAGAGGTTAGCAGTGGATCCAGTTATATCATCATATGCATTTATCGTACAAATCTTGGTAATTTTGAAAATTTCATCACAAAAATTGATGAAATATTAGACTATGTTAATAATAAGTACAAACATTGTAAAACAGTGGTATGCGGAGACTTCAATGTGAATCTTCTAGTAAAAAACCCAATATCTGAGCAATTATTAGACACGCTATCTAGTCACAATATGCAACAATTGATTTTTGAACCCACCAGAGTAACTGAAAATTCAAGCACACTCTTGGATAATATATTCATTGATTTTAAGGAGTATAAATGCTGTGAAGTTATTGATCTGGCTCTGTCAGATCATTATGGTCAGTTCCTAGAGCTCGAAGAAAATCAAAGCAAAATGGAGAATCAGTTTAGGGTAAGGAGAGTGTTCTCGGAAGCCAGGTTGAGATATTTCTCTGAAGAACTAGAACGCGAAAATTGGGACGAAATATTGAATTGTACTGAGGTAAATAGAGCTTATAATATTTTCATATTCAAACTTCGAACGCTGATGAACAGGTTATTTCCCCTCAAAAAATGCAAAAATGTAAGTACTTCAAAGTCTTGGGTAACAAACGGTATCAGAATATCTTGTACCAAGAAACTTTATCTGCGTAACGAAATGCTGCGAGGTCAGGTGACAAAGAATTATTATAAAAAATATTGTAGCATTTTGAGACAAGTTACAAGGAAGGCTAAGCGCTTGGACAATAAGGATTTCATTTTCAATGCAGAAAACAAATCGAAAGCGACTTGGTCGCTGATCAAAAGAATAACTAATAATACCTCTAATAATGAAAAAAAAAATATTCTTCATAATCTCAGCAAATCAGATCCCCAATCATCGTCATATGACATTTTGAATAGAATAAATGACTTTTATATAAGTGCAGCACCAGACATCAAGAGTGGTGAGGTAGATTATGGTAAAATAACTTACTGCAATAACAGTTGTAGATTTCAATTAACAAACCGACCCGAAATAGTAAAAATAATCAGTAAACTAAAAAATAAAAATTCAGTGGGAGAAGATGAAATTCCAGTTAAACTCATTAAAGCATCTGCTAACTTGATATCGATTCCTTTGGAACATATCATAAATTTATCCTTCTGTACAGGAATATATCCTGAGTCTTTGAAAATTGGATATATTAGGTCTATCTACAAAAAAGGGGATAAGGGCAATATGGCAAACTATAGACCAGTCTCACTACTGTCAAATGTGAACAAAATATTCGAAAAAATTATATACGAGAGGTTATCAACATTCTTAGACATGAATAATATATTGACGTCTGAACAAAATGGATTTAGGAAGGGGAAAAGCACAATAAAGGCTGTTTATCAGGCACTATCAAACATATTGAACTCTATCGATAACGATAAAGAAACAGCAGCATTGTGTCTGGACCTCTCCAAAGCTTTTGACTCAGTTGAACATGATATACTCTGCAACAAACTGGAGCATTATGGAATAAGGGGAGTTCAATTGCATTTGATCAAATCCTATCTCACTAATAGGAAACAGAGAACAGCGGAATATAATGATGCAGGTGTTCTGATAAAATCTAATGAAAAATCTGTTCTGAGGGGGGTACCGCAAGGCTCCATTTTGGGTCCCTTGTTGTACATTTTATATGTTAATGAGCTGCCGGGAGTTGTGGCACAGGAAATGGTTCTTTATGCAGATGATACATCTCTGATATTTCAAGAACAAACAAGAGATGAATGTGAAAGACAAATTAAAGATGCATTAGAGGAACTCGAGACCTGGTTTACAGAAAACAATCTCCTTTTAAACATAAATAAAACTAAATTGATTTTCTTCAATAGAACAAGACATAATCTCCTAGTTCAGTTCAACAATCAAAACATATCATCGGAATCAAGTGTATCTTTTCTTGGGGTGATCTTGGATCAAAAACTGGATTGGTATGAGCACATAAATAATACAGCAAAAAATATGGCAAAATATAGCTATGCACTGAAGATTCTCTCAAATAATGTGGATGTCGACACGGCAATAATTGCTTATCACTCATTTGTGCACTCAAGAATGGCATATGGAATAATTTTTTGGGGAAATTCAACACATGTTAGTCGTATATTAGGAATTCAAAAAAAGTGTCTGCGAAATATATTCGGAATGGGACCCAGAGTTAGTTGTAAAGATATTTTTATTCAAAAAGGTATTTTAACCGTAATCAGTCTGTACATTTTAGAAGCTATCATGTTTGTAAAAAGAAACCCAGAACTTTTTGATGAGCATGTAATAAGTCATACCTATACCACAAGAAATAAACATGATCTAAGGGTAGATAAAACAAAATACAGTTATGTCCAGAAAAATGTGAAATTCTCCATAATGAAAATATGGAATAAAATTCCTATAACAATAAGGAACCTCGATGACAGACATATTAAAAAAAAGATGAAAACAATACTTGTCTCTAAAGCCTTTTATAGTCTGAATGAATTTTTCAATGAACATATACAGATTAATTGATTTATAACATCAAGATATCAATTCTGAATTTCATTATATACAAGTCGTTTTTATTTCTATTATCAGTATTGTTATTATTAGTATTGTTGTCATTATCATTATTGTTGTTATTATTAGTATTGTTATATATGGTGACATTTAGCTGTTCATTTCGTCTTCAATGATATGTATCCAAATGTAAGTGTAAAGATTCAAACATCTATGCATAAAATATGTACTTGTTTTGACATGTTCTACATCCTTTTATGTGGATTTTATGGAACCAATAAATTCTATCTATCTATCTATCTATCTATCTATAGTTTCAAAAATAAACATGAAATGATAATCAGTCATATTGTCTAGTAATAATCCTTATCCTTTTCATAAACTGTTAGCTATGAAAGAGGATATAGTTGACTGTATTTTGCATCTGCATCGTTATCAAATAGATTCCCAAACTGATCGGATTGAGTGATCATCAATTAATCAGAGAAAAAGTCGTTCTTCATCAGGAGGTCAAAAAAGTAGTGAATGGAGAAGTGAAAATAATAGATAACATAGTGTATATAGATTTATTTTGACCTCATTACACGTGGTAGTTCTGTGTCCCAGCAATTTTGGGGCACCCTTTATAGTTGGTTTGTTGGTGTACCATATGGAAAAAGATACAGAACTTTCAATGATTCCATAAATAGTACCGAAATTTAATTATTTGAATAATCTATTACTATAATCACACCACAGTTATATAAAATCCATTATTCAATATGTGAAAACACAAAACTGTATTTGTTATGTTCACTTGATACAACCCGAGGTATGAATAACCCATAGCGACCCGGATTGAAAAACGGTCATATTGTGATTGGTATTCAGTTTTTAGTCGCTCTTTGCATTTTGGATTCCGAAATTTACTATCACTATAATTCATTTTCGCACGCCGCTGTCGTTTGAGGAAATAGAACAGGCTATCGTTACTGTTTCCCTTCCCCTCAACCCGCTTGCCTACATCTCTAAGACTTCAAAACATTATATGCTGAAAGTATAGAGTTGCTGTGTCCTTCTTTTTTATACGTCCATGAGTACAATGGAGTATGCTGAACGCATGGCTCAAGGCTTTGCTGATCATGTTTAATTTCCTTATCTCATTTTATTTCATTTTATTTTTATTTGCTCATGCTCTTGCATGTTTGTTATGTTTGTAATTAGTTTTTTTTTATTTAGATTATGCTCTATATAACTACATGTAAGAAAACAATATTAAAGATGACTGCACCCCCGCTAGTTTTTGAGCATGGAGATGAGATGGGTTTGTTTGGCAGCGGATGAGGTAGATAGAGGATAGAGAAAAACATTGAACCAAAAGGTAGGCATGTTACAAGCAGGTAGTGATTTTTGTTATAATAGGATGCCCTTTCAAAAATTCTTTATACCAGTGCTTTCCTGGTCGGTTATCAGTGGAGGGGGTTTCTCTTTTGCGATTTTCCACCAGCATCTGGACACTGTCCAGTAAATGTTCCTTGGAAACTGAAAAACTATTATTTCCCAAATGTAAAATCCATCTCACTAGATTATTCTCCTCATCCTAGCGGGGTTTTCTCCTTACATTCATCTGATAATGTCATCCGCAGACTTTGAACTTGGCAGCACCTGGGATACTCATTCCGCTGTTTTTACAGCTTTTATGGCATTTTTATATCGTCTTCTGGATGTTCATTCCGATCCAATAATCATGGATGTCTAAAGTGAAAAGCAAATCGTTTTTTATATATCGGGTTGATTCTCTGAGGTGGCTCATCCCTGTATGATTTCCTTATTCTGGACTGGACCGGACTGGATAGAAGAACTAAATTTGGTGGTAATTGTGTTTTATAGTTGAACTCACATTTTTTAACATACAGAGTGTTGATTAATTTAGTGTCGATATAACAGGATGTGAATCCTCGAATGATTTCAAGGAGAACATTTTATATCAACATATTTTCTAAACCTCTTAGCTTTTGAGCTACAGGGTCCCCAAATTCCAAAAAGTTTTTCATAATAATTTTTCATCACATATTTTTATGAAATGTTGAACAAACCTTCTCCTCATCAAAGAGCGTTTTCTGACATAGAATAATCTTGGAAATGTTCACCAGTGACATACGTTCGGAGTTTGAACTGAAAATTAATAAAGAAACAATTGATTCCACCTAACAAAATCATTTTTGATATCCCAAAAACCAAGAACTTTGTTCTCTTCAGTTCATTGAGATTGTTAGTAGGCACTCACTATGAGTAGAAAAATATTTTGTTTTGGAACGTTAGTCAATATTGTACTTTCAGCAGGAGGCTTGATATTGAATGTTTCAATTTAAAAAAATAACTGTACGCCTCTGATTTCCATACCCTGTAGCTCAAAATCTGAGAGCATTGGGGCATATGTTGATATGAACTTTTCTACTTGAAATCACCCAAGGATTCACACCTTGTATTATCGGCACTCAATTAATTAACACCCTGTATACCTTTTTTGACCAGAAATGACCCCAACCCTCGATTATTGACTGTGACATCCTATATATTTTTATTTCGATCGAGAATGACATTCTAAATCCAACAACACCTCAGTTGTCATTATTTGACAAATCATGATTATTCCTATTTTCATTTCTTGATCTGAAATGCCATGGACTATGATGTAAATCGCTTCATTCTTCATCAAGTGACATGAAAAAATGTGACTTTGAGGCTCATAACTTAACAGTCGGTTTGAGAATTATTTAATGTCGCAAATTTGCATTTCTTTAGTTAACTTGATTTTTTCAAATGAAAGAAGGTGGCCCGTGTGCTTTTTGTTGAAGATGATTTCCTTCCGAATGACTTATTATAGATCGAGAAGAATGTCAAAGAATGTGTATTGAACTCGGAATTGAACTATAATACGCAACCGCCAAATTTCGTGTATCCATCTTCAAAATTGAAATATTCATAGGGGCGTGCCTCCCTGGAGAATCACTCAGTATAGTCAGGCAGATTACATAAAAACCACATTTTTTCGAAGTACCTTATTTATCATCCAGTTTCAACGTATGTAGTTGTGTTACCATTTAGGCGGATTCGTTATGATTATTACTAACTTGATATAGAATTATATAGCTATAGGTTGTTAAATTTCCACATAGTCTGTCAACCAAAATCTGCACTTTTTGATGTTTGATGAAATACTAGGTTTCAAAAAATTTCCGACCCTAAAGTTATGTTAACTGATTCCCGAGCTGATCCCTATGTATAGCAATAATGTCATTTTCAACTACGTCATGTCATTTTGTTGTAGATTTTCATCCCAGAATATTGTAAAAGATTTGGGATTCCGTTTGCTCTGACGAATAATGAAGAGAACAATCATTAAGACATACATTCCACGTATCGCTTATTCTGCTATTTTTGAAATATACAGGGTAGCACAAATATTAGAAAAATTCATGAATAAATGCACTTTGAACTCGACAGGCGATGAATGGAAATATAAATGAAAATTCGAAGAAAAGTGAGGAACTGAAAACATAATATAAAATTGCAATTGTCAATTGATGAATCTTTGAACAGATTTTATATCTGATGAATGGTCTATGGCAAAGTATTCACAAGAACTTAAAACCTCCAGAAAGTGAAAAAAAACACTACCTACGTTTTTCCCTATTTCTACCCTTTTTCGAACGCAGTGACTTTCTGGGACCAATCACCTTATGTGTCCTTACCACTTATTATTCAAAATAGCACTTATATATTCATTCATAAAAACGAGAATAGGAAATCACAATAGTATATTGTTTAAAGAGCACGGAATGATAGTGATTTCCTATGAGAATGAAGTTTGCAGCATGAGCCATAGGCGAATGCTGCAATCATTCGAGTAGGGAATTAGCATTCTGTGCAAGTTATACACTATAATTTTTCTACGGCTATAATAGATAACAGCGGCATTTTCGATTTCTTCGTCTTGAAGCCATCTGATTTCCTGTCAAGTAATGCTCATCTATTAGACAGAGCTGTCATTGCTTGAAATTTGACATTCCTTGGGCGATGAGATTTTTCTGAAATAATAACACAATGAAGTCATTGTGATATCAGATACGGAAATAAAATTGATGACAAATAAATTACCCCATTGATGTATCGAACACAGTAAAACAAGAGCAATTTTGTGTTATAGCCGTAGAAAAAAAATTAAGAGACACTACCAAACAGGAAGTCGAAGGCCGATTGTAATTTTGTTGAAAAATCGCCTGGCACTTGGTTTCAACTGCCTGCCTATGCAACTGCCTTGGCAATCTTCTGGTGGAACGACCGTCTATTCTTATTGTGACATCACCTCGCTGTGACCCATTGGTTTTGGTAAACTGAAGGGCCTTAACTCGATTTTTCTAATTGGCACTTCATAATTCATTGTTTTGTCGTATTGATGGTGTCACTTTACATTTCACACTACACCGTTTCAAAACAGTGGGTAAACAATAAATTCTGACAAAATTTAAAATCGAAGTGATTAAAATCAAGATATGATGGATTAATTTTGTTTTAATGGAGAATGTACCGAAATAGCATTCAACAAGAGGAATATCTTCATTTGCAACCCTTGAGGAGATGGAAGATTTAGAGGTGGAAATCAATTTCTGTACTGTTCAGACAAGCAAAACAAACAATACTGAGATTTGAGTCCACTTAAGGATTGCAAGTGAGACCTCGTTGAGTGAACGGCAATTCTTATTCACAATTTACTTACATTTTCCATGAACACAAAATGAATTGATCAAATTTTGATTCGGATAACTTTTTCATATTTTTGAACTGTTCTTATTTGACAAAAAGAAGATTATCAAACAAAATCATAACATTCCCCATTTTCATGGCAAACTATGCAGAACCACTACTTGCTACCTGATGAATTTTCCAAAATATCAAGAAAAAGTCATGATTTTGAAAACTATCAGACATAACTAATGTTAACATTGATAAAGATCGATGCGGAATCAAAATTCTCATTCCTGCAGTAATAGCGAAAAATGTCTATTCCATTTGGAAAGAACATATTTATGGGGTACTCGAACGTTTCCAAAAAATGTTCAACATTTGTTCTTTATTTTTTGATGAGCAGTTTCAAAAAATGTCGTTCTTAACGTACAGTAGTAATTAGAATGGTTTTTAGGTCAATATTATTGTATTGACTATCCTTTCAGTCCAAATGATAGAAATATTCTGAATGATCCCAGTGCAGTTCTGTAAGGACAAACATCCCTGGGATGTTACATTCATGTCTCGAGGGGTGACAATGCAAATTACAAAAAAACATCATTGGTATTGCCAGGAAACTAACTGTTTCACAAAACATTCGCAACATTCGTCACTTCTCTGGAACACCGTAGAAAAGTTGGTGATCTGGCTCTATTTTATAGATCTTCTCATGGACGATGCTGTTCTGAAATATCAACAATTATTCCTCCCTTGGCAGTCCCCACGAGATGAGGCAGTCGAGTTGAGGCTTCGCACCCCTTCGTGGTCACTTTGGAGACCTGTTCTCCTCTTTCCAAAGACTCGTTCATCCAACGAACAGCGAGGCTTTGGAACACATTGCTAAGGGAAGTGTTTCCCGAGGCATATAACCTCCAGAAATTCAAGAAGAACTCCAAATCCCACCTTATCTCCCTTGGTTCTCACGATGTTCTCTGAACATTACAGGATATCGCTCTTCGTGGGAACCAGAACATGAAAAAAAACATTTGATTGGATATCAGACTGGTTTTGTCAAATGCTGACCACGAGGATGTTAGGTGTGAGAGTAGCCTTGGGCTAAATCTCGCCTCCTTCTGGACAAATAAGACTAAAATATATATTTATTATATTTTATTCCTTATACATACAATGGAGACCATTATCATTATTATTATTATTAAAATGTAAGTGTATTTATGAGGCTCCCTAACAACCATGAGACTCACTGGAACCTCACATTCTTGTCTTTTTATGAAACAAACGAAATCAATCAATTCTGCTGTTAGGAGTCGCTCAATGCGTACTGTGAGTTTCATTTGGCATCATGATGTGAATCATAATATGACCAAAAAGGTCCGGAATAGCAGTCATTGTGATTTCAGTGGGACTCTCATCACTAGTAACCGATGTGATGTGTTGCATGAATGTGATGCCTTCTTATATCTCTAGGATCAATCTGTGTTAACTGGGAGGCATGTGCCTCTTGCCCCTCCCTTCCCATTCGAGATTCTAAGGGTAACATCTACCCCTCCTAGGGGGTTGAACCAAGAAGGCTAGAAATATTCATTTCAAGTGTCCTTCTTGGAAATAGAATTGAATAAAAAACTGAATTGAATAAAAAACCTGTCTTCTAGACTTTTCATATTATTTACTGGGAGAAAGATATTGAGAGTGGGAAGTTTTCGAAATGTCACCCTGTATACTATTTTTCACGACTATAACACAAGATTGCTCTTGTTTTACTGTTACCCATAAATCAATGAGGTACGTTGTATGTATTCAATTCCATTATTTTATCTGGTGACACAATGACTTCATTGTGTTATTATTCCACAATGAATGTCATATCTCATGAAATGGAAATGTCGAGCAATAGGACAGGTGCATGCTGCAAATTTCATTCTCGTGAAAAATTACTATCATTCCGTGCTCGTTGAAAAATATAATTGCTTTTTCCTTTTCTGACTCACCTAATGAATCGATCATTATTGACAATGTTCTATCTATTTATTATAGGAGATATCAAAAGCTTTGAATATTCGAGTAGGTGAGTAAACTTGCTACTCGGAACGATTTTCTTGGTCACCCGTGAACTTGCGTTGGTATTTATGATTATATTCTCGAACGTTCCATAAAATCACAATCTGAAAGATAAAAACACGGGAAACCCATTATTTGTCTGATTACTAAGCCGAAACAATACAAATTGTTTGCTTCGTATGTTTCTGACATATTCGGAAAATTTGATGTAATACACTTGTGGTTTCATCAATTTCGTACAGTTTTCTTCAGAGAACATGTCGCGATTGGACGGTGTTAGCATTCTTATTGCAGATGTTCTCAAACCAGCCACCGTCGTCTATACAACATGCTTTCTGAAATAGACTATAACGTTATTAGCTCATCTTGTACAGAATGTTGTGCTATGAGACGTATTTTTTGGGACAAGAATAACTTATTCAATATGCAGTGTGTAGTGTGACTAAGATGCGATTGCAGATCATAGGGATCTCGGAAACGGTCGGGTAGAATATACAAATTCAGTCAAATGGGAAAAATGTTGCGCATTCAGAGGACCATTCCAACAGTCCTCGTAAACTTCGAAGTAATTTATAGTTTCTCAGTAATATCGACAATAGTAATGTTTCTCTTGAAAACATTCCATTTTTTCCTACGATTTCATTTAAGATATATTGAAACTGAAAATACTTTTTTATAGGAACGTTTGATGATATTTGAAGTGTTAATTTTAGATTTCTCTATGCGACGTTTCGTATTCGTAATACCTTGCAACTTATGTTTCTTGAATACGGTCCTGATAATGTGTACACAAACCCTGGATGCTGTTTTCGTCTTGAATACAACCATGTATTATACAAAGTGGTTCGAATATGTTTCGATCTAGTTGTTTAGCAATCATCAATGCACTACACTGTTTTACCACTAACCAAATCGATTTTTTAACCGCCTCGGCACGTGTTTCGCTAACTATGTTAGCATCTTCAGTAGAAGATTAAAACTTTGAGTTTGTACTCAATACAATATTCTTACTAATTTTGGAAAATGAAGACTCAATACTTGCGCCACAGGTGAGTTTTTTGTTTAATGTCAATAAGTGCCTTCAGTTCGAGAGTTATGTTTCATCATGTGCTATAGAATAAACACAAGCAACATTATGGATACTTTTTCATGCACAGACGATCGATTGAAAAAATCCAATTCATTACCCAAATGAACATGTCAAGATAAATTAATAACCGTCAAGGGAACAAATTACTTTGTTTTTAATGAGTGGTGTAATTTAATTATGTGGTGAGCCAGAAGGCTATGCCCTAGGTGATGTTATTGCATTAGAAATGCAAGATATTCAGAATGAAAAATATACAGTGTGACCAAGATATGGTTGCACGGCATGAAAATCTTGGAAACGGTAGAAAAAAAGTTGCGCATTCAAAGAATAAGACAGCCTTCAAAAAATCTCAAGATTAGTTATTGTTTTTCAGTTATGTCGGAAAACGTGAGTCTCTGAATTTTTTTCTACCATATATTACTTATATACTTTCCTATAGTAACTTTCGATAAAATTCAACGTAGCAATATTGATTTCCCAATGCGACGTTTCGTAAGACCTTCAACTTCTTTCGTTCTTAATACGGACCTGATCATGTATTGACATAATTATTCTGAAAGCTCTTCTCATCCTGAATACGATCATGTCTACAAAAACTCTTCATTTCAAATGGAAGCCTACAATTTTTTTCACATGGTTCAATTGGTCAGTTCAGACAACCTAATTCATGTAAACTTATCTATCACAGTTTTCGAGATAATATATGTAAATTTTTCTCAAGATAATTACCGTCATAGGATCATGTTCGATGGCTGAAAATTCGTTACTTTGAATTGCATCACCGTATACACGGAGAAAATTGTATCGTTGATTCGACACATCACCCTTCGACCTACACTGTAAAAACACGCTTGCTATATTTTTTTCATTTTTTATTGAATAACTCGATGAAGGTTAATGTTAGGTAGGTATATGGAATACTTGAGTTACTCATCCTGATAGTCGATTTTTATTTCATATGGTGTTGAAAAAAAAATAGTAGTTGCTATTTGAGGAAGATGAAATTTCGACAATATTTCAATGCGGCATTTGAGAATCGCCCGCGTCCATATGGTACAAAATGAAATCACCGATGGAACCTCAGGAATTACCCTGGACTTCCATTTAACTGTTCCACAAATTATATGCTCTAATTTTGAATGGTTTGCGATATGCAAATGTTTTCGTGAGCCACTACGGCGATATTTTCAGAAAAATCGACATATCTCGCAAACTGTGGTAAATAAGTTGACATGAATCTGGTCTGAACTCAGAATGATGAAGTTAATCGAATCAAAAGAAAAAAGTAGTTTTCTATTTGAAATAAGAAAGATGGTGCCGACTTTTGGCACACTGTGTATAGCTGGAGAAAATATGTCAGATAAATTGGAAATAATCTTCACCAATATTGTAAAGGAGAAAGATTTGTTTGTCAGTTCGTTTGTTTGTCAGTTTATTCGTTTTGAAAAGGCTACAAACTACTGGACCGATGTGAAATATTTTTTTTTCTGTGACGGAAAAAAAGGTTTGCATTTCATCTCTGTTACAAAATGTTACTTCTCATTAATTAATTTTTTCCCGTATATGTTGTGTTGTGTGTGTTGATGGCTTTTGTTGTGCTATAGTTCCAAAAAATTAGTCAATAATACCGTCTCCGAGAAAGAACTGCATGTCCTCTTGTCTTCCATTCGACTTCGCGGTTACGTAAATTACTAAACAACCACTAAATTCGCAATTTTTTCAAATCAAATCACAGAATTAGACCGACAGAAGTGACATCAGATATTTGGTAACTTCAAAAGAATGATAAAGATGCCCACAACGCAGGTGTCCCTCTTGTTAAAAAACTTCGAATTTCACGTCGATAATTCTCTGATTTCAGAATAATGTAATATCTCCTCAATATTGATTCGTCTTTTTTTTGTCACAGAAGAAGAAAGTGTATTATACACGGAAAAAATATAAGATTTTAGCTCACGGTTTTTTGTCTCCCTCCGCTACGCGTCAGGGGACAACACAACCTGGAGCTAAAATCTACTACTTTTTTCCCTTTTATAATAAATAACTAGTTACCACTAGAAGACGACATTATCCCTGAGGAACATAAGCTACATTTCACCGCTTCATTCCTATCGAAAAACAGGTAAACGGGTAGTAAGAATTATCATTCCGTATACTTAGGTATCTGTTTTATATATCTTTTAAACGGATGAATCTTTTCGATTGAAATTTTATATGGGTATGTCGATGGTTCCCTAGATGATTTGACCCTTCACTGCACGATTTCTTATTTTCGCGTAAAAAATTCATGATCTTCTAGAGGGGATCACTAATATGGAAAAAATAATAGAAAAAATTAATTCACCAATTTTCATTCTCATTTTCGAATGATATCTTCTGTTATATATTTACAACATTGTACTACTAATCATTCCTATTGAACCATATTTGTATGTGGAACCCATCTAGAAACGAAGTCTTTTTGCACAATGTTGTAGACAAACACCAATAATTTCCAATGACATTATCAAATTTCATGTTGGTTTGTATATCATTCGTGAAGGTGGCGCCTCCTACATATCTTTTGAGTGAAAAGTCATGAGTTTTCTGTGCGTACCTGTATAACGTTTCATAATTGAAAAATAGATTTCTAGAAGGCTTTTTCGTGAAAAATATATTTCTGGTTGGGGTCGTTGCGAGCAACTGTTTCCGAGTTATTGGAATTTGATATAATCGATGCGTTTGAATTATTTCCATGGGACTTGTAAGTCGCCTCAAGGTAGTCAATATTAGAAAAGATACACCAGTGCACTTTTCTTCATCCATTCAATATTCTCCTTCATCCAACATTGGAATATCAGCAAAATATTATTCTTACTTGCTTGTACCTACTTTCTTGGACTCTTCCAATGAAAAAAGTAACAATCAGATGAAAGATTTCCTAATCATTGACTGTCGAATCACCAGACATTCAGAAACATTTTTCAGCGTCTTATGGAGTCTGGGTCCATTAAAAAAGCTCAAGTGATAGGCAGACCGTTGACTACTATAGGACTCCAGAAATTGAAGAGGCTGTTCTACAGGCAATCGAAGGAGATTCACAGACAAGCACGAGAAAAATTTCGCAAAATCTTCTGAGCCCAATGGAAATAATTCGAATAAATCGTTTATTTCAAATCCCAATAACTCAAAAACAGTTGCTCGCAGCGACCTCTACCAAGAATATATTTTCCACACAAAAGTGTTCTAGAAATCTATTTTCGTACTTTGAAACATGTAGGTAGCGCCATTCCCACGAAAGAGACAAACTAACATGAAATTTCATATTCATCAAAATACATGTAGATACCAAACTTCATTCGAAAATCACAATTATTTCGATTCATAAACAAAAAACAAAAAAAAATTATCTTTGACACTCTGTATCTCAGAAACGAATTACTTTCGGACATATATTTTTACGAACCTCAATAGTGATTCCCATCCATAAAGGTGGTGAAAAACTTGATCCATCCAACTATAGGCCCATCTCACTCATACCGGTTCTAGGTAAAATAATTGAGAAACTAGTTAAATCTAGACTAATGAACTTCATAAAAAGGCATAATATATTAAATACCCAACAATTTGGATTTCAGCAACAGAAATCTACGGGGGATGCTGTCTTCACATTTCTCAACAAACTATATACTGAACTGAATCAGGGGGAAGTGAGTGCAGCAATGTTCTGTGATTTGTCGAAGGCCTTCGACTGCGTAAATCACGAAATTTTGCTGCGCAAACTACGACTCTATGGATTCGGGAATCAGAGCCATAAGTGGGTAGAGTCTTACCTGAGTCAAAGAACTCAATTAGTTAAAACTCATAAGTTATCGGACAGTGGGGCAATTCATTGTGGCGTTCCTCAAGGATCGGTGCTTGGTCCAATCTTGTTTTTGTTGTACTTCAATGACCTGACAAGCATAACATCTGATGGACTATTCACAGTCTTCGCAGATGATACAACAATCTTATGGCATGATAACAACATAGAAAGCTTACACTCGAAAATAACCCGAGATATAGCAAAAATTAAAAGATGGTGTGATGCTAACCTACTCTCTTTCAACATTACCAAGACAAACTTTATATCATACCATTGTGCCCTACCCGATATTCCTTTAGGTAATGAATTGATAGTCAATGTGAGTATGAACAAATTTCTTGGAGTCTACATT
Organism: Phaedon cochleariae; assembly: GCA_918026855.4. Lineage (NCBI taxonomy): Eukaryota > Metazoa > Arthropoda > Insecta > Coleoptera > Chrysomelidae > Phaedon > Phaedon cochleariae. The sequence goes on along the minus strand of OU896715.1, from coordinate 43,193,571 downwards.
GATGATAAACTGAAATTTCATCAACACGTGAAACAATTGGGAAATAAGCTTGCATCAGGATGTTATGCTCTGCGTGTAGTGGCCAATGAATTGGGTACAGCGACAGCTAAGGTTGTTTACCATGCACTAATTGAATCACATATCAGATATGGAATCGCCTTCTGGGGTTCATGTAATCAAGAAAACTTCCATTCAATATTTGTCTTACAAAAACGAGCCATTCGATTTTTATGTAACGTAGCACCAAGAGTGTCATGTAGGATACTCTTCAAACAAAATAATTTACTGACGGTTCCATCTTTGTTTATACTTGAGACAGTTTGCTTGATTTTCAAGAATAAAGCCTTATATGAAGTCAATGACGGTATTACTCGCCAAAATGGTAATTTGAAACTTCCCATTCCCTCTACCAACAAGATCAAGAACTCACTAATATATAATGCAGTAAAAATGTTTAATCATATTCCATGGAGCATTAGGAACATTGAAGGGTATAAACGATTTAGATCATCTGTGAAGAATATTCTCCTAGATCTAATTCCTTATGATGTTCAGGAGTTTTTCCAGGCCACTCTTCAATAACTTAACTAAATATGGAGAATCCATAGGCTAGTCTAGATACTAGATATAGTATTTTGAAATTTCTATTTTTGACTGTGATACCTAATCAGGATCTCATATCATTTTTATTATTTTTTATATTTTTTATATTTTTTATATTTTTTATATTTTTTATATTTTTTATATTTTTTATATTTTTTATCTTTTTTATGTTTACATCTTCAATAAGTTTTAATGTGTTTTGTTTGTATTGACTTATATATTAATATGATTGTAAGTTTCTTTTAATTTTATTGTGTTTATTTCCTGTAGTCTCTGTACGCATATACATATTTAATGCATGAGTTTTATATATTTCTTCACTTTGTCAATGAGAATTTCATTCTTCCGACAATAAAGTATAATTTGATTTTGATTTTTTGATTTTTGAACTTTTTTCTTCTTATTCTGACGTCAGCAACATGCTCCTTTTTCTACACGTACTTAAGAAACATTCTGTACATATATTTTTGTAATGAGAAAAAAAGGCTCTATCGACATGTCGTAAATTATATAGGGTGTTCCGCTGAAAAAATCAAAGTTGATGTCCTTTCTGGAAAAACGAACGACCCTGATATGAAACAATTTAACGAAATAAAAGTTTGGCTAGTTTGACACAACTTTTTCATTCAACATTTTTTCATATCTCTAAAATCAAAGGGGGGATTCTATTTTAAGAGGGGCACCCTGTACAGCAATGAAATATTTTAAATCAAATATCCAAATTGACTGAATCAATCCTTGATTCAGTTGAACACCACTATCTTTGGTTGAATTATCTTCCTTGGTGGGTAGCAGAATAATTTCTTTATCACGAATAAACATTCCAAAGATGCCGATTGTCAGATCTTTGTATTATTTGAAATGTTTATTTTGATAAAGGAATGTTTCTGTTAAAATGACAAAATAAGTAATTGCAATCAAAGATAGTGAGGGTGATATAATTTCAAATATTCCATTTCTCTTCCCTTCCCCCAAACAGCTCATTCGAAGACTAACGGTTACCGAACAAAAAATGTTTGTTTCGATGTCTTGTTTGTCGATGCATCTTTGGGACGCCCTTTATGAGTATCAAGTTGAATTCATAGAAACTCTTTCGAAAACATTTCAACATTTACTTGCATTCTAATCTCGCATTTCAATTTTCATAGTAACTATTTTCTATTTGTCATCGTACCTTTTATCAAGTGACCGGTCAGAATCGATTCATAGGATAGGTATTGAATCTACAGGGTATTCCACATCCACATCCTTATCTGGTTTACCAGAATAGATACAAAAACAATTTAAGTTGTTTATAGTCATGGAGTTTTTTTCAGATAATGTCAACTATACAGGATGATCCATATGCCTGTGACATACCAAACATACGATTTTTTAAAGAAATGAATACCCTATACTTCATAACGTCGTTCGATAGAGCTCAGAAAAGAGAGTTCAATGATGTATGGGAGGAGATAACATGGGTCTGAGATCACTCGTTCCGGACTTCTATGATCTATGAACTTCTTCTATGAATAGCCAAATTTCAAAGCCATAAAGTAACGTTGAGAGTCAAGTTTACGATGCTTAGTTCTCGTCATGAATTACCAAATTCTATATGTTATTTTGATATTTCGTCAATATTCAGAAATTTCGAATTTGCCAAAAGTGATGACGAATTCTGCAAACCAATAATTTTGTCGAAATTTCAATGTATTTAATTTCATCCTTGAATAGAGCTCAGAAAGACTAGTTCAATGATGTATGATAACATGTGTCTCAGAACATCCGTTTCGGACTTATCCATGATCTTCTTTCCCAAACAACACAACTACATAACTACATCCTAGGGACTTCCTAAGGAGGTCCCCTTTTTCATACTAGGACATCCCAGGGATATATTTGTCGGGACGAAGTACATACTAGGGGCGTCCCAGGGACATCTGCTGGCCGACAAAAAGCATACAAGGGATGTCTTTCTGGTAAGTCCCTGGGATGTACCAAGTACAAAAAAAAGGTATTCCTAGGACGTCCCAAGAATATTCCAGGGACATCTCTTCGACATGAGAAGAAAAATGTAGGTCGAGTAGGGATTGAACCCGAGACCTTTAGCTAATCAGGCACGCACCTAATTCCATTGGCTAATATGCTTTATGACGATTTATGAACTGAACAGGTTCATTAACAGGACTATACTACAGAAACCTGAATAAATACAACTTTGTTAGGATTTGGCAATAATTATTATCATTTTTGGGTGTTTAAAAATGAGGGGCATTATGCATTTACGATTTCTGTTGGTGAGAAATGGTATTTTCTAAAGGAGTTCTGAGACTATATTCTTTATTTTCATAACAATTATTTTCCGGAAGAAAAACGAACATTTTCAAGAAAATTCAACTGCATATTTTGATGAAATTCAATGACTCTGATGTGAATGGATATCAGATATTCCAGGGACACGAATAGGATAACCAAGGGATGTACCGGGCGCGATGTCCGCTGGACAACCACTACGGGACATCCCCAGGATGCCCCAATAATCATATCCTTGTACCGCGGGACAAAAAAGGGACGTACTCAGGACATCCCTGTGTTGCTAGGGTCAATAAGTAGTCTGATTCATAACCCTTTATGAACGTTGTGAAAAGTTCTGCATGCGCATTTTTCGTTATAGATTCCTATTACTATTCTCAAATATTCAAGAAACGCACATGGAGAACTCAATCCACAACGTTTCTGAGTCCGAAATGGTTTTCCTCAGACCCTATTATATATCATTGAACTCGTCTTTCTGAGCTCTATACAAGAACGAAATGAAAAAGAGCGTGTTCCATCAGAAGATTTCGATTAAATAGTGGGTTTGCAGAATACGTCATCACTTTTGACAAATTCAAAATGTCTAAATATTGATGAATATTGATGAAATATCAAGGTGATATAAAGAATTTGGTAATTCATGACGAAAACTGCGGATCGAAAATTTGATAGTCAACGTTTCTATTGTTCTTTGAAATTTGGCTATTTATTGAAGAAGATCCTGGATATATCCGAAACGGGTGATCTCAGACTTATATCATTAAATCATTCAACTTGTCTTTCTGAGATCTATCCAAGGACGAAATTGAATTTGGGGTATTTCATTCGAAAAATCGTATGTTTGTACACCAGGCATATTGGTCATCCTGTATTGTTGACATTGTCTAAAGAATAAAATTCTTATTACTATAAACAACTCCGATTCTCAATTTCTTCTGTATCTATTCTAATTCACCAGATGAAGAAGTTCAAATAATCTATCAATCAATCAATCAATAAATCAATCAAACTCTAATTGAATGAGTTTTCTTCTACAATAAAAATAAGAAAATAATCATAGCATCATTGTAAAATACTAGTTTATTCAACAGGTCATAAAATGAAAAATGAATATATCTATTAGAAAAGTTAAACGATATTTAATGACCTTCAACTTGAAAAAATAAATTGGGAATTAGTATGAAACATAAATAATATACTGGACAAATATATTCACAAACAGCATTAAACATTAAAATATCATTGAAATAATCTGATCATTAGAATAATTCACTCACATCATGATTCCAGGAGAAATTCATCATCTGAGTGATATGCTTTTTGCAATAAAAATTATTTGAGTTACCTTTCGAACACATTATGATTCGAAGACAATTTAATGCCTTCACTGAGATTATTATACAGCTTAACTCGATAGTACATGGGATGATTATATGATACTTGCCACGAGGTAGATGCAATTGATTACAGATCCTAGTGGAATGATCATGGATTTGTTCATTTTTGGGTATACTTGAGAAATTATTCCTGACATATATTGTAGTCAGAAAGATATACAAACTGGGCATTGTCAAAATATCATAATGTATGGATAGTGACCTGCAATGATCTCTGAATAATGCCCATTTTATGTGGGATACCCCGTACAATCAATTGTTCTGAATTCTTCAAATATACTCGATTGATTAACTTCTCCTCTCATTTATCAATTCCTTCATGGAGGAAACTGTATATTCTCCAAAGGAGAACATCTTCAATCACTGTAGATTCTTGCTTCGGCTATATGTATATTCACTAATATTTTGAAAACGAAATGTCTTTTGGTGCATTATTCATTGTTGATGTTTTTAAATCTAAGTCAAAAATGTACACATTACTTTTTCGCCATATCTCATGAAAAACATATGATAAACATCAATTTTGTTCTACCCTGTATAAATCGAGAACGAGCCCAACTCTCGATTTAATCTTGCGTAAACAAACATTCTAGTATCAGTTGAACATTGAGAATGTCCACAATAATCATCAGTGGTCGTTGTTTAGTGCTGTACACAGTGAATCATCACCTCATAAATTCACGAAATCACTAGTAGGCACAATTCTGGTTTTCTTGCAGTCATGACTGAGAGCGCTTTCAAAGCCAGGGATATCGGGCTGAGGGCTCAGAAGAAGATTTTGTCCCGCATGGCGGGAAAAAACATCGCCAAGGCCTTTATCGATGATACGACATCCTCGCTGCTGGACAACTTGTACCGCCTAGCAAAACAATACGTGAGTGCCACACTAATAATCAGATTAAAGTTGCGTTTCATTTGTTCCATTCTGGTAGCGGTGGTGGGAAGAGAATGACGTTTACAAATAAAACGACAGACTTCATGACCTTCTATGGGTTGCGTGCAAGAACTGTCAGATGACCGACCCTGGAGGAACAACATTGAAACACAACCTCACTTTTCTTTTTTGTTCACAAGTGATTGAAATAGTTTTTCACAATTATTTTGGCATACGAATCGTATTTTTCGGCTATTCATTAATTCGATCATGCCATCACATTGGGCTGTTGTACAATGCACAAAAACTGCATTCATTTTTGAAATCTGGTAATTTCTCTGATTTCTCATCGGAATCCCTCCTGCAATAGTAGCTAATAGAAATACACATGAAATTTCTGGAGTAATGCAAAAAGATTGGATCCATGCAATGAAACGAAAGGACAGGTTTGACATGCTGACAAAATATGATCGTGTGTGTGTAGACATTTTCAGAGGACAGAAGTGACAGAAGGAATTTCAATAAGGAATGACAATATTTCATAAGGATAACTATGTGAGATTACTATTAACCTGAAAAATCATATTCTTTCGTCTCTCACTGCATTTTTTGTGCATTGAACAACAGCACAATGCGAAGGCATGTTTGAATTAAGAGGCCATATGTCTCTCGAAATTATTCGAATGTTATCAGTTTTCCCTCAGAAATGTTCTCAATACATATTAATGCATTCAAAATCATTGAAGGATGTTATTGTGATTCCTGAAAAATTGCCTCTGTTGTTGCACAAAGTTCTTCGAGTATGTTGGGCCACTCACTGTATTAAGAAGTATTGAGAAAGTTTGTCAATAATTGTATGTTAGGGAAAATGGACATAAATTTGAACAATTCGATATATAAATTACTGGAAAATTTCAAAATTCAATTATTTTAGTAAATATTTATTCAGGTGCTCTTTTAATTACTATTTATGTGTTGCTATCAGGTACCCAAGTTTTGAGTTTTGTTAATTAATTATTGTTGATATTGATTTCGATCTCTTCACGGAAGAATTTTAAGTAATATTCCTTCATTTGAAACGTTTATTATATGAAAAATTCATAGCCCACTATGAAAATTCAATATTTGATTTGATTTTTTTTGAGCATGTTTGGAATTTTATATTCATTTATTGTATATAATTTTGAAGGGAAAAAAATTAGGAATCTGATGAGCTCATAAAATGCAGGGTGTTTCAAAAATCATAAGTTCGAGTCGTATCTCCAAAACCATTTCCCGAAAATAAATGTAGGTGTGCCACTGGAGTCTGCGTAAAATTCTCTATCCGATAAGATTTTGATTTGACATTTTCGCTGAGACACTTCGTAGATATAGAGGGGGACCAAAAAGTATAAATTTTCAAAATCTCCCTGAATCTCATAAACAGAAATAGTCCTGCAATATCTGATCAAGCCATTTTGAGTTTCACAAAAAACTGGCACAGGACCGCAAAACCGCAAGGTTCTATCTCCAAAGATAACTGAGCATCGAAAACTGGACACACTGTACTGTCTAGGTGTCTAGGCCTGGGAAAAAAAATCGATATATCAATAACTATCGAAATATCGATTACTATCGAAATATCGATAACTATCGCTGTATCGATATATCGAAATATAGGTATATATTATTGATAACCATCGATTAATCGATATAAAAAAATCATAAAGTTATCGATATATCGCTAACTATCACTTTTTTTCTCAACATACTCGTGAAAATGAACTTATTTTAATTATGTGAGTCTTCAACGCTTTCGTGATATCCAGATTCCAGAAATAAGTAATAAGTACAGCAACACAATTTTGTGAACAGTAAAACGACATAACTATCCCGAATATTCAGAGCATCGTGATATTACTGTTGATACCTTTCTAATTTCTTCGAAAAACTCCGACTCAAATGATTATGGATGCACCACCCTCTGTTTGGGTGTGAAACTGAAAATATATTGCGTACCTAGGTAGGTAGTTTCTTTGCAGATGCAGATTCCATTAGTTTGGTTGAAGTTTCCATAATATTTGGTTTGAAGAAAAAATAAGATTACCTACTTTGAGTTTCCAAATACCTCATACCTATTCATTCCGTCTAGCGTAACCATATTCATCGTAATTATCGATATATCCGATATTTATATCGATAATCATCGATATATCGATAATCATCGATATATCGATATTTATCGATATATTGATATATCGAACTTATCGATTTGTTTTGACTTCTCGATGATCGATATGTGAAATCCAATATCGCCCAGCCCGAGTACTGTCAGTAGATCCACTGACTCTGCTGAAAATCTGTGTTTCGAAATATAAAATCAAAAATACAGTGCTCTAATTCGAAACACGTTTTCATCAGTGATCAGCAGCAGTTGATCAGCTGGTAAAATTTGTCAGTTGTCAGGATGTCACTTCTGTAGTTTTTTGTTTATCTGGCTAATTATTTAAATAACAGGCATTTCCTGATATTAAAAATGATATTCCCAACTTATTATTGTTAAGGCAACACTTGATGCTTAAAAAACAACAGAAATAAATGTGACATTATTTTTCCTTCCAAAATAATGACAGTTCACTGAAGCCACACTACCTTTTGATAATCAGCAATTTCAGCAGGATGTTGAGTCGAAATAATTGGAATGAATATAGTATGGTCATGTTCCGATATTGCTGATATTACTGGCGACAGTAAGCAACACTAAACAGTGGCAGTAGCTTTGAATTTTCATTTCATTTCGGAATGATTTTGGCAGTACTGGTACACTGGCAGAAAAAAACATAACCATGCGACCATAACTTATGATCTTTAGATCTTCGATGTTTCGTTTTGTTCGTTTTTATTTTCATCATTTTAATCACTATTACCTTCTATACTCACTTAGGAATTATGGATGGAGTGATTAATCATATTATCTTAGAAAACATGATTTACCGAGGGTGATTCTGATTCATCAGGAACACCTCGAGAAACACCAAGCTCTAGTATCTCTAGCAGAGATCAGTGACTGATCTCAGTCTTTAGTTCTAATAATGAAGAAATAAAGCATCGCTGTGAAATATTTGATATAAAAAATGGGAATAACAAACCATCTTGTAAATTTGGCAGTTTCAGCGTCTATTGCCTCTGTGAGATCTTCCAGTTCGAATTCATATATTTTCCCAAAGTATTTAAAAATGATAAAGTATAATTCTTATCACTCATACCTAACCATTTAATTTCAGTAAAATCGGAACGATAAAATATACTGGGCAGTAAGTACAGTGTGTCCAGTTTTCGATGTTTTTGCGTGATATCTCAGTTATCTTTCGAGATAGAACCTTGCGGTTTTCGCGGTCCTGTTCCACTGTTTTTTGAAACTCAATCAGATTTTGAATAACTGTTTCCGTTATGAGATACAGGGCGATTTCGAAAATGTATACTCTTTGAAGTTTCTTATCGAGAATCTCAAATTAAAATCTCATCCCATAGAGAATTTTATGCAGAATCTAGTGGCGCACTCAAATTTTCATTTCGGGGTACGGTTCTGCAGATTCGACTCAAACTTATGATTTTTCTACTGGAACGAATTCATGACCTCATTAAATTCCTGATTTTTTTCCCTTCAAAATGATATGTGATGTAAACCTAGAAAAAACATTTTCACAAATGCGCAATAATCAATAAAACATCGAAGTTTAACAGTGGTCTATGGATATTTCATATAAAGAAAGTTCCAATTGAAGGAATATTTTTATCGATTTTTTCATGAAAAGGACAAAAACCATATCAACACTAATCAACTAATGAAACACAAAAGTTAGGTACCTCAAAGCAACAAATGTTAGTAATAAAAAGTTCATAATGTAGAATAAGCACCTGATTAAATATTTACTAAAACAATTGAATTTACAAATTAAACAGTATTTTATTCATTGAATTGTTCAAATTGATGTCAATTTTTCCTAACACACAATTGACACGCTATTTCAATACGTCTCAATATAGTAAGAGGCACAACAATCTTGAAGACGCAGTCTTTCCAGAAATAACAAAAACATCTTCTGATGATTTTGAATGCATAAGACGTAGGTATTGAGGAATTGTGTGATGGGAAAAGCTCATCAATTTGAACAATGCAATGAATGAGTTACTGAATGATTCCGAAATTCAATGGTTTTAGCAAATATTTAATCAGGTGCTTATTCTAAATTATGAACTTTTTATTACTATTCATTTTTTGCAATCAGGTAACTAAGTTTTGTGTTTCATTAGTTGATTAGTGTTGGTATTGTTCTTGTCCTCTTCATGGTAAAATCGAGGGAGATATTCCTTCAATTTTGGAACTTTTTTATATGAAAAATCTATCCAATTTGTTTAAAATTCAATGTTTTAGTGGTTCTGGAGCCTTTTCGAGTTTTTTATATTCATACATTATATATCATTTTGGACAAAGAAAATAGAAATTCAATGAGCTGATAAAATACAGGGTGTTCCAGTTGAAAAATCATGATTTTGAGTCGTATCTCCAGAGCCATTCCCCGAAAAAAAATTGGGTGCGCCACTGGATCCTGCCTAAAATTAACTATGGGCTAAGATTTTAGTTCGACATATCTGCTCAGGATTTTCGGAAATAAAGAGGGGGTCCAGAAGGTATGAATTTTCAGAATTTCCCTATATCTCAAAAACGGAAACAGTTATGCAAAATCTGATTAGGCCATCCTGAGTTTCACAAAAATGTGGCATGGACCTGCGTGAACCGCGAGGTTCTGTCTCCAAAGATAACGCGAATGCATCGAAAACTGGACACACTGTACACTGTCCGTGAATATCGGAACATGCTCTATGTCTACACACAAGTATCGGTCACTTTCAGTGAATTCTTTCGATTTCGGAATGAAAAATCAGCAGATTCAGTACCTACTGTCAGTTGAATTAGGAATATAGCCTATGCAACAAAAGGCGACAATCACCAAATCAAGAAAATGAATGGGAAAATTTCACATCTAACATTTTCAACCAATTGAAAGCCTGTATTTTGTATTGTTACCATAGCAATTGAACAAATGAAATTACACTGGGATTTTTTGACATTTATAGGTAAAATGACATTTACATTCAACTTCAGATCACATCGAATTCATTTCATAAGAAAATATATTTCTAGCTGATGAATGAATTTGTAAAAAATTGAGAGATTGAGCTACTAGCGACTCATTTTATATCATTTACTCCATTGAACTAAAGTCGTTTAACCATAATTCATTTAACCCAATGATATTACCTGAGCAAATTTCTCTGATATTGGATAGAAGAGAAAATATATTCCTACCAACTTGAGTAAAATCAATTTGTGAAGCACTGAGAAATTGGGCTACTATCAACTTATTTTCTGTTAGGTTGTGCAACTTAAGTAGGTCAATTGTCAATTGTCATGTTATAGATATGAATTATATCAATACTGTCAAGTTCCTTGTAACAAAATATATTTCCACTAACTTTAGTGGTACGAAAATCAGTCAAGAATAATAGTTTGAACTACCATCAGCTACCTTATTGATATTTCGCGTAACTAAAGTCGGTATTTTACATTTCATTCAGCGTAATCTCACCCTAATATATATTTTTCAAATTCGGTGTGGAATTGTCCAACCGAATTTCACTCTAGCTTCAATTAAAATATTTTGAAAATTCATGTTCTCGAAGAAAATGCCGATAATAATTGAAGCTCTCGTGGAATTATAAGTGAAGGTGGAAATATTCGTTTTGGCTTTCCATTCCATCTCAAACGTCCTAAAGAATTAAATGTCAATGAATGCAGTTATCTAGGAAATAGTGCGCTTTCTGATGTTTTTCACGTGTAACTCGTTATCCCTAATTGACAGTTAAAAATAGAATATTATACAATAAGCGCATACTGATGACTATTCCTTGCGAAGGTGAAAAATGCTGTACCTACGTGCCGAAGGTAAGTAGGTACCTACTGTAATCATCTGAGTGGGTAATAGCCATGCATTATACATATGCGAGTGGACTAAACTTTAGTTTTAACATCCCAATTCATTAGGTAATGTGTTGGTTCTACAACTGTTATGGGACTGGCGTCCTTTCAATCATAATATCTGGCTGTTTGTTTGGATGTGAATGAAATATATGAAAATCTTATCTGAGCTTCTTCCGACGACAGCTGCGACTGTTACTTCCGGTTAATTGTTGCTCATTCGACTAGCATCATAGGAAAACCGCAGCGAATCATGATAACATCAATGTACGAATCAATCCTAACAATGGTATAATGATATCTTACTCATATACAGTGTCATTCATGAATTCGGCATCATTTGGGAAAAACTGTAAATACATTTATTCTGGAATTCGACTTGGGCGTTGAGTTTTGCTTTGAAAAAGATGAAGAATGGCCTACTCGGTCGCACTGAGAGAAACTGGACATTAGAAATATCTACCAGCTCTGATTGTAATAACCATTATAAAGAATAAATCTCCTGTTCCTGATTATTTTATTATTACAACAGTATTCTCTCTATTCTGTTATTACTAAATCGCTTACTTAAACCATTTGTAATACCTTTGAATGGACATTTGCTACCTTCATAACGCAGGTGTAATATGGCATTATGAGAATTTTATAAATTCTAGTCTATTTTGATTTTTTATGCTGGTTTTGAATTATGCTTATTGGTGAATTCAGATGATGTTCGTCCCAATATTGGGCGTGTACACCTTAGTAGAACTTTTAACTAAAATCATGTTCATAATAATCTTTTTATACATAATTCGATCGAAAAATTAACTGGAATGTTTTATTTTTGGACATAAATAATAGTACCTTCTGAAAACGGACCTCTTATGACATAGAAACCTCATCTCGCCATGGTTAAAAGAAAATACCAAATGCCCGACGGAGACTGAGGCAACTGATATATTAATTCTTTCAACTGTGATCTCGCGCTAATTCACTCTGTCAGAAATCATGTACATTTATCTCTGTCTGAAATAGTCTTGTTTCAGTATTAGGGTTCTGACGTCACATCATCGCCTCGTTTTCAGAATCAGGGATTTCAATAATTTTTTATAAAATGTAGGGAGCTCACAGCAAGAAACGGTTTGCTGTGGTGAGCTAGTTTGGGTGAGTTCTGTCGAATTATGAAATGAAAATTGTATGTGATATTAGCCCATTATAGCTGTTTGGGTTCCTAGCATTGTACAGGGTGATTGAATATGGATTTCACGACTTCAACAGCTGATATCTCGAAAACGAAAAATGGTATTTGAAATTTGGAAAAAGGTTCTTGAATGAGATGTCATTCCCTTTTAGAAAATGTGTTCTCTGCTTGATTTTATCATTTTATATACAGGGTTTGTGAAAAAAAAATTTTTTCAAATGGAACCCTCTGTATATTACCGCATATTCGGAAAGAGCTCTCTTTCCTGATTTCGATAATATATACTTTCCATATATATTCTATCGAGGGCTTGACGAAACGGCATACCAACGTGAATAGAATACTAACGCTTCTACCACGCGGCACGCGGCTACCTGGCCTCCTGATATACCTCAATTAATATTTGAATCCCACTTTCCTGTAATATTCCATCTCTCGAGAGCAAATAGGATAAATACGCATCCAACATTTTATTTATTAACAATCATAATATAACAATAACAAAAATAATCCTGGAATTCGATCAAATCAAATGTTCAAAAACACTTCCATTATTTTCACGACAACAATTCAGGCTTTTGATGAATGATGTCTTCAATTCATCAAAAAGCTCCGGGTTTGCATTTAGATCCGCAATCTCTACTATTATTTTATCGCGTATTTCATCTTGATTATTAGCTCTTTATTGCCTATAAACTGTGTCTTTCAATGTTCCCCACAGAAAGAAGTCGAGTGGTGTAAGATCTGGGCTTCTTGGTGGCCAGGAAATCGTGCCGCGCCTTCCTATCCACTCATTATAATTTGAATTCAAATATTGAATAATGAGGTTTGTGGAATGGCAAGGTGCACCGTCTTGTTGCCAGATTATCCTTCTAGATATTTTTCTGTTTTTTATCGCTTGGAGCGCACGAAAGGGAATCCCTATAATGTTCAAAGAACATCGTGCGTTCCTAGGGAGGATAGGGATAGGAGGTAGGTATTGGAATTTTTTTTGAACTTCTGGAGATTATATTATGTTGTTAGGAATACTTCCTCAGACAATGAATTCCAGAACCTAGCCGTTCTATGGTTGAAGGAGTTTTGATAAAGTGCTGTTCGACATCTTTCGGGTGGTTCAAGATTCAGAATTCTGATCACCCTGTATCTGTTCCGATTGAATTCCAGTAGATAGTGAATCAAAAGTTAAGATAGGGACATGTAAGTCGTTTTGATCGATAATGAATAGTTTCGACACAAAAGAATCCTAAAGTTGAAAAATCTCGATTTTGATCACCCCATATCTCTGTAATCATTTTCGATTCAACCCAAGTGTGATATATCGATTAAATCAGCTGTTCAGGGAGAATTTGTAAATACGATAAAATATAGGGTGTTTTATTTGAAATATCAATTTTACTACTACTTTCTAGTAGAAGCGGCAACACTGCATTATCGAAAATATTTTAAATGAAGAGAGCGTATTCTGAAATATGAGCACGCACATTTTCATTGATTTTTACCGACTGATTCTGGATATAAAGATAGTGTAAGCTCGTCGTAACATGCCCTGTATACGTACCTTTTTGGTTCTGTGTACGAGATTTTCTGGAACTGAGACATGTTAATTCGCCAATATTTCGAAAACTGTTGAGTGTAGGCAAAGATAACCTAATACAAAGTTAGCTTCATCTTCGATGCCGAATCGAATGGGAATATGAAAATGAAGGGTTTCCATTTGAAAGAATTGACTCACAATAATTGTTTCAACCAAATCTATATCATTTTCTGGTGAACGCCCTGTATAACTGTAATCGAATTGATATCGAAATTCTACTGAACTGAGTCCTCTCCTACGAATAATTCCAGAAATGAAAAAATAGTTATCTATACATCAAGGTATCGAAGAATATCATTATTGTCCAAGGACCAAGATTATATCCCGAGGCTTCAGCCGTGATGTATATTGAATGGTGTATATTGAAGTTTTCTCACCACATGCAATATATTTCAATCATTATTGACTAGTGGTTCATAATATGACGAAAACTACCGTGGTAGTAAGAACACACTTCACGCTTCGAGAAGGAGTAAATAATGGTAAGTTCTACAGCTAGTGGTGGAAAAAATATTTTTTGGTCTGCAAACGCAATTTTCAACTCAATTTGAAATATTTCGAAACGGTTAGACTTGGGAATAGGACATTATACATGAAACATGTTCAGAATCATGCGTAAAATCTAAAACCTTGATGATATACAGGGTTCCCGATTCAAAATAACGAAGTTGGGGTCCACTTCTGGTACAACCGGAAGTGCCACAATCTTCAAAACATTTCAGCCGGATAGCACCTATCAACAATAGTGAACTCCCAAATATTCAATTTCGGCCCACCTATGATTTTCTATATATTTATCGATGCAGTTCCCAGAGGGACACCCTGTACAGCCTACCAAATTTGCAAATGCATTGTCATAAACATGGGTGTAGATCGATCTCTTCTTCTTTGAAATCCGTGACCTCAGTATCGTTCCTATCTACCTTTGATATCTGAAACACATCCACATTTGCAATAATTTTTTTTTCAGTCCAACAATAAAAAAGAAGCTGAGAAACTGATCAAGAACATAATCAAAGTTGTCATCAAATTGGGCGTGCTGCACAGAAACAACATGCTCTCCGACGAGGAAATGCAACTGGCCGAGAAATTCAAAGGGAAATTCCGCATAGCCGGGATGGCCATCATATCCTTCTTCGAGGTGGATTTCAGCTACGACGCCAACTACATCGTACGCGCCCTTAGGGAAAGCCAGAAGTGCCTTGAGAGCATCGTCTCGAAACATCTCACCGACAAATCCGTGTCGAGAATCGACAGCGTGTTCTCCTTTTTCGCGGACGAGCACTTCCTGGACGCGGTGTTCAAGAGAGAGTCAGAGTACAGGGAGGCTCTGGGTAGGGTGGTGGCCGATCTGAATAAGGCCATCGACAACGGGGACCTTTAGTTCTTCTTGCGTCTCTTTCGGCCTGATCGAAAAGGTCAGTCATGATGATTCCAAAAGTTTTCAATAAGAAAGATCGGGAAGAGTGGAAAATTGTATACAGTGTGTCTCACTTCTATTGGAAACACCTCTGTATCTCACGTATTCGTTGGGTAAAGATCCTGAAATGTGCTGGTGCGAGAGATATACCAAAAATGCACTCTATGACCAAGTGGGGTCATATTCAGTGATATACACTGCTCGCCAACAGCCATGGAACCAACCCGATTTCCGGAAAATGATATTAGGAGTCAAAATATGTTGACAATCTTTTCGAATCATGACGCCCAATACACTAACTATTCATATTCTTCTGGAAAAATTTTCAGCTCTGACAATTTCATTTTTGTCTCACTTTTCATGAAAACACCCCCGTATCTTACGTAATCGTTGGGTTGGGATCCTGAAATTTGCTGGAGCTAGAGATATACCAAAAATATACTCTATGACCAAGTGGGGTCATCTTCACTAGCATACGCTGCTTGCCCGTGGAACTACACACATGTGGGGTGTTTCTATGAAAAGTAAGACAAAAGTAAAATGTTCAGAACTCAAAATTTCACGGGAAAAATCTGAATCGTTAGTGTATTGGGCGTCCTGATTCCGAATCCAAAGTGATTCTAAATCTAGTTTGCCTCCTAATATCATTTTCCGGAAATTGGAGTGGTTACATGACTGTTGGCGAGCAGAGTATATCACCGAAAATGACTCCACTTCGTCATAGAGTACATTTTTGGTATATCTCCTGTCCCAGACATTTTCAGGTTCCTTACCCGACGAATATGTAAGATACAGGGGTGTTTCCATTAGAAGTGAGACACACTGTATTTTGTTTCAATATTCGGATCGTTGTTGAAAAATTGCAATACATGGAAGATTTGTGTTCATTCTTGAGGAAAAAATACCAAATGTTCTGTTCTTTTCTTGGAGTAATGTGAGATGTTTCATTTCATATCAGATGTTAGATTTTTAGCAAATCAGAAGGTAGTCACGGAATATGTTTTTCATTGACTACACCGGGTGAAACAAACTCATGTTACACTTCTCTACTTTGTTTTTTCAACTATATATCTGAAATGTTGAACATCGAATATGCCACTAAAGGGCATTTTCTTACTACCTCAGATTATTTTTCATCTTCCGTTTTCCCGGAACATGATATCAACTTTCGATTTTCAAATGAAACACCCTGTATTTTGTTCCATAATTAGTTAGGGATTATCATGAAGAATTCAACGATACTGGGTTTGATAGTGTTATTTCAAACAATAACGAAGATATTCGCGTTCGAAGTTCACATATTCTTAATGGGTGTGACGGCGCAATATCGAAATTTTGATCGCGAATATCTTAGTTATCGTTTGTTCAATTCGTCATAATAATATCTAACCGAATATGGGATAAAATAAAGGGTGTTCCCTTTGAAAATCGAGAGTTGATGTAATTGTCAGGAAAACTGGGAGATAAAATCCGAAAATGTTAGAAAGTGCCAAGCAAACATTAATACATGGATCTTCAGAGCAATGTCACATCAGTGAACTACCATTGGCGTAATATTGGCATTTTTCAATGTTCAATCACAAAAGTTGTCCACTGGACTTAACGCGAATATTGGCAAAGCAGTATTCCATTTATTGCTCATTAATTGTTGGTGCAGTGATGACTCACTAACGTATTTTGAGTGCATTGCCAATGGACATTGAGTGGTTTATTCTTACACAGAGGAATTTGGGGTTACGTATAGGGAATATTATTTCACTGATAACAATGATGATAAAAACAATTTCTAGTATAACTACTATGAAACTCCTTCGTATTCAGTTATATATCCATATTAGATCAGAGATTAACCCGTCGAGTTGAGGCTTCCCACCCCTTCGTGGTACTTTGGAGACCTGCAGAATATCTCTTTCCAAAGACTCGTTCATCCAACGAACAGCGAGGCTCTGGAACACATTGCCAAGGGAGGTGTTAACGATGTTCTCTGAACATTACAGGATATCTCTTTTCGTGGTAACCAGAACATGAGTAAAAATATCTGATCTGGAAAATCAGTCAAGAGTTCACCAATTTTGTTTATGTTGATTGATATTGTAATTTGTAGGCGTCGCCAACTTCTTGAAAATTTGAGAATCTTGTCTTGATCTTGTTTTTATCTCAAGACAAGAAGTGATTTATAGAATAGATTTCAAAACAAGACAAGAAATTTAATGTCAATACGAAGAATTCTTGCAGATGATACAAGAAATCTTGGAATTTCTAGACTGAAAATAAGAACGCTAAAACGTTCGTTCATCACTCATGATGAAATAAGAGATACTTAATATCAATATGAACTGGCAACATTGCAAGTGCGCGATGTCGTTTGCTTTTGTCAGAAAACAAAAATACAGATCGGGGAACCACTAGATTGCTGTGTCAATACGCCACAGGGTTGCCAGTTATACTGAATTTTGAGAAGATTTACCGATTTGCATATTGATTTATTTTATTTTATTTTATTTTATTTATTTATCTACACACAAATCCAATACAGAATTACAGAGTTTACAGGAATTATACATGTATAAATGTCACTCTCATAACACAAAAAAATATATATAAAGAATTAGGTTCAAGCTAAGAATTGTGTACAGAAATAGCACCTAAGTGACTTAACACTTGTGTTGTGCTACAGATCGATATCATTCAATTCACAATTGCAGTTGTTTGCAGAAAGCTAGAGCTAAATAGTGGTATGACATAGTGCAGATAGAATTATTGATGTTCCACTATTGCAATAAATTGAGAGTAATTTTCGAATATGAATTTCTTCGATTCTCTAGAAAATGCTTTATGATTTCTTATTTGTTTCATCTCTAAAGGTAAAATATTGCAAGTTTTAGGCAAAGTGTAAGTCAAGAAACGGTGACAAACACTTTTATTGTATTTTGGGGTGGGTAGCAATTTGTTTGTTGTGCTTCTAGTAGAATATGCTGTGGGAAAAGAATTATGAAGTATTTTATTTTTGAATGCATACATACATAGACTATGAAAATATAATGTTCTGATATTACTAATATCTTCTGTATATAGAAGGTTAGTATGAAAAGATCTCTGTTTTTTGAAAATTATTTTCAGAATATAATTTTGTATTGTATTTAATTTTTGTAGAGAATTTTTATACATTGCTCCCCACACCAAAATACCATATCGAAATAGTGATTCAGCTAGAGATTTATAAATTAATATAAGTTGTCTTTTCGATAAGAACTGTCGTAACTGGTAAAATTTATAAATTAGCTTCCTCACTTTTTTTGTTAAATAATCAACATGATTGTTCCATCTGAGATTCCTGTCAATAATTATGCCCAAATATTTGATCTCGTTTGTTTCCTTGATTTCATCTTTCATACCTGGAACTTCAATACTGGAAAATGTTGGTCTATTTGTATCTGTTATAGTGAGTGCGAGATAGTGGGTTTTACTAGCATTTAGTGAGAGACGATACATACTCAACCACTTATTAATCATTTCCATGCCTAACTGGACAGTATTTTTTGTTTCAGACCATGTATTTTCACTAAAAATTGCAACCGTATCATCGGCGTATGATATAATTTTTGCGTTCACTTCTAAACAGAGCAATGAATTTATATAGGCTTGAAAAAGTATTGGGCCAAGAACGGTTTCTTGAGGGACTCCCATTTTTACAGTCATAGTTTCACTTATTGTATCATTGATTTTGACACACTGTTTGCGATCGGCTAAATAACTATGAAAGACATCCAACGCTGCACCACGAATACCAAGACGATCTATTGAAATATTACTAATCTACTGAAAAGAATAATGACACCTATTTATTAATATAAATACTCATAATCTATAAAAAAAATTGTGACACTCATTCATGATTATAATCACCTATTGATATTGATCCCGAGTTGATCACATATATCCATAATATATTGGTTGATACTTGGGCACGCTCTGTGAATGAATATTCTAGCGCCACTGATTATGAATTTAATTGCGTCTAGGCGCTTGATATGTTGGTAAGAAAGTATCCACTTTTTTCGAGGGAAAAAAGTAATTTCATGACATTTTGTTGTCAACATAAATGAAATATCAAACTTTTCTCCCCGTCAAAGAAAAATACATATTTTTTCGACGTCATAGGTTCATTTCATTATCCTGAAATTTGAATAGCATTAAATTAATTTACTGAAATTACTGAATTTCTGACAAGGTATATCTATTGATGAAATAAAAATCGTGGAGGCAACCCTAGCACGCAACGCTATAAAATGTTCGCCGGGAATCACGATGTACGGTGTCACAGGTCAATCAAGAAATTTCAAGGTCTTAAATTTCTTGGGTCAAGACAAAAAATGATGTCAAAAAAAAGTCAAGACAAGATTTTTCAAAATTTCTTGACTTTTTCCCAAGATGAAACAAGGAATTGTTATCAAGACAAGCATTGTTTTCTTGGTGACCCCTAGTAATTTCTGGAATATCAGGAAGATGGCAAAAACTCAAGAACTAGAATTAAATATTTATGAATTCCAAATAACCTATGAATCACAACTGCATATTCCTAGCCTGCTGCAACAATAGTCAGATGGAAACAAAGACTCGAGTCTGAAGTAGAAGTAGATTGCTTTTAGAATTGAAACTTTGAGGTAGAGGTTCACAGCACTATGGATGTTCTCGAAGACGAATATCAGTTCATACAACTCGGCTCGGTGGTCGATAGCGTGAAGGCGCTGAGTTCGTATGGGGACTCCCACCGAGACATAGGTTCGAATCCTAGTTAGGCCATGGATGTTTGTGTTTGTCTGCTTACCTAACCCCGCACAAGTTTCGACTTATGGGGCGTTTGGTCCCAGTGCTGGAACCAACGAGGTAATGCAATTGCAAAAAAAATAATGGAGAAAAAAATTGTGAAAATGGTGAACTGAATTCGTTATTTTGATTTGACTTGATTGAATAATGCACTCATACAACTTTCTATTCATTCACTTGTTCACTTCACATCTTACAATAAGAATGGCTGAGAGGGCTTCTGCGTCGAAGGAGAAAAACAAAATGGAAGACCTAGTGGAATCACATCAGTTGTCGATACCCATTGATTCCCCATGCCATGAAAATAGTGTAATTTTGATCCATAGGAAATATACTATTGTACCAACACAATGAAAATGCAACATACGTATTATATGATTGAAACAGAAATGAACATGTACTTTATCATCACCGGAAAATATTGCCAGCAGTATGCCATCGATCAAATCAATGGGTCATTGAATCGCCAGCTATGTCGTGTTTGCTGGGTGCCTTCTAGCGAGCATATTCGATGTTTCAAGTTTCAGAAATATTGCTAGGAAAACAAAGGAGAAAAGAGAGTCACCCGGTATACCTATTCTAGTAATGGTTTTTATGAAGAACAATCAAAATCCAACACATTCGATTTGTAAAAACATTTCAATTGATATTAATCACTTTCAAATTGATATTAAACACTGTCAGATTCAGAATCAGTAATTTGAAATATAGAATATTAACATCCAATTTGATACTAACCATCTTCACATTGGGCAAATTGAAATCGTTGATGTAAAAATCAAAATCAATATCCAATTTGTTGATTTTTCATTATTTAACTATCATGGGACCATGATGAAATGTATTTCACATTGGGAAACACATGCAGAAACTCTCATACAGTGTGTATGATTCAAACTCGCAACACCCTCCTAATTTGAAACTCAATAGTCGATTTTCCAATACCAACATTTTATAATATAGTTCTCATTGTCCACATTCTCTTCGAGGATGTGGACAAATCTGAAATATTCAGATTCTCAAGAGCTGCTAGCTAAAATATCCCTACACAAAATTGTAACGCAATATCTAACACAGGATGTAATTCATAGCAAATTTCAATATTTATGTTTTTCCAATTCATCCTGTATCAAAATCTAATTAGTTGGTATAACCGGTAAAGTAGTCATTCAATGGATAAACATAATTACGAAGTTTTATCGTTGTAACTTTCACAGGAAAGTCTGTTTAAGTCAACCAAAAATAAAAGAAATCGAAGTTGAAATGTTTCCATTGTGTTTATTATTTTTTCCTGAAAATATGTACAATATAGTCACTAGAATTCAAGGAATTTTTCTTTATACTTGCTCACTTGCTATATTCAACTTCATTCAGTTCCGATATTGATTATTTCAAATTAGAATATGTCTATTCTGAATTTGGAGTCGTTTAAATCGATTTTGCAATATTCAGTCCTAAGTGGAAATTCATTATTGCCAATTTGAAAATAATGAGTCTCATTAATTCGAATCAAAAAATAGGACAGGAAGAAAATCTTACAGTCAACTCCACCAAAACTATACTTTATTTAACATTGGGATTGAAACATGTTTCAAAGCTTCAAAGCTTCATCACCAGCAAAAACTATTTGCTACAGAGTACTACAATAAAAAATACGGAAAGGTACGTCAGATTATGAAAGTCAAATAATCCTCACCTGTTCTGGGGAAAATATTCACATAATCAAAAACCAAAATTTGAATATTGAAAATTGTCAGATTATCAATATCATCATAATTAGGGAAGTAGTAAGATAACTTTCTGAAGTCAAAACATTTCCACCATTGCTCGGCTCGGACAGTCGGACAGTGTATAGTTAAAACAAGGCAAATAGTGTCTAAAATAAAATATCCTTGACTGAAGTGAAGTATGACATTAAACATCTTGACGGTGGGGTTATTACTTACTAATGTGTATTAACTGACAACTTCCTTGATCATGATGGAAATAATAATTTGACAAAGTTGATCCGCAATCAACTGTGGATCCTTCATTTTTATTGGAACAATTTTCAATTGGTAATTTACATTTTGGTTTTTCATCATGTGGAAATTTTTCTCAGAACAAGTGAGGGTCATTTGACTTTCATCATCTGAATGCTTGTATGGCGTAGCTTCTTATCTTTTTTATTGTAGAACTTCCTGTAACGAATAGTTTCTGCTGATGATGAAACTTTGAAGCTTCGAAACATGTCCCAATGACAATGTTAAATAGAGTATAGTTTTGGTTGACTTGACTGTAAGATCTTCCTACCCTATTATCTTCACTCCACTGCAAGATGGAT
The DNA here is from genome assembly GCA_918026855.4 of Phaedon cochleariae. Classification (NCBI taxonomy): domain Eukaryota; kingdom Metazoa; phylum Arthropoda; class Insecta; order Coleoptera; family Chrysomelidae; genus Phaedon; species Phaedon cochleariae. The sequence continues at coordinate 43,171,033 of OU896715.1, read as the reverse complement.
CGACTCAGATGGTTGAATTCAAGAAGGTATAGTATGCGGCTTTCAACAAACACATCACTCCAAGTTTGCGAAACTCGAAAATATAGAAAAAAATCGATTCGAATGTATTGAACATTCAAGGACAAGATGAACATTGGAATTTATTGTTTCCCGTTATACCAACGAGTTCGAGAAGCTGTTGGAATGATTAATGACTTGTCTATTGGTAATGTCTGTAATGACTGGCTTGAAGATGCTAGTTTTGTTTTTCTCACAGTGTGATCGCAAGGGTTTCGCATTCGAAATTCAACATCCTATATAACTCAGTAATAACCTCATGCACGTTGACGATTTTGTACAGAATGTTCATGTGAAGAGTAAATTACAGTTGCTCCAACTTTTTTGCCAGTGAATTCCATCGATTGAATTTTGGGCGTCTAAATGCTGTGAGAAATCAAAATTTCATAGGAGAATCAGTTATGAAGTATTAACAATTTTCTCACTTTGATATAGCATGTTTTGTTTTGAGTGAACAATCCAATGAATACTCACCAAGTTTAGCATCTTCAGCAGCGATATTTCGTACAGGCCCCTATTATTGTGATTTCATAATTATTTATGTATTGTATGGGTATTCGTTTTTTGATCGATAGATATTATATGTGATAGATATTATTGAATGTTGGTTAACTTGTATAGGAAAAACAAAAACTTCAGTTGCGTACAATATGAGCTGACAAAAGTGTATGTATCTGTTGAAGTCAAGTGGGTATTTTTTTATATGAAATTCAGCGTATGTAAATAATGATCATGGAAACATTTTGACTTGTGGCATATGTATGATTCCACAATCATTGTTAACCAGCCGTAATGCTTTTATTTTGATTATTTGTCGTGGCTACTGAGAAAATGTCTGATGGAGATTACACTGGTGGCGAATTGACATCGAAAATTGTTCGCATTACTGTAAGTCTAATGACATTCGTCAGATTTGAAACAAATGATTCATGAAAAGAGCTGATCATAACATGATTACTAGAATAACAGATTCCTATCGATACAAGAGTCATTGTACATATTTGAAATATAGATTTGTCAAAAATGCTTTTTTCAATACTTGGCAATGAATCAAGATTGATGCATGTTTCGTCAAAAACTAATCAAAGTGCTTTGTTCATTTGCTTTTATTTCCTCATGTTGCTAGACGAAAACGATGACGTCAGATTGTCGCCATATTGATTTCTAAAAAAAATGTTTCCTGCACCTGAACAAGGACAGGGTTCTATTTGAAAGTCTCAACCAAGGTCTATTTCCGGTTACACCAGAAGTGATATTCGATTATTTTTTATTGAAAATACGGCTTTTGAAGAACTATATTATTTCATATTTATTCAATCCAGATGTCAAGTCTTTCATAAAAACAAGTGAATGACGCCCTGGCCAAAGATTTCGTTGTCACCCGGTATAAATGAAAAACGTTAATGATATCAGAGCAAGAAATTACCCTTTCCATCATCATATCTGTAAAATTAGAATCAAATACAAAATATATCCCAAAATATACCATAACGATATTTGGGAAAGTCTATATACGTATTTGGACAACTATAAGTTATTAAGATTAGCTGACTCTATATTATTATCTTCCGAATTATTCCACAGAAATTACAAGTGAGAGTGACTGTCGAAATTGACGATATCTTAACCGTTACTATACTGTTGAAGAAGATTGAGAAGTTTGAAACTAGGAAGGAGTCCTAAATCTTGATTCATCAAATGATTGATTAATGTAGATACTTTCCAAACTGTTAGATTCTCTATTGCTTATTACATGTTCAGACAGTCTTGAAATATTGTTGTGATCGGATCTGCTGGGCACCATTGGCTTGATCAAACCGATTATATTCGAAGTGAGCAAGAAGTTCTTCAAATCTTGGGCCAATGTTTCGACCTAGCCGCCCAATATATTCCATGTTACAGTCATTACAATATATCTCATTCATATCTGATTAATGATTACTATCGATATAATCATCTGTTTTCGTCCAGAAATGCGATTCATCCATTTCAATTGGCCAGCAGACACAAAAAATGCCATATTTTGATGAAGTCATGAAAGATGATATATTTTCACAGTATCGAAGTTCTCACAAGTAGTTTCATAAATATAGTGTATTTATAGTGCACCTATACCCAGTTGACTTCAATCAGCATTTGAATTGTTAACAATTCCGAAAAAATGTGGCAATGCATGCGTTCGGTTCAAATGAACCTTAGCTGAATGATAATTTCCCAATTCAATACATACAAAGTACTATATATTTCAATCAAAACTATCATTTATGATGAATACTGAATATTTTTCAGAAGTTTTTTTCGAATTCTAGACCAATATTGTTGTTGTAACCATATATATGTATAGGGCACCATTCACTGAATGTTACAGCAATATTTATTTTGTTAATGCTCAAGTGTTTTGAACGCTGAAATTGAAGAAAACGATGTTGTGGTAAATGTACATATAAAAGATATATATCATATCTTCAATGATAAGTTATTTATTCCTTCGGTAATAAGAATATAGCATATTTTTGCACGAAAAAAATGTTTACACATTACTAAAATTGATGATCATAATTAAAGATTCGCTCACAAATATACAATTATATCATATCATCATTGTTATATAATAGCTATGATCACGCTTTCCATTTCATTACATTACTATTGACCAAATTGCATAATCAGGGTTATTCTGTTAGTTTTTCGTAGGTGAAATTATATCGGGAAGACCATTCCTCTGCTTTATGGAAAGAGTTGCAAATTGTGACCAATCAGAGAATTCATTGATATAAATAATGAATTTCATTCCTTTACTTTTACGATATATGATACAGGATACTTTATACACTACAATCCATTTCCTGTCTGAAATTTTTTCACCATTTGCAGCGCATATGATTCCAGTGGGCTGTCCTAAAACAATCAAATACCTATCTTTGAAATCAATGTTGTAAAATAAAAAAAAAACTGCTACCTAGCGAACCAACTAATATATTTCTCTGATATTTATTACACATATTTTCCTTCCACTACTCAAATGACCAACCTACTAGTCACAAAAAAAAAATCCAAGGTCTTCATCATCAAATATTCTATAAGTTTCTGTGATCGAAAGTTATCAAGAATTTTGTGAAAATTCTATCGTTTGTGAAGTTTTTACAATTCATAAGTGATATTTTTGATACTCTCAGAAGACTACACATGAAAACAGTTTGCAGGCTGATTGACCAAAAAAAAAACCCAAGCCATAGCGTCGCCAAATGAAATGACTCATCAGGTAGGTAATATGAGTATGCTCTGATAATTATTTCTTCAAAGTTTTTCAGTTTCTGACTTTAAATGGCACCAAATTTTTTTATTCCTTTCTGTTCGAGATTTTCATTCTAGATACAGTGAAATAGATATTCCTAAAGAATTTTGAAATCTATCATTGAATGTGGCAGTAAATGTGTCTGTAGAAAATGTCACTGAAAAAAATGTCACTATTTCATTTGTCGATTCTTCAACACCACATGTGTTTCTAAATTATGTGCTGTGAAAAACAAATTAAATGCTCAAACTAGTCATTTTCATCTTGAACACACAATTCACACCTACTGATTGCTTCGTGACTTCAATTTGAGATGAAATTCATACCTCGTTTTATTTGTGAAGGGATGATGAATTAATATCTCCATCATATTAGGTCATGAAGCAATCCATATGTTTGAATCCTGTTTTCAACATAATTTGAATATTTCGATTGTTTTCACATCTCACTTTTAAATCTCAAGCGGTGTTGAAATATCCGCCATATGAAGCACTGATATTTATCTCAGTGACAGTTATTACCGTATTCCAGAAGTATTCATTTTTTATTTCAACTAATTTTGTCCACAAGTGAACTTGTTATACATCACTATATTCAGAAAAAAATATGGATCAGAGAAACAAAAGAAGTACATAATATTATTTGGAACAAAGTTGACAGTCGCTGACGTAATAGTTGAAATTTTAATAATGATTATAGATCCTACTTATGCTTTTTTGTTTTCCATAGCGGATAAATAATAGTGGCGCTATGGCTTATTGGGACGTTTTTTGTCAATCAGGCTGCATTCACTATGGATCAGTCCACTGTGTGCCAACATAGTCACTATACTCAATCGTTGTCAGGTGAACATAATAACAGACAGATACAAGTTGAATTTCATAGCCAACCCAGAATCACTTCACGCAAGTGAATGGTCAATATTTATTATTTTTTGTTTGGATATCGAATATTGCATAAAATTTTTGTATTGAGAAAGCTCTCTATTTTACTTTAGTCATCCATCTGTAGAAAAAAAAACTAATAGTGTTTAAGAATACTGTATATAGTTTATTCAAGAAGAAATATCAATTTCTGGGGATTCGTTTGGCTTTAGTCTCCACTTTTTTATTCTACCAATGAAGTGTTTCAGGAAAGAGTTACGTTGAAGAGCATTTTCAATATAGTGGATTTCGTTGATCAAATTTGTTGTTAAGATGATATGGAATTGGCTCAATCATGACGTGATTTTTATGTTTTTTTTATAGTCTTCTGATATGATTGAAAATTGAGTTATTTGGACAAACTTGGCCACATAACTTTATAGAGCTAAATGATATCATGGATCATGTGAACGATGTCGAACCCACCATAGAATTTCTTTTGGAACTGAGTTTGATGATCAATGACTATTTTCAGATGTTCTTATTGAAAAAATCAAGTAATATTTTCGTATTATGAAACATGCATAAATACTATCTAGATACTGTAAAGATACCTCGACTTTGAATAAAATCATCAAAGGGCTATCAAAAAAGAAATAATCAAATTACTTTCATCTGACCAACTAAATCCACCACATCGAAAACGTTCTCCAACTCAATTTTTAGCGAAAAACTCCATTGATAGAATTGAAACGATAGGATAGAATCCAAAGGAAACCTAGAGAATTAAGTACCTATTCAAGAATCTTATACGTTACACAGCATTTATAATAATTGTTTATACCCGCTATGATTCATTATCAGCACAACACACAAGTGAATACCTACGAGTAATATTTTAAACTCATAATTTATTAGAAACTGTGAAAGCTAGTCGTGAAAATATCAAGTCAAATCTTGTCATTTAGGATTAATGGTTTAAAATCGAGTGTCTGTCAAATATTCCACACAGGCCAACTGATACTGAAAGTATTCATATTTCCTTGATGCAAGTTCATCATTTCATGAAACGAATATGATTCAACAGACCACTCCGAGAATTTGTTGACGTACAACCTAAAAATATTTTCAAATGACTTGAGAAAACCCCAGCCATTTGTATTTGTAAATCAAAACATTAAATTGAAATAAGGAAGATCATTGAAGAAATAAGGAAATACCAAATTGGCGAGGGCGGAAATAACATCCAACAACCATTGAAGTCATCATTAAAATAATAGTATTTTATTAGTTCGTTTGTATCAATACATTGTATATTAATTGGTGGATGCCATAGATCATAGAAAACGAGGCACCTGTTTCTGAACTAGCTATTCCATTTGGTGAACATGATGACATTCCAAATGTCGTTGAATAATATCCTGAAATTTTATTCATTCAAAGTTTTTACAAAATTCGTCCCTAGATCGTAAGTTGTTTTGAAATATTCTCGATTCCAATTGGTTAATATTGAGAAAATTATTAAACAAAAATTGTTGATGTACTTTTCCATCTATATGATTCTAGAATGAGCTATAATGCCTTATCGAAGCTGCTGATTTAGGTACGTTTTCTATGATCTTGGTAGTATTGTTTTATATTTAATAGATTTAAAATGAAGTGAATTCCAGACATTTTCATAATAAAAATTTTTTTCACCGAAGACAAAATTTCATGGACTCTAAACAATTGGAAATTGCTGCGAATGGACTGGAATATCATTTATCTTCAGTTACTATCTGAACACAAGTTTATTCCAGATAAGAGTAATGAAGATGGCGTACAAAGAAAAACCTTAATTATACTAACAAACCTGCAAATGCTAAAAGCATCGTGATGTACCCATTTTCAGATAATTCAGGAATATTACAGCTGGAAATTCTTTATGAAAAATTCGAATGATGCGAAGGTCAAGGTGGTTTTTTATTTAGCATTATCACTTAACCGTTTCAATCTCACCACATAATTTACTCATATCTGGAACAGATTATGAAACTTAGTACATACATACATTATATATGAAATATGCATGAGGACCACAATTGGGATCTTGATGAGCATAAGAGGAAAGTACGAAAAATGTTGAATTGTGGTAACTTTCAAATACAAAAACTGACTATATTCAGAAAACGTAGGAATGAGTCATCATAGATTTAATTCCAGATTATCGTATTTTTTATATAGATGTCGAGATCCCAATGGGGCCTTGAATTTGTGACAGCATGCATTTTTCACATCTCAAGATCAATGTTTCATAAAATCAGAAGTTTCAGTTGAAAATTGAAAGTTTCTTGAATACAAAAATGAAATTTGTAGTCTCGCCCAAAGTTCGCACTATTTGGTGATATAATTCATTTTGGAATGATTGATTATTATTATAAAGCCATGACATGAATTTACTCTCATTATTATTATTTATATTTTGATATTTTCTCATCATGTTGAAATAAAAATATTACATTTTATCATTTTATTTCATTTCCATTATGTGAAGGAACGGCAAAATGTCAAAGTTAGATGTTTGCCGTAGGACGTCACTTCTACGTCTGGCAAAGAACAGCATAAAGTGAAAATAGTAATATTTATGAACATATTTTCAGCGCAAGGGCGAGTATGTCACCGGGAAGTTCGGTGTGGTGCCCGAGGATTCCGAAGCCTTTTCAAACAATGTGCCGTGCAGCATAAGCACAAAATTTTCACAGTAGGTAGGTACTTCAATCCCATAACGTTATGAAAATTACTTATTGTGTATGAAGAGTTCCAATAGGATTTTATATATACTATTAGTATAAACAACGGATTATATGAATTCGTTTTTTCTCTTCCGAATGTAATATGTTGCTGTCGATTCATTAATAGGTATTATTAATTTTAACACGTATTTCAATGTACTTATGGAACGAATTTTTGCCTATAGGGTGAAGTATATAGTCATTGGCCACTTAAGGATTCGAGGTCAGTTTGTGACGAATACTATTGTATTGATATCTAGTAACTATGATTTATGCTCAACATTCTTTGGAGAATCAATTCGTTGAATAATTCACGGTACTCAAAATGCTTTTGGCTAGCCTTTTCATTGAATAATATATTTTTTTATGTAATCGAGTGGAAATCGCAGTTAATGGCCACAATCTCTCAGTCATCGGCCATTTGATAACCAGTTATTGGCATACCATCAAATCACTAGGTGAGTAGGTAGGTAGGTAGGTAGATACCTACCCTAGTATGCAAAAATTATCAGTACAAAAATCATCACATCTGATCTAATTAATTTGATAAGGTATTGAACCTTTGATGGAAGAAGAGGTGAAACACATATAGAAAGAATTCTCATAAATTTTCAATGCACACAAATACCTATAATAATAAATATCGAAAGAATTAACATTTCAGTTTTTTGAAGAACATGATTTGCAATAAAAATACTCTGAAACATTTTCCGTGTCAAATGCCGTTCTCATTATACAAGAGTTATGATAGGTTCTAGTACAACTGTTACATTTGATACCTATCAAGGATTCAGAAATTCTTCTTGTGCAAATGAAGCATAGTTTGTTTATAACAACTGCATTCTTATTGAATGGAAAATTCTCATTTTTTGATGAATCATGGATTGGAATTTCAGTGAACTTTCTTTGTATATATTTTTCTGGCGTTATTTTGAACTGTGATACCATATTCATTCCGCTACTGCTTTTGCAAGAGGCTCTTGAATCTTTTTCATCACACTCATTTGGGTCAACACATTTTTCAGGACCCTTCAATTCCTGACTAATTGTTTCATCATCGTCTCTGAACACTCTTCTCACATGTTTCTCTGGAAGAATTTTGATGCAAGAGACTATATTTATTCTGTTCTTGCTTGTGTTAGGTTGAGGGGTCTCCCTTGAGTTGATGCTTATTTTTTTTACATCAATTTCTGGCTTTTTTGATTCAAGCTTGAACTTCTTCTGTCCAACTTTTCCAGCATTCTTTGGTTTTCGATCAAGCAGTATATTTTTATTAGTAGTTCCTTTCTTCTTTTCTAATTCATCTTGCTCCTTTTTAGCTTTGTTCAAAGTTCTTTCCGCTTTACGATTTTCTTTCTCTTGTTCAGCTTGTTTTTTGGATTCCAATTTATCTCTCTGGATTTTTTGCCATTTAGAGCTTGTCAGGACAAACGGTAGTCGTTCGCTATTCTTCTTTCCCTTTTTCACTGGTGTTGTGGGCCACATCACATAATCTCGTAGACTCAAATCATTTTCAGCAGCAATATTTTCTTCTCTATCTTCTAATCCCAGAATTTCTTCATCATCGATAATATCCTTTTTCCCCTTTCCCACTGTTGTTGTGGGCCACATCACATGATCTCGTTGACTGGAATTACTTCCATCTGCGATATCTTCTTCCTTTTCTTCTAATCTCAGAAATCCCTCATCATCGACAATGAATTCATCTTCTGAATTATCTGTCTTAACTTTTTCTATGGAAGCCATTTCTTCCATGAGCACAGAGCCATTCACATCAGTTTGGTCATTTCCATCTGGAAGAGGTACTTCTGTGTTATTCTCTGGAGGTGTCATCGGGTCTGCAAATAATATCTGAATATTTTCTAGGTCTATATCTGCAGCTGTTATCTGTTCCTCATTCTCTTCTGCATTCATCATTGGGGATTCAACATTTCCAGGAGTTTCAGGTTGGTCGTTCGTTTTTTTGAATTCTCTGAAAATTTTGTACAATAGGACGAATTCATCATTGTTTTCGACACAATCTTCAATTTGCTGGAAGATTTTGATTCTTTCATCACCTACAATCTTTTTGAATGTATTGAAGGAGATGACGCTGATATCAGAATCTTCCTCAGTGTGATGTATTTCTGGGTTCTCTCTACTTCCTTTATTTCCAAGGCATTTCGTAAAATCTATGGCAGATGCATTCCATGGATATAACCCACTAGCTCTAAATCCATTATGTATTGTTTCAATTTTTGTATACTTGTCAACAACGTTTTTTAACACTGGAGCGAATTTTTCTTTAGTGAGCTCTTGACGAGGATTCTTCCTTCGAAATTCTATCACAGCCTTTTTCCAACCCGTTTTCAGTGGTTTAAATGCAGCTACATCAGCAGGCTGCATTATCCTTGTAGCATTAGGATAAAGTGCTATCAAAATAATTTTCAATTTAGAACATAGGTGACTCAGCTTCAGTGTTTGGTGAGTAGAATGTCCATCTACGAATAGAATAATCGGAAATTGAATACCAGCCTTTTGAAGACATGGATACAATACATTTCCAATGTATTCATAAAACAATTCTACTTTCATCCACCCATTATCGCTATGTGCAACTCCCCAATTACTTGGAACAGAATTGACTATGCTGTTTGGTAATCTTTTATATGGATATATCACCATTGGATCAGTCACCTGTCCAGCTGCAGAGAATGTGAACATTACTGTGATATTCGTCTTCGCCTGACTGGAGTCAACTTCGTAAACGTTTTTTGCACCTCTCGGAGCGATAACTTTGGTATTCTTAGGGCACAAGAAGAAACATGTCTCGTCGCCATTGAATATCCTCTTGGGATCTAGCAATATATCTTCCAAGCCTTTCTCTCTGAGATATGTTTCTATTGATCCGAACCATTTGCGAATATCTGCCTCAGAAACAACTGAGCTGGCAGCTGTCACAGCTTCTGGCGTTCGATGAGTGAGAGCAGGGTGTCTCTTCAGGAATGATCTGTACCATCCATCACCAGGTAGATTATTCACGAACGGATTTTTCCGAGGATTTTCATCTAGAAATTCTTGGACGGATGTTTGAATGTCAATTTTACGGACAGGAAAGCCTTTTTGATACCCCACGCGTATCCACTCTTCAAGAATATTCTCTTCATCTGTTGTTAGGATCGGATTGGGACCATGGTTTGTTTTATCATGGAATTTATCACTCTTTCGGAATTGTAATGTCTGTCTTGGTACCCCAAATTGAATGGATGCTTTCCTCTGAGATATTCCATTTTCCATAGCCTCAAGGGCCGAAGTTATATTCGCTTCAGAATATGATTTACTATATTTGGCACCTTCTTGCACCTTCGGCATCTGCATTGAGAAAAAAGTACAGTTATTGGCCATGGAATATTTTAGTTATTGGCATATGGCCAACTATTGTCTGAAGCAATAATTCTTCATAAAATGTTCAACAGGCGCGATATAAATCTGATTTCTAGTGAAATAATATAATTATTCAAAAAATTTTCAGAATTACAGGTGGTCCAGTTATCGGCCACATGGCCAATAACTATTTTCGCACGTGATTCTCAAAGTAGTTATTGGCATGGTTTGATTATTGAAAAACCAACCTCAAAATTCATTTCGCGCCAAGAAATATACTCTTTTATAGGTTAGTTATCGATGAAAACAATGAACCAGAGTCAAATTCCACTTACCTTGTCAGCAATACTATTTCATAGACCACTGAGCTAAACACATTCTTAAAGATTCCGCTGCGAATTGACGAATGGCATTACACTGTATAATGAAAGGCGAACAAAAAAATTTGACGGTATGCATGAACAATTCGTAACTAAAATGGCGGAGCGAGAAGTGTTGCCAACATGATCTGCGGGGATGAAAATTGGCCCAAAGCCTACCACACCACTAATAAAGACGAAAATATACCGCTATGCCAATCACTACCTAGTGGCCAACAACTATATACTCTACCCTATGTATATTGTCACGATCCTGGTCTTCCTGATGGAATGAGGCCACTGGATCATCTTTGAGGGTAGCTCAGATAGAGTAGATCATATCAACTCAGACACTAATAGTTTAAGAGGTATGAGAAGTAGTAAAAACCATGTTAAAACCACAAATACATTTATTACATCATTGAAATAAAAGAGGAATCATCCAAATGCGATACAAAACAATTAAGTGGTACTTACAATATAAATAGAGCCATTTCGGAGAGGGTTGTCTGGAAGAATGCACAAAGACCTAACTAACTCGTTAACGCGACGACCGACTCTGCGAACCCCTAGATTCCACGACCGACGGCAACTACCCGCTAATCAAGTGTCCACTATCAGCTATCAACTCCCTCTTGAATAATCATAATCTGTATTTATCTGAATTCTCAAGAACTATTATTGTTTCGGTTATTCTCGGTACGTTACTAATGGAGGTTACTCAGTCGTACAGGTTGTTTACGAGTCAATGTCAAAACGTGTTCGAAATGTTTATAAACTTTTCGGTTCAATGAGAAAAGCACGATTTATACTTTTATAGAAATATTGAATTATTAATGACTCTGATTATGATTTTGGAAAAATTACTCAATTGTGACAATATTATGTTACCGGACAAACCCGATTTTAGCATTGTTTACGCCACGCGTAAATTATCGCCCTGTATATTAGTTATGTTGATAATATATAGTTATAGTTTATTTTATAAGGTATCAAAAATATCTAGGTTCAATTACTGTCCTTCATTGGGAATCCCTTCAGTTTTTTTTTATCTGAAAACATTATTTTGTTTATGCTGGGCTTGACCTTTTTTGTTTTTTTGTGGAAGTCAAGACTCGGCGATTCAGACCGGCCTATCGCGAAGATATCGAATAGATATCCGGCAGTACCAATTGACTCTTCGGTATACGCGCATGTATTTAAAAATATACATTGTTTGACGTGCCAAACCCCATTTTTTGGTGACTCGTAATCTCATCTCTCGTGAGTAACCCCTAGTGTGCTATCTCCCACCAACATACAGTCCACTCATTCCCCCTTGGAGGACGGTGGTTGCAACCCCAGAAGACCTGCTACAAGTTGGAGAGACCATAAAAGGAATACCAGGTAGGCCAAGTTTAGCCGTCTTCTTGACTTCCTAAATGTTTGCAACTTCAACCTAGTCCCCGCTACATAACATTACATAACATTTTTGGTCCTTGAAAGCCAGATCGAGTAGACTGGGGGTATTCTCAATGAAAATATTTCAATATTTTCAAAGCAAATTTAGCTCTGAAAATCAATTCACTAAATCGATATACCAGTTTTTGTGTCTCGTGGGTTCTCCGTTTTTGAACAGTTGCTACGGATGTTTTTCTAGCCGCTCTCGGAGGTATTTTGACAATTTTATGTTCTCGCCTACTCGTGCGAAATATATTGTACTTTTTCTTTCAGTGCAATTGTTTTACACCTTTATCGATAAAGTAATACGTAGTTCTCTGATAAACCGATTGAAATATCGTAGGATTAGTTTGTCAACATCCATTTCTTTCGGGTTTCTCTCGTTCTGTTGATAGCTGTGTAGCCGAAGCCGCTAAAGTGAATATTTTCATTATTATGGCGGCAAAACAACTCAAGCAGTACCGCGCTGCTAGAGAAATTCATCGCAATAGAATTCATGAAACTTTTGAATTAGCTATCGCTGCTTTAGATGATCAGTCACAACACAGTTCCCTTAAAGTCCGGTTCTCTGAATTAGGAAATATCTATGCGGAATTTAACTCATGTCATAACTCAATTATTCAGTTGTTATGTGTCCAAGAGGAAGCAGCGGGGATTTTGGAGGAAGAAAATGAGTTTCGGAAAGATGCCGACGATGAATATTTTCGCATTAAAACTATTTGTTATGATCTCTTCGAAGCGAATCAACTTACTTTCCCAAAAGTCTCAAGTGTCAGGCTGCCGAAATTGAATGTTCCTAATTTCAATGGGAATTTGAAAGCTTGGCCGACGTTTATAGATTTATTTAATTCATTGATTCACGAAAACGACTCCTTATCGAACATAGAAAAGTTCCAATACCTCTTATCAGTTGTGTCGGGAGAAGCTCTTTCTTCACTAAAAAATCTCCCGCTCACCAATAACAATTATTCAATAGCATATAATACACTGACATCTCGATTCCAAAATAAAAGATTATTAGCCAACTTTTATTGGGAAGAAATAGTTAATGCTCAAAAGATAACCTCAGAAGCTTCCCGTAATCTGAGACATTTATTAGACATATTCAGTGATAATTTACAAGCTCTGAAAAATTTACAATTCCCGGTTGAGAGCTGGGACTTTGTATTGTTTCATTTATTGAGTAAAAAGATTGATTCAGAATCTCTAAAACGTTTCGAGTTGGACAATTCATCTTCAGACGTGCCAACTTATGAAAGTCTTTATGAGTTTCTGAGTAAGCAATGTAAAGCATTCGATTCAATGGGATTGGTCAAAAGTAGTATGAAATACAATTCAAATATACAAAATAAGAAACCTGTAACATTGAATAAATTTGCTCCTCCATTTTCTTCGTCCTCTCTTTTGGTAGAGACTAAGTCGAATGTTAATCGATGTGCCCTATGTAAAGCTCTACACACAATTTACCAATGCCCTACGTTCTCTGCTAAATCTCCAAAAGAGAGGTACGACCTAGTAAAACAAAATAATTGGTGTACCCACTGTCTGGGTTCCAAACATACTGCGAGACATTGTAACTCTGCCTCCCATTGTAGGATCTGTAATAGTTCCTGTCACCACACATTACTACATTTCGGTTCTAACTCCTCTGATGTGCCTCAGCCTCCTCATCACATTGCTCCGTCTAGCAATGCGGAAACCTCCTCGGAAAGTTCGGCTATAAACCCTGAAATTCAAATTACATCCATGACAAATGTTCTGCCCACCTCCTCAACGGTACTCCTCTCTACGGTTCAACTCCAAGTGCTGGATATTCGTAACAATTTTCAAACTATAAGAGTTCTCTTGGATTCTGCAAGTCAAGCCAGCTTCATTACTGAGAAATGCTGTCATAGGTTAGGTTTGAAAAAATCGAATCTTCCCCTTTCCATTAATGGGTTAAATCAGATGCAGTCTGTAGCTTCAAATGTTGTTACTTGCCATATCGCTCCGCTCCATTCACCAATTCCCGTTTTTACCGTGGAAGCCGCAGTGCTTCCCGAATATGTGCGGATATGCCAGCATACACTTTCTCTATTGCCGAATGGTCATATATAGCCAATCTCAAACTCGCTGATAACAGTTTCAATGTATCTGGCCCCATTGATATGCTCCTAGGAGCTGACATTTTCTCCTTGATTTTAAGGAATGGACAAGTGGTTGGTCTTAAAGAAAATCCCATCGCTTTCAATACCATATTTGGATGGATCCTAATGGGAAAAATGTCGTCGATCCCAAAACTCTCCCCATTAACCTCTCTGATGACTTGTTGTGATTTAGACACTACTCTTAAACAGTTTTGGACAGTCGAAGAAAGTCCACAAGCCAAGATTTGTTCAGCTGAAGAAATCCAATGTGAGGATAATTTCAATAAAACTCACTTTCGTACCCCTACTGGCAGATATGTGGTATCCCTCCCGTTCAAAGATGATATTGAACCTCACTTCCAGGACACTCGTAAACACGCTCTTCGATTACTAAACTCATTGGAACGTCGCTTAACAAAAGATCCTCCGCTGTATTTAGAATATTGCAAGTTCATGAGAGATTATCTGGATAGCAATCATATGGAACTTGCGCCCTCTATACAATCTTCACCACAAGTTTGTTATATTCCTCACCATTGTGTGATCAACCCGAATAGCTCGACTACAAAATTGAGGGTTGTTTTCAATGCTAGCTCTCGCTCATCCTCGGGTCTTTCTTTAAATGATCATTTACTTGTTGGAAAAAAACTCCAACAAGATATTGTAGCCCTCTTGCTGAATTTTCGTACACATCTTTATGTATTTACGGCTGACATCAAAGGTATGTATCGTCAAATACTCGTAAATGAATGTCACCGAGATTATCAACGCATTCTGTGGCGATTTTCACCCTCCGAGGAGGTGCGCGATTATCGACTCAACACCGTCACTTTTGGAGTGAACTCATCACCCTTTCTCGCGATAAGAACTCTTTATCAGCTAGCCCAAGATGAAGGAAAGGATTTTCCCTTAGCCTCATCAGTATTGACGACTGATATTTATGTTGATGATCTCGTCACTGGATCTAGCACGTTAGCAGATGCCAATGAACTACAATGTCAGTTAATTAAGTTGCTCGGTAGGGGTGGCTTCAAGCTCCGCAAGTGGGCAAGTAATCACCCCAGCCTTTTGGAAAAATTTCCTCTCGAAGAATGTCAACAGGACCATTCTTTCGACTCTCAAGATTGTGTAATAAAAATTCTAGGATTAAAGTGGTTTCCCTCTCAAGATTACTTCTCGTATAATGTCATACCCCTGGACAAAGTATGCACTAAACGAACAATTTTATCTCAGATTGCCAGGGTGTTTGACCCCCTTGGTTTTCTTACCCCCGTTGTGTTTTCAGCTAAACATTTGATGCAATATATCTGGAGTTTAGGTCTGGAATGGGACGAAACTCCACCCTCAAACGTTGTTGAAAAGTGGACGCACTTTCAGATGGAATTACCACTCCTCTCTAAATTAACTATATCTCGGTATTTCCCAACATCCTCTCAGTATTCTGAACTCCACGGTTTTGCAGATAGTTCCGAACGTGGCTACGCCGCAGTCGTGTACATTCGAGTCTTGCATTCAGAAAATAAATTCCAAACTTCTCTCATTGCCGGCAAGTCAAAAGTGGCTCCTCTAAGAACTTTGTCTGTGCCCCGTCTGGAACTTTGTGCTGCTGCTCTTTTGGCAAAGCTGATGAGGTTCATTTTGGATACTTACTCCACACGAATCAAGTTTCAGCGTATTTTTGCGTGGTCTGATTCAATGACCACTCTTCAATGGATAAAATCCTCAGCTCACCGGTGGCATACTTTCGTTAGTATTAAAGTGAGTCAAATTCAAGATCAAATATCTCCTGAACTCTGGCATCATGTTCGCAGTGCTGAAAACCCCGCTGACTGTGCATCGCGAGGCTTACTCCCCTCGGAATTACTAGAGCACCCTCTGTGGTTCACCGGCCCCTGGTTCTTTGATCTTCCATGTGAAAAATGGCCTGCTCCTCTCAGTATTGTCCCCTCTCCAGAAGCAGCTCAGGAGGAAAAAACGATTGTCTTGAGTTCATTCGTTTCGTTGGATACGATAGACTCTCTTCTAGAAAAGTTGTCTTCCCTCAATAAAATAAAACGCATAGTGGCGTATTGTTTACGTTTTATAAATAATTTGAAAAATCCTCACGATAAGAGACTGGGTTCTTTCTCTCAAGCTGAGCTACATTCGGCTTTATTAGTGTTAGTAAAAAGAACTCAACATTTAGAGTTCCAGCAAGAAATCTCTAATTTAGAAAGTAATTCTCCGCTTTCTAAACCATTCAGAAAATTGAACCCCTTCATTGGAGATGACGGTCTACTGAGAGTGGGTGGTCGTTTGTCACATTCGGGCTTATCTTATGACCGTAAACATCCCGCTCTTTTACCCCGAAAGAGTCGTTTGACTTTCCTCATTATTCAATCTTTTCACACTGAAAACCTGCACCCTGGGCTACAAACTTTGCATTTTTTACTTGTGCAGCATTTCTGGATTCTTTCTCCAAAGAGAGCTATACGACAGGTGCTTTCGCAGTGTTTGAAGTGTTTTAGGGCTCATCCAGTCCCGCTTCAACCCTTTATGGGTGATTTACCTGCTTTAAGGGTCAATCAGATCAAGCCTTTCCAATGCGTTGGAGTGGATTATGGAGGCCCTTTCAATGTTACCTTAAGTAAAAGTCGTGGCACCAAATCGCAGAAAGCCTATATTTGCCTATTTGTTTGCTTTGCCACGAAAGCAATTCATTTGGAATTGGCTTCAGAGCTTTCTACCGAAGCATTTCTCGCGGCCTTACGCCGTTTCATCGGTCGTCGTGGTCGATGTAACCGTATTACCTCCGACTGCGGGACCAATTTCGTCGGAGCGAAAAAGGTCCTTTCGCAGCACATGAAAGAAGCTTCCGAAAGGGAAAGAATTTGTTTTTCATTTCATGCTCCCTCTAGCCCCCATTTCAATGGACTCAGTGAAGCGGGCATTAAATCCGTGAAAACTCATTTATACAGAGTTGTGGGCAGTCAAGTTTCAACCTACGAGGAATTCAATACCCTCCTCGTTCAAATTGAGGCTATTCTCAACTCTCGCCCTCTATGTGCTCAGAGTTCTGACCCCTCAGACTTGTCCGTTTTGACACCTGGTCACTTTCTGACCCTTGAGCCTCTCACTACCCTACCTGAACCCGATTCAACTCATCTGAAAATGAGCCATCTAAATCGATGGCAACTATTACAGCGTCTACACCAAGATATTTGGAGGCGTTGGCACGATGAGTATCTAAATACACTTCAACAACGTACGAAATGGCTGAAGAATGAAACCCCATTACAAATTGGCGAATTGGTGTTGATAAAAAATGAATTAACATCGCCTCTTCATTGGCGGTTAGGAAGGGTAGTAAAAGTACATCCCGGAGCGGATGGATCAATCCGGGTGGCAACTGTTCGGACATCTCAAGGGGAGTTCAAGAGGCCCCTTGTGAAACTTTGCGTTTTACCTTCTGCTCAACTTGCCTAAAATACTATGTATTTTGGGGTGGGGTATGTTTACGCCACGCGTAAATTATCGCCCTGTATATTAGTTATGTTGATAATATATAGTTATAGTTTATTTTATAAGGTATCAAAAATATCTAGGTTCAATTACTGTCCTTCATTGGGAATCCCTTCAGTTTTTTTTTTATCTGAAAACATTATTTTGTTTATGCTGGGCTTGACCTTTTTTGTTTTTTTGTGGAAGTCAAGACTCGGCGATTCAGACCGGCCTATCGCGAAGATATCGAATAGATATCCGGCAGTACCAATTGACTCTTCGGTATACGCGCATGTATTTAAAAATATACATTGTTTGACGTGCCAAACCCCATTTTTTGGTGACTCGTAATCTCATCTCTCGTGAGTAACCCCTAGTGTGCTATCTCCCACCAACATACAGTCCACTCATTCCCCCTTGGAGGACGGTGGTTGCAACCCCAGAAGACCTGCTACAAGTTGGAGAGACCATAAAAGGAATACCAGGTAGGCCAAGTTTAGCCGTCTTCTTGACTTCCTAAATGTTTGCAACTTCAACCTAGTCCCCGCTACATAACATTACATAACAAGCATAAACTAGATTTTCCTAGTCTAAATCAGTAGGGTGAAGTGTATATAGTTATTGGCCACTTAAGGAAACTGGATTATATATTGGTTGCAGAACTATATCAGATTTCGCTCCTTACGGATGATATTTCCGTTTGGAGATATCAAGTACTCTTCATTCTTCGAAATTGAGGTAAAACAAATCTGATCGAATTAACTATGCAACTTTGACTTTAAATTTTCGAGAAAATTTCTGAAAACATAGTGATTGGCCATTTTCATATTATTATTTTCCCGGTTTTGGTCCAGTCATTGATGAATTAAGGTAAAACAAATCTGATCGAATTAACTATGCAACTTTGAATTCGAATTTTCGAGAAAATTTCTGAAAACATAGCGATTGGCCATTTTCATATTATTATTTTCCCGGTTTTGGTCCAGTCATTGGTATATGGTGTGGGCATACAAAAAGTCAAGTCACACTTTCAGAACATAAAATTTTAATGTCATCAATATCATGACCATCATGTGGAGGTATACTCTCTGTAAAACGAAACTCAACACAATATCCTAGGAGGAAATGTAATATGTTTCATCCTTATTTCAATTTGGAGCAAACAGGGCAAGAAAATTGTTCAGGTAATTTCTTTTTACCTGAATGTTTTAGGACACATAAAATATGGTAAGTACGTCTACGAGAAGTACATCTGATTCCAGCTCTCGATTTGTATATATTCTTCACACATGTATAACAAAGGCCATTGTAGATCGTCTCATTTCCAAATGAAATGGAGTCTCCATCAGCATCACAATTTTCTTTGTTTTCAATGGAGCATTCATATTCGGGTCCAATGCGTTGATTAGTTTTTTCAGAGAGTTCATCCCTTTCAGGATCTTGTGATTTCAGGTACGCTCATTACTACTTCAGGTACATTCAGTGCAGTCTTAGTATCACAAAATTTCGCTGATACTTCCACGTTGTGTCTGTTATTTGTTTTATAACCAAAATTGAGTCTTCTGATAGTAGTTTTTGGAACGACTACAGTTGGGGTAAAAGCAGGCACAGATTCATGTCATTGTCATTTCAAAACTATTCTCATCACTCCGAGAAGGTAATGACATATTCGATTCTTCTCTATGTTGTTCATGTTTTCCATTATTTGTTCTATTTCAAGCATTCCTCGTTATTCTATTATCGGATGCTTTCTGTATTTTTGACCAAGATTTGACCCTTGAGGTACCCCAGATGTAGCAACGATATTCAACTGACCTATGACCACGGCACTCAACATATGCTTTCTTGATGACAGCTATGACTGAAACAAACCAACCAGATGAGAGGAGAAACCAATTTTGTACAGTTTATTCATTAAAATACTGTGATCAAGTCTATCGAATGCCTTGGAGAAATCTGTATAAATTACGTCTGTTTGAAAATGTTTATCCAGGTCCTCTGCTTCATGCTGAGTGATATGTAATGAATTAGTCGTTGTAGAGCGACCTTTCATAAAACCATGTTGATGACTAGAAAGGCTTTTCTCAACTTGAAAGTGAATATTTGTTCGTAATAGGATTTCAAATACCTTACAGAAATTACAGATAATACTGATAGGTCTGAAATTAGTAACATCAAGTCGATTATCTTTCTTGTATATAGGACAGACTTTGGGAATCTTCTAACCAGAAGTTTCAGTTCCCAAAAAAATATTTATTAATGTTGTTAAAGGAGCAGCAAGTACCGTGGCATCTGATTTGTCCCACTACAAATATATTGAAATAATACGCATATTTTCATTTTATAGAAACGAGGAGAGAAAATCCCAAAAAATCAAGTAAAATTAATTTATATTTACTCATTCATATCATATATCCATTTATAAAAAGATATATTCAGAATATGAAAAATGTCATGAGGTAAGTAATTTTTCACTATCTCCCCTACATAAGAAAAGAGGAATGAGCACGTGTTGTTTATCAAAGAGACCCGCCTGACATAAAAATCACCTCGTTATTTATGTTCTATTTTTCATGTTTCTTAAATCTATTTGTTGGACTATACTCTACATCAAAACATACGCTGATGCTCTCAGATTCCATCCAGAGAAGAGCCATTCGCCTGGTGGGTGACGCCACACTCACTCTTTGACATCATTGGAATACCTTAGAAAGGTCGGCGACCTTTCACTTTTCTATCGATACTTCCACGGGAAATGTTCTTCGGAAATCTCTGCTATCATCCCTTCACTAGCAATACCAGTCAGACGAACTAAACAAGCCCAGTCAGCACATCCTTTCGTTGTCAACCTCGAAAGATGTCGAACAGCACTTTATCAAAACTCCTTCATCCATAGAACGGCTAGGCTCTGGAATTCATTGCCTGAGGAAGTATTCCCAACAATATACATATAATTTCCACGAATGCAAAAAAATTCCAATACCTACCTCCTGTCCATATCCTCCCTAGGAACGCACGATGTTCTTTGAACATTATAGGGATTTTCTTTCGTGCGCTCCAAGCGATAAAAAAAAGAAAGAGTGTAATGACAGGAGCCCTTCAGGAGCCCATCAGTGGCAAAATTGTTCAACCAATAAAATGTCAGTTGCCTATTGATTGGCCTCAATTATATGTTCAGTGGCCCCATAGTGGCCTGATATAGTGGGCTACTGTCACCCTAAATAAGATGGCCAACACTAGCTTTCATAATGAATACCTAGAAGAAGATATCAAATGCAGTTCAAAAATGTGTTTCATAAATTTGTCCATAATTGAGAAAAATGAAAAAAAAACCAATAGATCACCTTGTATGACTTATTTTTCTGAATTATTATACTGATGAAATTCTTCACCGTAGGACCAACCATGTTAAATGACCAGCTAAAATTCAAATCTCAAGAAAGATGAGGTAAACATATAGCACGAGGAGAAGATTAATTAGAACAATATTGAAATTGCAAGATGATTCGATATGGAAATGGACACTAGAGCCATTCTCAAATCAGCTTGGAAAAAAACACAAATGAATAAACGACTCAACATGCACTGTGTCTCTTTTTCTCGGGTAATTAAATTGGGTTCGTTTGTTCCAGAAGAGAATAAATAAATATATCCTTATACACACGTACAAATACTATTATTGTATTAAGAAAATATACAACTACAACATACAACTACAAGTACAGAATTCGACTGACTCTGCTCTCTGCACCCGCTCTCCCTTCAGCTTCTGTCGCCCATATACACTGCACAACACAATATAGGACCGCGAAACCATCTCACCACCCCTTTAACTAAATAATACTTACATGTGACGGCTACTTAGGTTATAAGAAAAGAAAAAACATCCCGAGAGGAGCACAGTTGTTTCAAATTCCGTCTGAGAATAATTTAAATCCCTTTAAATAAATGACGTTCTGCTTGGATAGCTCGCTACCCCCTTCATCCCCATAATATAGGAATTGGGTTCGGCCTGCCGAATGACATAAAATGGATCTTCATACAGCAAGAAGAATTTCTTAATGGTTTTACCTTCCGTGGATGATTGATAATGATTGCGCACGCGATCTCTCATTAGTTGATTCGGTCGAAAATTTCAGATATTTTTTAATCGAATTCGGCAAGATTCGTCCTGTTTGCAAATAATTCGCGGTATACCTAATGCTCAAATTCACAATGTTATTTAGGCAGTTTACAATAAACTCCAACATATTCGCCCATCCAGTATGTTTTTCAAAGCAAACCTTGGGGGAAATATACTGATATCAACTTACATTTAATATCAAGTTCAATAAATTTGTTCTTCCATAGACGACTCGTGAACTGGGAGCCATTATCCGACAGTATACGTTTTGGTTTTTGTACCTGAACGATATAATGATTTTCGATACGATTCAGAATTAGACGAGCAGTCGCTCTACGCAGACGCAGACGTTTGACGAACTTCGAAAAAGCGTCGACAACTACCAAGACCCCGTCCTTCTGGCAATGGTCCTATCATGTCGATACATATACGAGGTCTGCTGGTCTTTTGACAATTATCGGATTCATCAATCCTCTACTAGTTGGTGAACATTGACAGTAAGACCCGCTCATTTTAACTTATAAAGCACCTCACCCAAATGAAGGAAATGTCTTCCAATATTTTCGGAATAAACCAACAGATCGTCAACATACACGCAAACAAAGTCGCGACAACCATATCCCGAAACCATGTTCAAACACCTAATTAGGCTAGCCATAGACGTGCTTAATCCAAATGGGAGCCTATTGAAAGTATAAGACTGACCCTCATAAGTGAACCCAATACATTTAGTATGGCCACTTTTTATAGGGATTTGCCAGTAAGCCGCGGTCAGATCGATTGTACTTATTACTTGTCCTTGTTCAAAGTCACAGAGAAGTTCATTCGGATTCGGTGAATTAATGACATCTTTTTTCATCCTAGCATTCAAAAAACGCGCTTCTAATAAATCCATCCTTCTTGGTCACACATACCAATGAAGAAACGTATTCAGTCCTTTCCTTTTAAATTATACCACAAGCCAACATCTCCTCTACTTGAGCTAACACCTCCTCCCTATATTCAAAAGGTACTGGGTACATCAACGCGTTGAATGCCCCATAATCTAATAATTCAATTTCATGTGAATAGCCCTCAACACATCCCGGGCCTTCCGAGAAAACATCACGATATCGTTTTAGAATCTCGAATAATTTTACTTTATTTTATATTTTCTTGGCTTGTACATGTTTTATCTGCTGCCTCCTGCAGATCACCATCCGAATATTTATGTTTAGTCACTGGAAACGTATCTGAATTTTCAGTCACGATTTCATCAAAGTTTGAATTATCACGAGAATAATTAGCAATATTATTCCTGAATAAGTTAATATGAATATCGGGCTTGAATTATATATCCATAGAGAAAATTCAATCTTCCACTCGAAATTGTAAAACACATTTATCGAAATCGATCACGGTACGGTATATGAGAAGCCAATTCGATCCAAACAATATTTCGCAATTCAAATGTGGCACCACTGAACAAGTTTCATCAATTGCCTGACCCGCAATAATGGCAGGCAATAATATTTGGACCTTCACTCGTTGGGTTTTACTCTCCAAAGCGACGGCAATGGTGACAATCGTAACTGGTAAGATTGGTATGTCAATATTTTCGTTCACCAATTTTTCATGGAAATTCTCGGATACGGCGCAGACATCTGATCCACTATCCGAAAGTGTTTCTATTTCTTGCGTCCCCACTGATACAAGAATTGTAGGTGTCACCAGTTCGCTAACTTCTGACTCACTGTCGGAATCAGTTGAAATATTCTCAGTGTCCCGATTGAAATGAGTTATATAATTTATATTCGGTCGTTCATCACGGGGTTCATTATCACGGCAATTTGAAGAAAAATTTCGTTGGTTCCTAATAATTGGAGGATCCCTCGGGATATTTCTAGGGTTCGCATTACCCCTACCAATATTGCGGTCGAAATTTTGAGATGTTTCGTACTTATAAGTATCGTCAATTTTTTGCAGATAATCCTCTACTGCCTCAATTTTCAAGAATCCGTTTGTGATTATTCTATCAGCTGGGTAAGGCTTTGCTATTATTTCAATCAATTTTGTAATAGGAGTTTTTTTGTCAAAAACCCTGCCTGACTGACACAATTCAAAAGATATTCGGATCTACTACCTGACTTGAATCTACTGTAATTCAGGTTCAAAAATAAATCACGTTGCTTTCCAGTTCTTGAGAAACGCTCCTGGAATGCTCTTTGAAATTCATCATATGTGATCAAAGTGCTGTCTTTCATCATGGCTCAATCTGCAGCTGTACCCCTTAAACACGCCACTGCAAGAACACGCCACTGCAAAGCCATTTGATGCAATTTAGAATTTGTATAAAAAAACAAGTTGTTACCCCCCCAGTTCCTTTCAGTTCGATATGTAAGATATATCTTCAATAATTGGTTAACTACTATTTGCACTCGTTTTTGCATAAGTTAACTCAGAAAGAGGAATTTCTAACTCAGAACCTGCCTCCGACTTGGTTCTCTCCAATATTTTCAACATTTATAGCTAAGTTCCCTACTGTTTCTTCCAAAGCTATCTTTCCCTTAGGCAATTCCTAAAGCATTCGTTCTACGCCTTCCCTATCATTCACCGGCAACTCAGAGCTATTTTTGCTTCTCTTACTTCTTCGTGAACCCATGTTCGAGCCGTTTATATTTACTAAGACTTAGCAATTACTAGAAGTAAATACATAACGAGTTCAAAAACATTCGACCTTTAGATACATAAGAATAAATGCGTGAATTTATTTTTGTCACGACTAAAAACAGACTCAATCTGTCTTTTTCTGTGCAAGAAATCGTATGAAAATTCATCCAAAATAAATAAATACGGAACCGCCTCCTGTGTGATAAGAATCTTCTAGTCTGAGTGATAGTGATTCGAAGGAAGAGCAAGCGGAGTTCGCCAATAAAGTCTCACACGTTCAAACGCAAAGGGTAATTTGGAATATCTAGTCGCGTTTCAAGGACGAGAATAATGATTCTTCAGAAAACCAACTTGAGAAAAGAATACAGTAATCAAATAAAATAAGTTATACCACCATATACAGAGTTATTAGAACAGAAGATGTTGTAGATCATGAAGTTAAACGAAAAAGAGTGGGACAAATACTCAAGAAGCTTGATGATGCTTCGAAAGAAGTAATTCGTCGAATTTCATATAGATTGTATAATGCGAATAAGGTGCCGACATTGCCAGATATCAGGAATAAGTTGAGTGAATACGCGAATTATAATTACGAATCGTTAAGTACGTTGTGAAACGTCTTACTAGATTGCAGGTTCAGCTATGAAAAATTAGATGAAAGGATGGTGATTATGGTGTGGCGGTAGCTGACCGGCAGTAGCTGACCCCCAGTATGTGCAAGTTGGATGTCAGATAGAATGAATGAAATAATGTCAATTAATTTTTGATATTGTCAAAGTTGCAGTTATCATTTAGTTGAAATAAATAAATATTGATAAGAGAACACGCTTATAACTGCTACATTGGTGACCCCGAACGCTTGTACCAGACATTTACAGAAGATACAGCTTCGAAATCTTGTACACCAAGTTCCCAAGCGATTCATCAAGAGACGGAGGTACGTTCTTGAATTGCATCTCTGTAAATACTCATTCAGTATGCCAGATCCTCCAGAACATAGGATACCTAATGAGATCGCTCGAGTTTCGATCAAGATTCCAGTATTTTGGCGGAAAAATGTCAAAATATGGTTTCTTCAGGTGGAATCGCAGTTCATCACAGCTAATATATCAAATGAGACAACCAGATACCATCATATTCTTGGTTCATTAGATTCTGAGGTTGCGGAAATGATATCGGATTTAATTTCGAGACCACTTTCTGAAAAACCCTACACCGATCTGAAGGAACGTTTAATATTGCAATTTGAAGAGTCGGAGGAACGTAAAGCAAAGAAGTTATTGACCGAAATTGAGTTAGGTGATAAAAAACCATCAACATTGCTCAGAGAGATGCGAGCTCTAGCAGGAGATAGAGTTACTGATGATTTTCTCCGAACTATGTTCATACAAAGGCTTCCCTCAAGTGCTCGTGCAATTCTTGCGACTAGCCGTGATGATTTAGATACAGTTGCTAAAATGGCAGATAAAATCATCGAGATGACCTCACCTTCTAGTCAGTTTTTTTGCGAGGCTATAAAAAAGTCATCAACACCCGCAGAAATGTCAATCAATGACAGATTTTCTCGCTTAGAAGATCACATTTCTTCTTTGGTCAGCTCGATACAGAATCTTCATTCAACAAGTAGATCCAAGACAAGAAGTCGATCCAAAACTCCTCTCAGAAGAGATCTAAACCCAAAAGTCTGTTGGTATCACAGGACATTCAAAGACAGGGCAAGTAAGTGTATCGACCCATGCAACTTTAGTTCTGAAACTTCAGCGGAAAACTCACAAATCCATCACTGAGCGCGGCAGGTGATGGAAGCCAAAAATCTTGCCGCCTTTTTATTATGGATCGTGCTTCTGGGATACGATTTCTCATAGATAGCGGTGCGGACATTTCAGTCATTCCCCTAAAATTCATCTGTGGAAGAACCATTGTTTCAAAACGTGAATTATATGCAGCTAATGGATCCCGCATCAAGACTTATGGTGAAAAATTATTGAAAGTTGATCTTGGTTTACGGCGATCATTCTACTGGCCTTTCACGGTGGCTCAAGTTGAAAATGCAATCATAGGTGCAGACTTCCTCAATAATTTCAATTTATTGGTCGATATTAGGAATAAATGTGTACGTGATCATACCACGTTATTAACCAGTAATGGAGTTCCAGTCAAAAGTGATATCTTATCGATTCATGTCATAAAACCAGAGCAGAAATACGAAGATATTTTAAAGGAATTTCCAAACTTATTACTTGAAAAACCTAATTTTGACACAGCCTACAGCGACATTTCACATGTTATTGTCACAACAGGACCTCCAGTATTTGCAAAACCAAGACGTTTACCCCCTGATAAACTCGCTGCTGCAAAAATGGAATTTCAACATATGGTTGATCTCGGTATCTGCAGGCCGTCGAAAAGTAGCTGGTCCAGTCCTCTTCATATGGTACCCAAAAGAGATGGTTCTTGGCGTCCTTGTGGAGACTACCGTGCTCTGAATGCTGTCACAAAACCAGATCGATATCCGATTCCTCATATTCACGACTTCAATAGTGAACTAGATGGGAAAATAATATTTTCGAAGATCGATCTGGTAAGGGCTTATCATCACATCAGAGTAGAAACAGAAGATATTCCCAAGACGGCAGTAGTTACACCATTTGGTCTTTTTGAATTCCTAAAATTACCTTTCGGCTTACGTAATGCAGCTCAATCCTTCCAGAGATTTATCCATTCAGTATTGAGAGATTTTTCATTCGCTTTCGCCTATATTGATGATATTTTGATTGCATCATCAAGTGAAGAAGAACATATTCAACATCTGAAGCTGTTATTCAGGAGATTGAGTGACTTCAACATCAACATCAACTTGGCGAAGTGTACCTTAGGAGTTCCAGAAGTTTCATTTTTGGGTTATGTCTTGAATGCGCAAGGCATCAAACCATTAGCTGAACGTGTCAGAACTGTTACCGATTTTCCGTTGCCTGCTTCCATTCAAGAGCTTCGACGTTTCCTTGGTATCATCAATTTCTATAGGCGTTCACTACCCAATTCTGCGGAAACTCAGGCAGTTTTATTCGACCTCTCGAAAAATTGTAAGAAGAGAGATAAAAGAAAAGTAGCTTGGAATGATGAGAGTATCAAAGCATTTGAGAAATTGAAGAAGGACTTAGCTGATGCTACACTTCTAGTCCATCCTTCTTGCACTCTTCCGCTAGTTTTAACAGTCGATGCTTCTGACTTTGCAATTGGTGCTGCACTACATCAGGTCAGGGATAACATACTAGAACCTCTAGGATTCTTCTCAAAAAAACTAGATAAGGCTCAGAGGAAATATAGTACCTACGACAGAGAACTTCTAGCAGCTTATTCAGCAGTAAAAAAATTTCGTTTTATGGTGGAAGGTAGAGATTTTACGATTTTCACAGATCATAAACCCCTCACTTTTGCTTTCAAACAACGTTCAGACAAAGCCTCGCCGAGACAGTTACGATACTTGGACTATATTGGACAATTCACTTCTTCTATTGAATACATAGCAGGAAGAGAAAACATTCCAGCTGATGTATGCTCAAGAATATCTTCAGTAAATGTTCCGTTACAAGTTACTCTGGATGAAATTGCTAGATCTCAAGTGAATGACGAGGAACTCAATCAGCTGAAGCAGTCCAAATCTTGTTCACTCAAATTTCATGCCATTGTACTTCCGAGTGGTGAGGAATTAATTTGTGATTATTCGAATGAGCAGCTGAGACCATTCGTAACCAAGAAATACAGACAAATTATTTTCGAGACAATACATAATTTGGCACATCCCGGAATCAAAACATCCTTGAACATGGTAAAGAAACATTTCATATGGCCGTCTATCAATCGAGATTGTAGAATTTGGGCCAAAAGTTGTATTCCATGTCAGAGGTCAAAGATTTGGAAACACAATGTCTCACCTGTTGGTGTGTATAATACTGTAGAAAAAAGATTTGCTCATATTAACATCGACATAGTAGGACCTCTTCCATCATCCCAAAATTTCACATATCTCGTCACGATGATTGACAGATTTTCACGTTGGCCAGAAGCTGTACCTGTCCAGGATATTTCGGCAGAAACAGTGGCTAGAGCTATAATGTCTTCGTGGATAGCTCGTTTCGGAATTCCAAACATTATAACAACAGATAGAGGAAGACAATTCGAATGCAAGTTGTTCGAGTCTTTGACAAAATATCTTGGAATTCATCACATCAAAACAACAGCATATCATCCAGCTTCGAATGGAAAAATAGAACGTTGGCACCGTTGCTTGAAAACTGCTTTGAGAGCTCAATTATCCGAAAAATGGTCCGAAAAGTTACCTGTTATACTATTAGGCTTACGATCTTATCTGATTCCAGAATATAATACAACAGCTGCTGAAATATTATATGGAGAAGGAATAAGGCTTCCAATAGATTTCTTTCAAGAAACCAAATATGATTCAAATATTCCAAATTTAGTTTTTAATTTGAAAGAACATATGGCACAGATAAAACCTGTTATGGTTGAACATCATTCTGTAAGGAAGGCATTCATTCACCCAGGACTAAGGACTACGAGTCATGTGTTCATACGTCACGATGCACATCGAAGACCATTGCAACCTGTTTATGATGGTCCATTCCCAGTTATTAGCAGATCTGATAAATTTTTTGACATTGAAACCAGTAAAGGAAGAAAGACCATATCTATAGATAGAGTGAAACCTGCATTCATCCTGAATGAAGAAAATGAAACTCTTTTAAGCCAAAATCAAAAACTGACCAATCAAACTGAATTTGCGAAGACGAAGTCTACCAGAAACGTGGAATTTCTCACGAAATCTCAGGACGTTGTCACTGGGGAGGGAGTATGTGGCGGTAGCTGACCGGCAGTAGCTGACCCCCAGTATGTGCAAGTTGGATGTCAGATAGAATGAATGAAATAATGTCAATTAATTTTTGATATTGTCAAAGTTGCAGTTATCATTTAGTTGAAATAAATAAATATTGATAAGAGAACACGCTTATAACTGCTACAATGGAATCAAGACGCATCGTAAACCATCGGCAAGCATATCCACGTAAAATAAAAGAATACCGTGAAGCGAATAGACCTATCATTTATCTAGATGAAACGTGTTTTGTCACTCATGACGTTGTTCAATACGGTTGGGTAGATGATAGCGAAAACTGTAATGTGAATGTTAATTATTTTCTTCGTATGATTTTAAACCAATCATAACAACGTTCAATTGAGTAAGTTACCTTGTATAATCTCGAATATACTTATATATACATAGAGTAACTCTACCAATCAGAAATTTAGAATTTTTGGCATTTCCATAGTTGTTATCTTATTCAAATTGTTACATACATCTTGAAGTTCCTTATACTACTGATAATTTTTATTGAGTTTGATGTTTTATTATTATTTCATTTTGTTGAGACTTTTCTTCAAGTTCAATGTTTCATTTTTATTTAATTTCGTTGAGAATTTTTATTGAGTGCAATGTTAAATTCATATTTTATTTTGTTGAGAATTTTGATTTAGTTGAATTTTATATTCATATTTCGAATGTGGGACGATAGGGCTATTGGCGAACACCCATTAAAAATAAGTAACCAGCCATGGGTGCCTCATGAGTGGTCTGGAATCCAACCAATATTCGATACTCGCATGTTCCAAAATGGATATATAGGTTATTTTTGAACGAACAAGAGGTCATTCAGGGGCAGCTTCAATTTGTGGTAATGAGAACAATATTTTACCCGCCGCTGTGACCTGCGGCTTGTCAAAGGATTTGCCGACATGCAGGTGGTTAATTTTTTTTTGTTTTTCCAACTGACTCCGTATAAACTATAGCTAATCCACGTCGAGCGGTGTATACTTGTTGCCTTTGATTCCCGCGTCGATAGGAACTTCTCCTTCAGCGTCTGTCGGCTCTTTCGCTGTTGCTATGCGAAGGAAGCACGCAAAGCTAACTTAATCGCGCGGCAAGTCACCAACCGCCGACCTTGGGAACCGAATCCGAATACCACACGACGGCCAGCCCCTGATTCGATAAGTTCGCCCTCAGTAATGTGACGACGAATAATTCGGAATAAAGCGTAGCTTTAACCCAAGCACGGATTTTATGTCCACCACCGGCACCACCTATTCCCAATGCAACAATACACTGTCGCACTGTCCAAGTGTCCAATGTCTCAAAGAACTTCTCAAGATACTTCTCAGTTTTCCACTACTTCCACTACGCTGTTCCGCGAACACTACTTAATTGTTCCCTTTCACTGAAAATTTGCCTCGACTTGGTCGCCAAATGCACTCTCTCTTTCTCGGGTAGGTAAATGTTCAACTTCAATATTTTATCGTGTCGAAACTATGCATTATTGGTCAAAACGGCTTCAATGTTCTTATCTCAACTTTTGATCCACTATCTACTGAAATTTAATTGGAACATATACAGTGTGGTTCCAGATTCAGAATACTGATCACACTGTATCTGTTTCAATTATTAAATGTCAGTAGATAGTGAATCAAAAGTTGAGATACGGACATGAAAGCCTTTTTGTCCGATAATTAATAGTTTCGTCACAGAAAAATCCTAAAGTTGAAAGATCTCGATTTTGAACACCCTATATCTCTGTAATCATTCTCGCTAGTACCTCAGGTGTGATACATTGATGAAATCAACTCTTCATAGCGAATCTTAAAATACATTGAAAAATAAGGTGTTCCATTAAAAGAAATCAAATAGTACCCTGTAGATCGTTTGTTCCGAGCATATTGTATTTTCTGATATTGCGGAAAAAACCTCTATGAAAAATCATTTCAGATGATCTTCAAAATTTTGCAATCGGTTCAAAAATAACTGAGCTAGAGGAGGAGGGGCATTTATGGTCGATCACCCTGTACAGGGTGATTGACTATGCATATCACTGATTCAACAGCTTTCAAAAATAAGGGAATTGAGTGAAAAAATCAGAGATTGAAAAAACAAGGTGCCATTTGAGATATTTTCATATTTTAAATATATTTGAAATATTAGCTGTTGAAAGTGAAATCTGTAATCAATCACCTTATATACACATTCATGAGCTGTCATTTCCTCATGAATGGGATGTGGGAAAATAAGCTATATGCTGATATATAATTTAACAAAGTAAGAACCTCATAGTATGTCACAGTAATATTATGTCACATTCAGAAGAAAACAAAAATAAAATTAAAAACTATTCAGGTACAAATAATACTGTAGAAATTAAAATCGAATTTCTCGAATAATAAACTAGGGCACATTGAGGGTATAATGTCGTTTTCAAAACACGCTCCTCTCCTTTGCACTTCTTAAATATTGTCGAACTGCCTCCCCAACAGTCTTCCTATCACAACTAATGCTGGAGTTATCAGCTGCATCTAAAAGTTCATTATACACCACTATATGAATACTAATATTGAAGTGTGAATTAACAGTTATGACCAAGATTCAATTTGTAGTCTAAATAATTATAAATCGCAGCTCACACAAAAAAAATTCAAGATATTCAGAGGAAACTGAATAGTATGCATTGCATTTTCAGTTTTCAAGACTGGTTGAAATTGTGAAATTTATATTCAATTGAACTTACTCAATAAAACACGTGCAAGGTTGGATTTCACTAATGAGTCTTTAGATTTAGTCCCAAACCATGTGAATGATGACGCGAAATCATTAGACATTATTTGATTTATCAATCTTCTCACAAAATCGTACACGGCAATTTCACCAATTTTATAAAATTCCTGAACCTAGAGAAAATGTGAGTCAATGAAAATGGCATCGAAGACAACTGTGTTATAGGACATCTGTTCTAAAGTCAGAAATAATTTGTTCCAGGATTTTCTTGTAAGACGTACATACCATATCCTTCACAACATGTCCTTCACAACATCAAATTAATTTATGGTCAGAATAGTAGAAAATATAAATTCAAATTATTGAATAATTATTTGTACTTATAATATATGGACAATATGAATCATATATGAATAATCAGATATCCAAAGTCAGGAAGGAACAATGGGAGAATTGCATCAATTCCTATTGCTCAGGATATTCATAGCAGATACATCATTACACTATATTCGAAAGCATAAAGATAAATTTGTTTCTTCAGACCAGAAATTTTCTGCTTCTTTGAATTTTTCCATAGTGTCAATCGGAAACGAAAAAATATTGAATATTGATTATTTAAATTCACTTCGAGTTTCCCCCATTTTTATTGTTGGATTCCTTTAGAAATTTTCTGTATGTCCCCAACTGCATCTGTTACAATATTTGTTAGAATATTTTGTTTCCTAATGAGAATCTTCATATTCCCAGAAATAGTACTTTGCAGAGTACAAATCAATGTTTTCTGATGCTCCATTTCTGTGAAGGATTTATAAAATACATTTGAAATCCAAATCCATGCCCCCACACCTTCTTTATGGATAGGGCAGCAGATACAACTATCAATGAAGTAATTTGTAGGGCTATCATCATCTCTGTGTTGCAATTGTTCTCTGTGATTCGAAGATGTAGCATCACTCATTTGACCTGGAATAAGAGCATCAATAAATAATATTCCAAAAAAAAAAATGAAGCATACCTTCACTTGACAGAGATAAGGAATTAGTATTGTTATCCATTACTGTCACACTTTTGGATAAGGCAGTATTTTTATAACCGGAAAACAAGCAAATTCATCTATAAAGAACATTTCAAAAATCAACTGAAGCATACCACCACTGGACAAAGATGTATAATGATCGGACTTTTTATCCATTATTGTCACACTTTTGGATGGGGCTGTATTCTTATGATTTCCAGAAATAGTATCCATTTCTGTCATTGAAAGTTATGAAAAAATCACAGACTCAACTAAATATACGGTGTGCACAAGATAAGGATAAACAGCATGAGGATCGCAGTAACTGTTTCTTCAAAACAAAACGTTGGGAGTTTTGTGAATGTCATTTTGTAGAGTCGAAAAATGGCAATGAGAAAGTGCCTTTGATTTTTTCGAAACTTCAAATAACATCACAAAAAAATAAAAACCAAATCACCAAATTCGGTAACTTCAAATATCTCCGGAAGTGACACTATTTTTGGGTCTATCCAACATCTATTTATCTATCTTTTCATTGCACAACTTTTTGCTCATTTGACCTACTTTGTGAATCTTATGGTACCAGGAATCTCATGCTGTTCATCCTCACATATAATATTGTCGCGAGCCGGCCTATTCATTAATAATCCTTTATTTGATTATCATTCAATGTTCATGAAAAATGCCTGGCTCACGATCTAGGGGGTAAACTCAGATGGTGAAGATTTAATAAATAAGATATTGGATAAAAATGGAACATGTTTATCCAATAATTGTTGAGGAAATAAATCGCCTTCAACAAGAATGTATGAGTTACAAATAAAATATTGAAATTACACTTACCGGAGATTCATTTTTAGAGAGGTGGTCGAGGTGTGGTCTCGTTCGCAGCTAGGTACAATCTGATTATTCCGCTCCAAATCCATTGGAAGTCGCGAATAATATCCAATTCAGCAAAATTGGCATCATTTGATGATTATTGCAATTCCTTATATTTGGATATCTGAATAAGTTATTCGTTATAGTCTAGTGAATAGAAACAATATGGAATTTAGAAATAATGTAGTATAGTATAGTAAATGAAGATAATGAAATTCGGAAATATTGATGTGTTTGATTCGGAGGGAATATTGATTTGACATTTGACAAAACTCCGCCACCCTCTGAAAGCGGACCCCGCTTCTTAATCAAGAACAACCTTTCACCAATTTTCCAATTAATTGTGGAAAGTTCTTATTCATACTGGAAACTATTCAAATTATTAATCAAGTAAAAAAATTGAAAAAGTGTATAATTGTTATTCCTCAATGTATACCTACGAACAAAACTTTATTTCAGAAGAGAAAAAGAGGAAAAAAATGTAAATCGTATTACCTAGTTATATATAATTGAATCCAACCACGTCAAATGTCACTGACACTGCACTGCACCAAACAAATTATCTTGGAGACGGTCCTGTCCCTTGACTTCCAGTCCCACACACACCCACGATATCAGCCGCTGAGCGTGAGTAAACTGTAGTAGCCGACGGGATCCTGACGCGACCTACTCATCATTCCGGTACTCCCATCGCCCTCTGCTAGATGTCCCTGTTGCATATCTAAATTCATACGTTTCTCGTCACAGATCCTTGCATCAGCTTAACAAAAAAACCATGAGAAACGGAGTGATCCTCAACTATCTAATATGTCAACCATCGTTCTACTCAGTCCGAACGATCTGTGACACTTTTGAGGTCTAGCACCCTGAGTTGTCCTCTGCTAGGTGGCGCTGTTGCTCATTAACACTGAGCATGGAATATCTGCACTGGTTCTGCACTGGTTGTTGGGATTTGATGAAAACGAAGTGGCCCTCAACTGTGTAATATGTCAGCCATCGTTCTACTCAGTCCGAACGATTTTTGACACCTTTGAGGTCTAACGCCCTGAGTTGTCCTCTGCTAGGTGGCGCTGTTGCTCATTGACACTGAACATGGAATATCTGCACTGGTTCTGCACTGGTTGTTGGGATTTGATGAAAACGAAGTGGCCCTCAACTGCCTAATATGTCAGCCATCGTTCTACTCAGTCCGAACGATTTTTGACACCTTCGAGGTCTAACGCCACACCTCGTTTTTCGCTGGAATTTTGGTTGAAAACATCGATCAACAAATCGATAAATCATCCAATAGTGATAGTAATAAGCAAGCAGTCAAGTCTCTGTTGGAATTTCTGTGGAAGATGTATCATTAGTGGGTATGTTTATTTTCGTATCCACTTATTTGTCCCAGTGACCTAGTGTTCACACCAACTCCTTGTAGGTGTATATCAAATTACAAGCTATAGCCATGCCGGACAAGGTGATTAACTCCGTAAGTATCTCATTCTCATTGTATGAGAATAGTGTTATTGATTTCATTCTGCTCTGTTGGCATTTTTGCTGTAGATCGATATGTTATGGGATGCAGAGCGTTATGGAATAGACTTCAGATTGTTCGTTTCGCCTCTACAGTTCTACTGGGATCCGGGACTGGTCGGTCTGGACTCTGGGATCCTCCCATTCCAGAGAAAGCAATTCTCCAGGTTGAATGGATTTCTAGGGCAGCCATCTGTCTCCTTGCACCAGTGTCGGCCGTGGTTGGTTGCATTCTCTCACACATGAAAAGAAAATAACGAAACGCAAGTAAGTCCTTTATGATGAAATATTATTTTTACATTTACTTGGGAAGATAAATGAGCTACTATGGGTGTTTATTTCCAAGAAGTAGAAATTGATAATTATGTATTGTGAGATTAAAAAAGATAAAACCATATTTTTGAAGTACTTATCCTTCATTTCTGCTTCTTGTTTCATAAATATTGCTACAGTGCACTCAATGAGGTTACCTAAATAGTTCTATATCTGCTACCAAACCCAAAAATTTGAATATAACCTGAGCTCATTCCATTTGAGCATGATGAGATACTAACACAAATATTCAATAGAGAAATAAAAAACTGAAAAAAAATCAGCGAATACCCTCCATCCTTTTAACATGATGAATTCTCAACCTAGTGTACCTATACATTCTTAGATATGTTTTTATTTTATTAATGACCTTAATTCTCATTTCTTTTAATCACCAGGGGCGAAACAACATCAATCAATATTTCACAAACATTTCAACCTTATATTTTCGTTATTCTTCTACCTTCTATATAATTCAACTACAGGGAATCTCATAAATACATCATTGATTTCTATTGTTCCTCTTCTTCTTTATTCTTCTATCTCCCTTACTTCTCAATTTTTAGTATTGTTTCAAAACATATTTCCTTCATAGCTATGCACTGGTTTCTTATTAGTCTTTCCCTTCATAAAATAATCTAATCCATATGTCATGTTTGACTAGCCAGTCGAATATCAAACTTTGCTGCATAGTGATTTCTCAAGCACAGCTCCGGCCGAAGAACTTATAGAGTACTTGAAAAATTACCACTTCAACAATATTTGTTCTACATATCTATTCACTATCCTAATCGGAGTTGACTCTCATTTCCACATTACTTGCATTTTCTTCATTGCTCATATCTTTTAATCTTTTCGAAATACATCTTACGCTTTGCCCTGGTTTCATTAAAATGCTTGGATCTAATTGGATGGTGCTTAACCCTAAGGAGGAGGTATTCGCTCTAGGTGAGGGTGCTGGGGTCGAATTATTATTATTTTTGTTTTTAGATTTGGTATGCTGGCAGCATTTCTTCAGACACAACCAAATTATGTACAAGAAGAACAAAATTGCTATGGTGCATAGGAAACCAAAAAATACATCATGCTGTACTGGATTTACTGGGTCTGCCCTTACTTGACCAAGAAGATTTGAAACGATTGCTAATGATCGGTTACCCCTGAAGAACCTGATCCCCACTAATATGGATAAGATTAAATTCCATATAAGGAATATGGTGTCACTGTGAAGTCCGTAATTACTTGAGTAGAATAGTTTTGTATGATCCCGTACTTGCTCCATAACTTCCTGAATTGTGTCATGAGTGGTTGTTAGATTTAAATGTGGAATGTCAAGTGTCCAGTTTGAATTGAGTGTTTCTGAGAAATTGAGATATTGTGGTGGGTTAAGGATGTGTGGATCTAGAAGGAATGATTCGAGATTCGACCAGGCTGCAGGAATAATATGAACTACGGAGGGGTATAAGGTACTGAAATCTGAACAGGGAAATCTTATAGGTATTAGCACATCGTGATTCGTTGTGAGTTTACAATCGCATGGTATTTTGAGCTTGATTGCGCCTGGGAATGAATATTAGATTGGTGGTAAAGGTATAACTTCAGATGAACAGATTATCTCTGTTTTTCTCTTTGGATGTGTGAGGACGTATGTTTCTTCCTCAATCTCTGATATGATGGTGGATGTTGATTTATGACATTGCATCGGGCGAATATAATTGAGTTCTTCAACAGTTGCCCCATTATACAACCTTTTTGCACATAGTGGACCTTTGAGGGAATCAGCGGAGAATCTGGGTATGAAACAGAGCTTGTCGTGGAATGGATTACAGTGTCTTAGTCAAAGAAACAAAAAAAACATTTGAATGGAATTCTCACGGAAAAATCTAGTTGAACAATGCGAGAGGAAAGAAAACAATTATTAAAATTACTCGAGAAAATTTGCGGAAGGCGCCTCCACCAAAATGTCGCGAGCCGGCCTATTCATTATAACCCCTGTTCCGACACCATTTCATTTTTAGTATAGATATATAGTTAATTAGTTATTTTAAGTTACATTTATATTTCTCTTTGAGTCTCAAATCGCGATCATGGTCGTGCTTTTCCATACTAATCTCAAGAAAGAAGAAAATATGGATACGACACGTGGCAACGCTGTAATTTTTTGGGACGAGTCGTCTCGAATCCACCTAGACCCTCGAAAATTGATCGCGATCGATATCGATTCGAAATACCAGAAAATTCGGTATTCTCTCGCTCACATTTGAAAATTTCTGCCGGTCTCGCGCGCGAGTGAAAACCTATCGGTTTCCTCATCAGCAATCTCCTTTCATGTACACCTGGATTCACGATTCAGCAAATACTTAGTCCTGCCAGACGTCAGAAGAAACATCGGATCAACCAGGTAGGAAAATCATGGCCTCGTTTTTTTTTTGTTTATTTGTATTCTCTCTAAAAGCGTATTTTCACATTGCTCAAATTCAACTCCTCACATCTCACATGCAGTCCACTATCATTATCTCCAAAACATTGGCCCTTCGACAGCCGGATAACTTGTAGCGGTTGTAATTGACCTAGTGTAACTACTCGATATATTTTTTTTTCTTCTCTAGCAATTCGCATTTTACCTCACTCTTCCTCAATACAAGAATCTCATCGGTCGAATCGGTCCCTTTGGTTTGTTTAATAATAATTTATAGTTATTATTATAGAGAAAAGGCTATCGGCCATAGGTGTATCATTATCGTTCATAGTATCATCGGATTTTCCGAAGTGCATAGACAGCTATACAGCTATAGTTATCTATGCCGAAGTGTTGAGTCCATTTCATATGAAATAAACAAGTTTTTATTCCGGGAGTTTTTTGTGACACTAAACTATCCATTTGAATACTCTTGAAATAAAACTGTTTTGGTGGTCATCTCTGATAGATTGATTATAATTGATAATAATTTCGAACGTTACAGGGTGTTTTCGATTTGATGGTGATGGGTCAGATTAATTTCATACGTAATTAATAATACGTTGATTTATTGATCAGCTAGACTATACAGAGTGTCGCTTTGATATTATCGTTAATTCAAAATATTTAAATACTGTCTGTAGGTTAATCGAGGAGGTGGTATATTCATTATTCCAAATTTTTTGGGATTTTCTCTCCTCGTTTCTATAAAATAAAAATATGAATATTGTTTCAATATACGTGTAGTGAGGACAAATCAGATGATTTGCCCCAAAATGTCACTGCGTTTAAAGAATTTTCCTATCAGAGAGTCTAAAAGAAAAATTCACTAGCTTGTCAGTGCCAATTTGTATTGAAAAAATTTTTGGAGAAGGGAAATAAAGGTATATAGAAAAAATATCAAATTTTCACTTATCTTTGGACGTTTCGGGACCGGTTCTGCTCCCGGTTTCAACATAAGAAGAGATTATTTCAATAGCGAAGTCGTATAATGTCTTGAAGCTTTTCAGTTTTCAATGACAATTGGTGACGTTGGCAATCAGATAAGTGAAAATTTGATATTTTTTCTATATACCTTTATTTCCCTTCTCCAAAAATTTTTTCAATACAAATTGTCACTGACAAGCTAGTGAATTTTTCTTTTAGACTCTCTGATAGGAAAATTCTTTAAACGCAGTGACATTTTGGGGCAAATCATCTGATTTGTCCTTACTACACGTATATTGAAATAATATTCATATTTTTATTTTATAGAAACGAGGAGAGAAAATCCCAAAAAATTTGGAATAATCGAAATATTTAATTTGCAATTCCTTTAATTTGTTCATTCATTGAGTATGGCATCCGCAAACAAAATTTAACATCTCTAAGCTCTGCAACAATTGTGTATCGACCGAATGAAAGACTTGTGCACTGTTGCTAATGCCGCTAATACTTCGTCGGATCTTCATTTGCATCTCAAAGCTAGGTACATGCATATTGATACCATTTATACTGAATTCGAAACTAACACTAATCAATTACTCCCACTGTTGATTGCTGCCGATTCCTATGATGTTGAAGAATCTAGGGAATTGGGTAAACAGTTTCTTCATGATTATTATTCAGCAATGACAATTTATAGTCAAATATTTGGCAATCTCACACCACATGATGATTCTAATCACTCTCAGTCCAATATGGGTGGTCAATTGAAATTACCCAAAATTGAACTAGTCAAGTTTGATGGAAATTTGAAACATTGGAAAACCTTCATGGATATGTTCAACAGTTTAGTTCATACTCATGATCACTTGAAAAACATTGAAAAATTTAATTATCTCGTCTCATCTCTGATAGGTCCTCCTTTGGCACTTATCAAATGCAACCCTATTACTGATACAAACTACATGCTCTTGTCAACAGATATGACAATAAACGCCTCTTAGCTACAGCTCATTACCTAGAATTGTAAAACTCTCAAAAACTATCCGAAAATAATGTCAACTCTCAGAATTTAAGAAAATTATGTGACACTTTCACCGAAAATGTTGCGGCGTTGAAAAATTTGCAATTCCCCACGGACGCATGGAGCTTTTTATTATTCAACATGCTTCTTCGACGTCTTGATTCCAACACAGTTTCTAAATTTGAAATTGAGTTTGGGAGTAATGACATTCCAACTTTCGATTCGTTGACGGAATTCGTTCTCAAACATTGCAGTGCACTGGATCGTGCAGCCGAATGTACACAATCAAAATCTCAAAAATTTGAGAGCAGAGTACGTCAACAAGTCTCTGCTCCGGTTGTTCATAGGAGATCACCTTCTTCATTCCATGCCGAAGTTAGACCCATCTCGAATTGTTCAATGTGTGGTGGAAACCATGCAATTTATAAATGCTCCCAGTTCATAGCGTTATCTCCACGTGAGCGATATAACACTGTCAAGTCCCATCGTTGGTGCATTAACTGTCTGGGATCGAAACATGATTGAGCCCATTGCTCATCTCACTCTCTCTGTATCAAATGTGGCCTGAAACATCATTCACTGCTTCATTTCAACACTGAAAATTTCCCATCGACAAGTAGATCATCTTTCAGTTCATTTCAACGCCAATCTCCATCTCAACAAACTTCTAACTCTTCTAATGTAACTCAAGGTCAAGCGACCGTGCCTTCAAATGCTCATTCATCCTCTAATCAAGTTCACACCTCTCTCTTAGCCTCCTCCGATCAATCAAATGCTGTTAGTTCACATTCTCCTCCTCCCCTTGATTTTGTTCTTTTGGCAACTGCTCAGATAGAAATTTTGGATGAGGGAGGTAACTATCAAACTATTCGAGCTCTTCTCGACTGTGAAAGTCAAATCAACATAATTAGTAATAAATGTTGCAATCGTATGGGACTTCATCTACAAGGAAGGTCTGTATCAATTCAAGGCATTTGCCACATGGATTCTCTCGCTACCAAATCAGTCAATTTTAGGATTCGCTCATGTCACAGTCACGCACACGTTTATAGCGTTGATGCAGTCGTCTTGCCAAAAGTGTGTAACAAAATGCCCAGTTATCCCGTGTCTTCGGGATCTTGGTCCCATATTTCGAACATTCCTCTTGCTGATCCAGGTTTCAGTATTCCCAGTGACGTTGATATCCTCTTGTGTGCTGACATTTGTTCGCAAGTACTCGAAGGTGGTAGAATTCCTAGAAAAAAAAGGAGAACCAGTCGCTTTCAATACTCCTTTCGGGTGGATACTGATGGGAAATGTGAATTCCTCTTCTTCAGAACTTATTCACTCTTTCCATTGCTCCTGTGAGTCTCAGGCAGATAAACTCCTCAAAAACTTCTGGGAAATTGAAGAACTGCCCCGAGTTGTGCATTTCTCCAAGGACGAACAATCTTGTGAAGAAATTTATTGTAAAATGACATCCAGAGAAAGTTCAGGTCGATACAAAGTTTCATTACCTTTCAAATCTATTGAATCAGATTCTCCTGATTCTCGCTCCAAAGCTCTCAGACGGTTTCTCTCAGTAGAACGGAAATTCCTCTCAAACTCCCAACTTTATGAACAATACTCAGAGTTTATGAAAGATTATTTAAAAAAGGGCCATATGTCCCTGTTGGACAAACCGCAGTTCAATAAACAGTCCTATTATATTCCCCATCACTGTATTCTCAAACCCGAAAGCACTAGTACTAAATTAAGGGTCGTTTTTGACGCCTCCGCCAAACTTCTGATGGCTTACCGCTGAATGACTGTCTTTTTCCCGGCCCGAAACTCCAAAAAGATGAAGTTACTATTCTCCTCAGTTTTAGAATTCACTCTGTCGTTATAACTGCTGATGTCAAGCAAATGTATAGACAAATCTTGGTATCCGGAAATCACAGGAACTTCCAACGAATCCTATGGAGATTCTCACCTAATGCCTCTATTCAAGAGTATGTGCTCAATACCGTTACATATGGTATCAGTTCAGCACCTTTTTTGGCCATCAGGAGTCTACTACAACTTGTTGACGATGAAGGTTCTAGATTCCCTCTTGCTTCTGAGGCTATCAGATCGGACACATACGTAGACGATATCGTAACAGGTTGTAGTTCTCTTGAACAAGCCTTAGAGTTGAAATCTCAGCTCATCTCGCTATTTAGATGTGGTGGGTTCGAACTCCATGAATGGAACAGCAATCATCCAAATCTTTGTCTTGAGGAAACCTCAACAGACTCTGTTGCACTCGATTTAGATGACTCACATGTGCTCAAGGTTTTAGGTTTGCAATGGAATTCAAGTCAGGATATTTTTTCATTTCATGTTTCCGTTCGTCATGCTCTATGTACAAAAAGAAATATTCTTTCTGATTTAGCTCGAATATTTGATCCTCTAGGGTTCGTTGCCCCTCTCATCGTCATTCGCAAAAAGAATGATCCAACACTTATGGACTATAGGATTAGGCTGGGACGATGTACCACCTATAGACATTATAAATATATGGGATCAGTAGAGATCGGAACTTCCCCAACTCTCCCAAATTGTTATTCTTCGTCAAATCATTTCGGCTTCAGTAGTTTCTTGCAAACTACATGGATTCGCAGATGCAAGCGAAAAAGGATACGCGTGCTCGATTTTTTGAATCAGACTCCATAAAAACTGTTATAGTTTGTGCCAAATCAAAGGTGTTGCCGTTAAAAGTGATATCCATACCTCACCTGGAGCTTTGTGCTGCAGTTCTTTTAGCGGATCTAATCTCATTCATCTCGCGAATTCTATCAGAAAAAATTGATATCACTAAGGTGGTACCCTATTCCGATCCTTCAACGGTACTGGTCTGGATAAAATCCCCCCCATATAAATATCAGACATTTGTGAGCAATCGCGTAGCTCAGATTCAGGATAAATTACCGCCCAATATCTGGAAGTATGTTCAATCTCAAGACAATCCTGCGGATTGTGCCTCTCGTGGGTTATCTCCTTCACAGCTTCTCCATCATCCTCTATGGTGGGCGGGGCCAGATTGGTTGTGTAATACATCTGGAATTCCCTCATTTGATCCTCCTACTGTTTCGAAAGAAAATATTTTCAAAGAAGAAAAACGTGTTGTTCTCGTCACACAATTTGTAACTCATCCCTATGATCAGCTCATCACCAATGTTTCATCGCTGTTGAAAATCCAGCACATCATTTCATACATGTATCGTTTTGCTACTCATTCAAGGCCTCAAAGTATCTATTACTAGCAAAGAGCTTCATCATGTTCTTATATCCCTAATAAAATACGTTCAGTCTACCACATTTTCTGAAGAGTTAGCACTAATACGAAGTGAACAACTCACTTCTAAACATATTCGGCGATTGAACCCGTTCATCGATGAAGAAGGGGTTCTGAGGGTGGGCGGTCGTTTAACTCATTCTAATCTCTCGTATGACAAACGTCATCCTATTTTGATTCCCAGTAAATATCGATTCACTCAACTCCTAATTGAAATGACTCACAAGATGTATTTTCACCCTGGTTTTCAGAACCTTCATTTTTTGTT
Organism: Phaedon cochleariae; assembly: GCA_918026855.4. Classification (NCBI taxonomy): domain Eukaryota; kingdom Metazoa; phylum Arthropoda; class Insecta; order Coleoptera; family Chrysomelidae; genus Phaedon; species Phaedon cochleariae. The sequence continues at coordinate 43,127,202 of OU896715.1, read as the reverse complement.
GCTGCAAAAAGTTTGGATTCTGTCAGCCAAAAGAACTAATCGTAGCGTTCTGTCAAAATGCCATATCTGTTGGAAGCAGAATCTCACAAACTCACAACCTCCCATGGGTGCTTTGCCCCCTCTCAGAGTTTCCCAAATCGAGCCCTTTTCCTGCGTTGGCGTAGATTTCGGCGGGCTCTATACTATCACTCTAGGAAAAATTCGAGGTGCGAAAACTCACAAATCATATATTTGTTTGTTTGTGTGTTTTGCGACCAAAGCTCTTCATATTGAGTTGGCCACCGATTTATCAACTGACACCTTTCTCGCAGCTTTAAGACGATTCATATCTCGGAGGGGGCGCATGAGCTATATCTACAGTGATAATGCCACAAATTTTAAAGGTGCATTCAAACACCTTCAGGTCATGATGAAAAATGCTGTTGAACAGGAATCTCTGCAAATGCACACAATTCCTCCTTCTAGTCCTCATTTTGGAGGGCTCTGGGAGGCAGGAATCAAATCAGTGGAATTTCATGTTTCCAGAATTCTTGGCGAGCAAATTCTCACTTACGAAGAATTCAATACCCTTCTTATTCATATTGAAGCAATTCTTAACTCGAGACCTCTTTGCCCAATTAGTTCAGACCCGAATGATCTCTCGGCACTGACATCCGGTCATTTTTTAACCCTGGAGCCATTGAACAGTCTTCCAGATGATGACTTAACTCACCTCAAACTGAATAAACTTTCCCGTTGGCAGTTAATTCAACGATTACATCAGGACTTTTGGTCGCGATGAAAATCTGAGTATCTCCACACTCTGCTGCAACGAGGAAAGTGGACCAGCTCATCTCCCAATATAAAAATAGGGGCTCTTGTATTGATAAAGACTGACAACGTGCCTCCTTCGCATTGGCAACTTGCTCGCGTGATAGAAACTCATCCTGGTACCGACGGTGTAGTTCGAGTGGTTACACTACGGACAAATCAGGGAACTTTGAAACGTCCAGTGGTTAAGGTTTGTCCCTTACCATTAGATGAACCTCTTGGAAATTAAAGTGCCTTCTGCACTTTAGGTGGGTGGTTATGTTCCGACACCATTTCATTTTTAGTATAGATATATAGTTAATTAGTTATTTTGAGTTACATTTATATTTCCCTTTGAGTCTCAAATCGCGATCATGGTCGTGCTTTTCCATACTAATCTCAAGAAAGAAGAAAATATGGATACGACACGTGGCAACGCTGTAATTTTTTGGGACGGGTCGTCTCGAATCCACCTAGACAGTCGAAAATTGATCGCGATCGATATCGATTCGAAATACCAGACAATTCGGTATTCTCTCGCTCATATATGAACATTTCTGCTGGTCTCGCGCGCGAGTGAAAACCTATCGGTTTCCTCATCAGCAATCTCCTTTTATGTACACCTGGATTCACGATTCAGCAAATACTTAGTCCTGCCAGACGTCAGAAGAAACATCGGATCAACCAGGAAGGAAAATCACGGCCTAGTATTTTTTTGTTTATTTGTATTCTCTCTAAAAGTGTATTTTCGCATTGCTCAAATTCAACTCCTCACATCTCACATACTATCATTATCTCCAAAACAACCCCTTTATTTGATTATTATTAAATGTTCATGAAAAACGCCTGGCTCACGATCTAGGGGGTAAACTCAGATGGTGGAGATTGAATAAATAAGATCTTGGATAAAAATGGAACATGTTTATTCAATAATTGTTGAGGAAATAAATCGCCTCCACCAAGAATGTATGAGTTACAAATAAAATATTGAAATTACACTTACCGGAGATTCATTTTTAGAGAGGTGGTCGAGGTGTGGTATCGTTCGCAGCTAGGTAGGTACAATCTGATTATTCTGCTCCCAAAGGTAAATCCATTGGAAGTCGCGATCAATATCTAATTCAGCAAAATTGGCATTATTTGATGATTATTGCAATTCCTTATATTTGGATATCTGAATAAGTTACTCGTCATAGTCTAGTGAATAGAAACAAGAAACAATATGGAATTTAGAAATAATGTAGTATAGTATAGTAAAAGATAATAAAATTCGGAAATATTGATGTGTTTGATTTGAATGGAATATTGATTTGACATTTGACAATATTATAATATTATATTTACTATATAATTATAACAAACCAATAATCAATATTCAGCGTTTTATACCTTTGATGAATTCTTGAGAATTTGGTAGATTTTTCTTTGGAAGATCTGAAATGCTAGACTCCTCTTCTGAAGAAGAGGATGAGGAAACGAATTTTTTTCTTCTTACACTCGTACTGGCCTCATCTTCATTGAGATCGCTTTCGTATCCGGCAATTTTACTGTGTTTCCTGGCAACCAGGTAAGAGTCTGAAATAAAATTTAATTCAAGCAAGTGGCTCATCTAATCCCTATCATTCTCTAATTATCATTTTTACCAAAAGTTCCATTCCGAAAAAAGGAAACTGGATGTGATGGCCAACAAGTATTGGGTTCTTTTTGCTTCCTGATGGCAGCAATGGCCTTCTCTTTGGTTAACGTAGGCCAATAACAACTATTCATTAACACCCAGGAGGTTGGAACTGCCTCAATAGTGTCCTCTTCAAGGAATATCACCACGGTCCATGACATGATGAACTAATATATATGATATTTAACTGAACCTAATGATATACTAGTTGCAAATAAAAAAATCTACAAAAATTCTTAGATTTATATATACAAGGTGTTTGGTTTACCGACGTATATTTGGTAGGAGGTGGTGGTGATTTTGAACATATCCAAAAATATCCCAATACCATTACACAGTGTTACACTTTTCGAGAAAATGGCGCTCATAAATTCGAAGTTGGGTGTTACAAAAATCGCTTATCGAAATCTAAGGAGCCAGAATATCTTTTTATCAAATTCCGATTCAATTATGTGTTCAATATCAATGAATTATGTATTCATATTCTCAAGAAAAAAGAGATACAATCACTAATCAGATAAATGTTTGAAGAAATGATGATATAGGGTTCAATATGTTAGAGATGTTCTCACCATTTCCTCCTCTTTCATATATATGTCAGTGAACGAAACACTATGACCCCTGCAATATTTGATGGAAGATTCAGCAGGGACGTCACAAATAAAAGCTTATATTCTGATGCTATATGAAGTATCATTATAGTTGAAGCCTGAGTTCATCAAACTCACAACATCATCCACGAATAACTTCAGAAAACAATTCGGTTTTTCATTTCCATAACATATGCCAATGACCCCCACTGTATTTTTGTTTTTGGAAAGATTACATAAGTTGAGATATAACTGGCTTCCTAAACTTTTTGACAATGGTAAACCATCAATATTGAAACAAACTTCAGGGATGTTTGATTTCAATAAAGAAGTTCTATAAGGGTCAATTTCAACAAATTTTTCAGACACTTTTTGAATCCAAAATGAAAATACTCTCCAGGCTCTACTGATTCCAGATTTATATATCTTGGAGTTTGTAGGAGTGTTCGAGAACTCAATGGAAGATCAGGAACTACAGGTTTCAAAACATGAAGCAAATCAGTAACTGCAGAATGAGAAATATTATGTTTCAATGCCCACATTGCCAACTATTGAGAAACAGTAATAACAGTATCAGATGACTAGTTACGTGCTTCTAAATTTGCTTGATGTGATTCCATATCACTCTAATGTTGAAAGTTTTCATCAGAACTTATGGATGATGAGAGGTTATCATCATCTAGCACATTGAGGATATCCCGAACTTCTGCATAAACATTTTCTGGAGTTAGATGAAAAGAACAATTAGGTTCTTCTCATGCATTCGAATCTATTGTGGTTGAAAGGTTTATATCCGGAGATTTCATCATTAGTGAGTTAATCGGTGATACTGAAGTATCAACAACCACTGTTAATAGCATGATGAAATTAATTTTCTTCAGCCTTAGCTCTCTTGTAATATTGACTAGGAAATGATTCATTTCTCTTCATGTTATCACTCATAATATAAACTGGAAAAATATCTACTTTCACTGAGAAATAATTATAACACAGGTCAACAAATTATTGTATGAAATAATGAAACTTGTTCTTACGATAAATGAAATTCACACAGTACTGATGATTGGATTTGCACAACACATGGAAACAAACTTGTCCACCTTTTTTGCAACAAAAGACAGAAACTTGGGTTGGTTGGGTTTCTTGGGAACTCCAGGAACAAAGGAACAAGGACGCTGCTACACGCTTTTCAATAAAAAAAAAAACACTTTCTTGGTATGTGGCTTCTGGATTATAGACTGGTGTAACCACTTGTCAATTGTTTTTTTTCCAACACGTGTAGACCGCGAAACACCGTAGCAAGGCCGCACCAGATTGACTGTAGATGGCGTACGGACTCTATCGGTAAAATCGATTCCGCTATGCTCGACAGTGACACAGTTGATGATTGACAGCATTTCATTGATTTTTGTGTGACAAGGAAAAATATAAACGAAGCTTCAAATTTCTATAATTCCATCATCAAATCAGAACTTTCGACTAAATATTTTACACAAAAAATGGAAATGAGTGAAATAGTAGTTTGGTGTGTGTAAAAAGCCTGATGATGGTCGTACAATATTAGAATGTGAAAATGATTACTGTGATTCACAATGGTTTCATTTTGATTGTGTACAAATTTCTGAAGTCCCAGATACTGTCTGGTTTTGTAGAAATTGTAAATAAATTCATGTTATACTCAATATATTGTATTTCATTTCAGGTATATATGTTATTTACTCTAAAAATATTTCAATTCCCTCAGAACATTAGTCATGAATAAACAATAATGAATCCCAAATCAGGTTTTCTTCTTTCATCACGAAACAATCTGAAAATCATGAAGGTACCAAATGAGGATTACAAATTATACTCAGAATAGATCAAAAATTGGATTGATCTTTTGAAGGTTGAATAACTAATATAACTCAAATGGTATTAGACAAGAAAAAAAAGCTATATTTCGAGTATCTCCAAGATCAACTGGATGGAGCTGATTTTTACCTTTATATAGTAAACGCTGGTATTTCCAAACGTGCTCCCTGTTTGTATTTACCTCATTTCTGCTTATAATACAATGATTTGGCAACACAGCGTAAATGTGCGCATGCCATAATACCGATTTTCTAGCCTAGTCGGCCTTGACCTGCTGACACCGTTTAAATCCTACCTATTTGATGGGTTGCCTAGCGATCCGTTTTTGTTTGTTGGTTGTTATTGTATTTCTAGCGCCATGTTGTAGAAAATAGATAGAATATACAGTTTTTTATATGAAAGGTTGTATTAATTTTCCCGTTCAGAGTATGGGTTAGGGAAATTGGAAAATCTCAAACTAAATTTGTAAACTGAACCAGTATTTGGGTAGAATATGAATATTGGTCTAATCGAAGCCGGATTATACATTGGATGATTTGGAAGCTGTCGGTTCAGTACTAGGTACCTACCTACATATCGGGATTGGATGCAGAATTTGGTTTGAAAATTATTGTACATCGTACTGGAACTTCGTTATTCGGACGGAACAAGGAAAATTGATCGGCGTAGAAGGGAAGTCAGCAAGCGGACGACGTCATACAGGGTGTATAAGTGCCTACTTATACAAATACATGACAAGAAGATAGGTGCAGGGCGGCAAGGACGGGCCATTTCACAACTCCCAAGGGCAGAACGGACCTCGAAGCTGCTGATAGTTACCTACAGGAACTGCACAAATATAGCGATTATTGGAGGAGTGAGATGCAACATCAGTAGCGGCGCAAATACGGGATCATATGCAGCAAGAGTAGAGGTATTTGGTTCGCTTTTGCATGATCGCTTGAATTTTTGCATGTTTTCTATCTGGTTTCTATTATAAGTGATAAGGTTCTTCAAAGGTAGGTATATTTTTTGATTAGTTTTATTCATTATGGCAGAACTGCATGAATTAATAGCAAAACGGGGGGTGTTGAAATCACATTTTACGCGTTTGAAGACATTTTTGACGACTTATTCACCTGATAAAAGTCCGCAGATTCCTTCTAGAATTGCAAAATGTGATGATTGGTTGGCGGAATTCGAGAATATTCAATTTCAGATTGAGAAATTGGACAATTCACTTGAGCAATTGCAAGAACGGGACTCATTTACAGAACAATATTTTACATTGATTTCAGGATTGAAGAGTTTGTTGTCTACATTGCCTATGCCAATAAATTCGCAAAATATGCACACCACAATGTCAAATGGAGGGCTCACTGGTACTAGTGGAATAAATTTACCGACTATGGAAATTCCGGTTTTCTACGGATCTTTTGAAAAGTGGCTTGAGTTTAAGGACATTTTTTCATCGCTTGTTCATTCAAATAATCATCTCAATGAAACCCAGAAATTTTATTATCTCAAAAACGCATTGAAGGGCAATGCTGCAGATATTATAAGATCTCTGGAAGTTTCGGCCACAAGTTATCAGGAAGCGTGGACATTGTTGAGAGATGCTTACGAAAATAAAAAATTAATTGCTATGAGTCATATCGAATCTCTCTACAATTTTCCACCGATATTAAAAGAGTCCCATATGTCATTCATTAATGAAATAAGGAAAACAATTCGGGCTTTGAATACTTTACAGGTGAATGTTAATGAATGGGATATTTTATTGATATTTTTATTAGAAATGAAACTTGATACGGTTACAAAAAAAGAATGGAAAAGACAGGAAAAATTAAATGAATTCTCAACTTTATCAGAGTTCTTAGATTTTCTTACAAAAAAGAGTCAAATTTTGGAATCAATGGACATGAATTTAAGGAAATCGGTTAATAGCTCTGGGAGTGATTATAAAGGTAGGGTTGAAAAACCGCACACTACTTTGAAATCATTTACTGCTTTGAAGGAGGAATGTTGCTCAATTTGCAAAATGTCACCTACTCATATCATTCAAAATTGTAAGAAATTCCTGGCTATGAGTATCTCTGATAAAAGAGATGAGGTAAGTAAGGCTCATTTGTGTTGGAATTGTTTGAAACCAGGGCATAGAGTACAAAATTGTATATCTAGGGGATGTCGACATTGCGGTAGAAAACATAACTCTTTGTTGCACATTTCTGAAACTAGGAATAGCCCAGCAGCGGAAAAACAAACGGAAGCAAGTTTGATTTCTCGAGGTACAGTAAATGATTCAATTAATACCACGGCTGGTTCTAGTTTCACCGGGCATAGTAATTGTTTGAGGATTGAGTTACATGAGGGGGGCGATTCAGAACATAAAATTTTATTGTCAACAGCTGCTGTAAAAATTGAAGATTCATTTGAGAAAATGCATGAATGCCGAGCATTACTTGATTCTGGGTCCGAGTCCTCGTTCATGACAAGGTCTTTGGAAAAAAGGTTGAATCTAGAGTCGAAAAAATTGAATCTGAAGATCTTGGGAATTGGTAAAGTAGCTACTAATGTGACTCATGTCGTGAAAGCTAAAATTCATTCAAATAGTACTGAATACAGTTTTGACGAATCATTTTTATTGATTGATAACATTTCTGATAATATTCCCTCTTTCTCTGTGGATTCAAAGACTCTCACGATTCCAACTCATATAAAATTAGCTGACAAATATTTCGGAAAAATTGGTCGGGTTGATCTGTTATTTGGTGCTGCTGTTTTCTGGGACCTTTTGAAGTCAGGCAGAATCAAATTGGGTAATGGAATGCCGGTTATTCAGGATACTGAACTGGGTTGGATAGTTGCTGGACCTATGGCAGTTTCGAGGGATGTTCAGGTGCAGGAAAAAGTGCAGGTATGTAATATTGGTCAAGTTGCTTGCCAAGAACAACTCGAGAAATTTTGGCAGTTGGAGGAATACCCCCAGGAACGGGTTTTCACAAGGGAGGAGGAAGAATGTGAAAAAATTTACATTGAAACTACACAACGGGATGCTACAGGGAGATTTATTGTGACGTTACCAATCAAAACAGGGGTAGGTAAACTAGGTGACTCATATGATATTGCACAAAAAAGGTTCAATCAGTTGGAAGGTAAGTTGAGAAAAAACTGTATTCTTCGAAAGGAATATCAGGAGTTTATCAGAGAGTATATTTCGTTGGGGCATATGTCCAAAGTGTCATATCAACAGGAAACTATGGGTCAGGATTTTGAAATTTGTTATTTGCCTCATCATGGAGTATTCAAAGATACATCATTGACTACAAAGCTTCGTGTAGTTTTCGATGCGAGTGCTGCTACCAGCAGTGGAGTTTCTTTGAATGACAGACTCATGGTAGGGCCGAAATTGCAAGAGGATATTTTTTCCATTTTAATCCGTTTCAGGAAACATCTTGTAGTCATAGCAGCTGACATCGCAAAGATGTATAGGCAGATTCTAGTAAGAGAAGTTCAGAGAGACTTACAGAGAATTATATGGCGGTTTTCTCCTGATGATGATATCGGCGTCTACAGATTGAATACGGTTACTTACGGTATGGCCAGCGCATCATTTCTTGCAGTTCGATCTTTACATCAGCTGGGTTATGAGAATATGCAAGAATACCCTGAGAGTTGTAAGGTTATCTTGAGGGATTTCTATATGGACGATCTTTTGAGTGGTTCTGACAGTGTGGATGGTGCAAGCAGATTGAAGAATGAGATCAGTGAAATATTGCAAAAAGGTGGATTTATTTTGAGGAAGTGGTTATCAAATGAGAAAGATATATATATGGACAAGGCTAAAAATCATGATATTGATCATTATTTCGTTGATGACAGTAGTTATTCGAAGACTCTCGGACTACTTTGGAACTCGGTTGAAGACATACTACATTTTGATGCAAACTTTGGCAGCGATATACCTTCTCATGAAATTGTTTCGAAGCGATCAATTTTGTCTCTTGTGTCACAAATATTCGATCCATTAGGGCTGGTGGGCCCCGTAGTGGTTAAAGTGAAGTTAATTCTTCAAGCGTTGTGGACGGCTAAGTTAGGTTGGGACGATTCTGTACCTTATGATATTTATGTTATGTGGAAAATTTTTTTGAATCAGATTGGGCATCTCCAATCAATAAAAATATCTAGGCGTGTAATTTGTCGCAATGTTATAGATATTCAATTGCATGGATTTTGTGACGCTTCTCAACGAGCATATGGAGCATGTGTATATATGAGGTCTACTGACTCTGAAGGAATAAATCATGTTGAATTGCTCTGTTCGAAATCAAGAGTAGCTCCATTGAAGGTAGTCTCTTTACCTAGATTGGAACTCTGTGGAGCATTGCTTTTAGCAAAACTAGTTGATTCGGTAGTGAATCATATGGATATACGCTTCAGCGGTATACAATATTGGTGTGATTCTTCTATTGTACTATCATGGTTAGCTGGGGAACCTGTACAATGGACTACATTTGTAGCTAACCGAGTTTCTGAAATACAGAAACTCAGCCAAGATCGTTGTTGGAATCATGTCAGATCAAGTGAAAATCCAGCGGATGTTGTATCTAGAGGATTAGATTGTGATCAGCTCCGCGTTTGTCATATTTGGTGGCATGGGCCAGATTGGTTGATAGCTAAAGAGCAAGATTGGCCCGAATCCAAGTGGGTGGAATCTGTGGAAATTCCAGAAAAAAGGATTGTGCGTCAATCTTTTAGAGCTAAATCATCTTCTGGCATTTTTGATCGATTTTCAAGTTTTTCCAAGCTCCAAAGGGTGATAGCTTACTGTTTACGTTGGAAAATTAAGGTCGAAGAAAATGGACAGTCCACTGTTGAAATTGGGAAAAATCTAGGGGTTGAGGAGTTGCAGCAGGCATCAATAAGGCTCGTCAAGTTAGCACAATTAGATGAATTTGGTGCTGACATAAGGCAATTAGAAATGTCAAAGGAATTATCAAGGTCAAGCAAATTAATTTCTCTCAATCCATTTCTTGACCAGCAGGGAATTCTTCGGGTAGGAGGTAGAATATCTAAGGCTGATCTTGAATATGAACAGAAACATCCAGCTTTACTACCAGAGAAACATAAACTCACCAAGTTAATAATAATTCATGAACATTATAGACACTTGCATGCTGGACCACTAGCCTTATTAGCACACATAAGAGAAAGATATTGGCCTATTTCGGGTCGTAGAATTATTCGTAATATATTGCGTAAATGCATCGTTTGTTTCAGAGCTAGGCCTCGCAACGTGCAATACATAATGGGTGAGTTACCTAAAACTAGAGTTACTGCAAGCAGACCTTTTGTAAATTGCGGAGTAGATTACGCAGGTCCGTTTGAAATTAAAGTTAGTAAACTCAGGGGTCACATTTATATTAAAGCATATTTAGGTATTTTTGTATGTTTTGCGACCAAGGCGATACATTTGGAGGTAGTTGGGGATTTAACAACTCAATCATTCTTGAACTGTTTCAAAAGGTTTATTTCTAGAAGAGGTCTTTGTCGAAATATTTATTCAGATAATGCAACTAACTTTGTTGGAGCTGACAATGAACTCAAGGAAATGTACAAATTCTTACAGGATCCCAAAACTAAATCGTCGTTTTCTGAATATTTCGTACAGTCAGAAATCACATGGCATTTCATTCCGCCTAGATCACCGCATTTTGGTGGTTTGTGGGAATCTGCGGTTAAATCTACCAAGTATCACATGAAGCGGGTTATTGGTAATCAAAAACTAACATTTGAAGAGCTTTGCACTGTCACGACTCAGATAGAGGCATGTTTGAATTCGCGTCCCATAACTCCTCTTTCCGAAGACCCCCAAGATTTAGGTGTTCTCACCCCGGGACACTTCTTGATTGGCAGTGCACTAACTGCTCTTCCACAAGAAGATATGAAAAACTTTAATCCAAATAGATTGGAACGATTTCATCTTTTGACACAGATTGTTCAAAGTTTTTGGGCAAAATGGTCCCGAGAATATCTCACTCAACTCCAGCAAAGACATAAGTGGCAAACCCTCGGTGAACCAGTGAAAGAAGGTACCATGGTATTGATTAAAGATGAAAACTTACCACCATTAAAATGGCAACTGGCACGGATAATCAAAACACATGTTGGCGACGATAATATTTGTCGAGTAGTGACTGTTAGAACATCGAAAGGCATTTTTAAAAGAGCTCTACGTCAAATATGTATTTTACCTATGGACACAATTGAGTATAATAGGCATGACTTGAGTACTTAGATATTTTGCTATGTTGTTAATCGTTTTTGATGAATGTTTTTCATTTCGGTAAAACGTTACCATAATGTCCAATTTTTAATGATTAATTTCATTCCCATATTGAAAGACAAGTTTTCAAGGGGGGTGCATGTTTGTATTTACCTCATTTCTGCTTATAATACAATGATTTGGCAACACAGCGTAAATGTGCGCATGCCATAATACCGATTTTTTAGCCTAGTCGGCCTTGACCTGCTGACACCGTTTAAATCCTACCTATTTGATGTGTTGCCTAGCGATCCGTTTTTGTTTGTTGGTTGTTATTGTATTTCTAGCGCCATGTTGTAGAAAATAGATAGAATATACAGTTTTTTATATGAAAGGTTGTATTAATTTTCCCGTTCAGAGTATGGGTTAGGGAAATTGGAAAATCTCAAACTAAATTTGTAAACTGAACCAGTATTTGGGTAGAATATGAATACTCCCAACATTTCAACTGATTCTTCTATTAGGAACCTCCCATCTGCTAAGATTATTCCACCTGGTATAATAAAATCCAGAAATCCACAATTTTCTATGAGAAATTTATCACTGGTCCTCCCAAACCATGCTTCTGATACATAAGAAATAGTACCATGAGAGTTAATTCCAATAAGGAATTTTACAGTTTTATAGTGTTTATAATTAGACCAGCAACGAGCAGCATTCAATAAATTTGAAGGTGTTGCTGTGAAAACCTCAAAACAATCTCTCACAACTGCTACATGTTTGCTAAATAATTTCCTAAGACAAGAAGGTAAATTTTTCTGCAAAGCCATCCTCTCTGGCCAATACACAATATATTTGAATTTATTGTACAATTCAAAAATACATTCGTAGAATGTAACTGAAATAGTTGTTGGAGGAACTGAAAATCTGTATGACAAAAACTTAAAAGGTAAATTCAATTGAAGCTTCATCTGTGTTAGAAGTAATTGTTGGAATTGTATTAAAATGTGTTGAAAGATGTGGAGCGCGATTCTGTCCAGTACAGTGAAGACCATTCCTGCCTTTGAGAATATAGTGAAACAGTTAGTGTTTTATATTCATTTCTGAAAGAATCTTCGTTCAAATCTAGCTTTGATCTTAATGAATAGATTCGAGTGTTTGAATAATTCAGATCTCTAAATAGGCTGCAAAACTGTTCTTCTTCTTCTTCTTCAGTCAAGTCAGTTTGCACAAAAACACTCATTGTATGCTCATGCACTTCTGCAGAAAAAATCTTTCGAGGCAAATCTTCATCAACACTCATTTGTACTTCATTTGCTCCATTTGACGCATTTATGATATCAGAAAGAATTTTTTGCATTGCTCTGAAATCAATATATCACATTCAATGAATATCAATCACCTTACGTATGAAAATAGACAAACCTCTGTGTTATACTCCACTCTTTTCATTGATGTTCCATGCCTGGAAGATGAGGCTCGTTGGGGCTCATTTTCAAGATAACCCAAATCTTGATTGGGTATCCAATCTGGGTTTAATCGATCTTCCAATGCTGCAGGGGCTTTTATAAACAATGTCTCTTATCAAATCCAAATTCAACAATGCCTTTCCAAATATCTAATTATCTACTAGTTATAAAGTGTCTGGAACAAATTATTCCATTTTTTAGTTGGCTTTCACTCAAGGGGCCCAGTTTCAAAGCTCTAACCCAAGCTTCCCGACTTCACGTTGAAAGATCTTCTGAAAAGTTCCCTCTGCTTTTCGGAATAGCCGGAAATCGAAAAAAAATTACTTGTTCCCGTTCTGCTCTCGAAGGACAGTCAATGACTGAACAAAACGATAACATTTTTAAATAATCTCAAATCAAAACACAATCGCATATGCGATTCTTATAGACCAATCAAAACGACTTTTGTCAATGGCGGTATATTCGGATAACATTTTTCTATACTCATGTTGAATTACTTGGCTAATTAGGATTTCGGAATCTGATAATAGGATGTGTTGGATCTATATCACCTTATATAATGGCCATATTATTAGCTCGTTACCCACGAGTCCTGAGACTTGAACCACCGGATTTTATTATTCTATGCTCGAATTAACCGCCATTGCCAAAATTGCTATGATTGGTCTACAGGAATCGGATTTCGGATGCTTGGGCGGAACGGGTTCTTGGTTATTGCACAGGTTAGGAAATATGAACCATTTTGTTTTGCAATAATAATACATTTATAGGAAGTGTTATAAGATGAAGACACATCCTAACACGCACTAGTTGATTTTTGTTCACGAAATCATCATCAATTCCCACGAATTCGAACTCTTCATTAGACACTCACCTATATTTATTCAAATATTTACTTACTTGTTAGTATTGTCGCCCTGTTGACTCATTTTATTTCATCACAGTTTACACTTTACACCTCAGACACAAACTATACAATAATTATTCTATTAATAAAACAAACAACAAACATGGCGTCATATCTGCAATGCCATGCAAAACAATGAAGGTGAGAGGAGGAGAGAAGGTCACGAATGAACAGCGCATGCGTCTTTTATCAAGCGGTTATTTGTTATGAGCCATTTGAAAGCCCAAAAGTAACTGAAAGTATTGGTGGGCATATAGTTGATGGCGAATATAAAACATCTTCTGACATTTGGTTGATATTTTTTTGATTCAGGAAAGTCACTGGGCCACCTGAATATCATTGTCATCGTCACTGAGCCTTCACAAAATGGTTTGGGTCAGCAGTTCGCCGTACTTCCGTTGTTAGCTGGGAAATGGAACACCCTATATATCATGTGATTTTTTGAAACTCTATTGAAGGCTGGATTCAAAACTATTATAATACAGAGGGGTTTCTATACAGTGCGTCAGTAAAACTGAGTACTCTTGTGAAGAAGTGGATACATTCGTTAAAAATTAATGGGTGAAATGGGAATAACATAAGAACAGCTTTGTTCTAAATGAAAAATAGCTACTGAATTTGATGGCAATAATAAATTCAACTTACAATTAAATCAAATGTTCAAATTATGTGCCGTCTGCTGTCTTACAGTAGTCAAGACGATGAATGAATTATTTCTGAACATTGTCAATAACTTCAAGGGGTATACATTCTATCTCGTGACGAATTCTTGCTTTTGAATGTTCTAATTTTCCGGCCTATTGACAAACACTTCACTCTTTAAGTATCTTCACAAGAAGTAATCAAGTGGTGTCAAATCGGGAGATCTAGGTGGCCACTCAATCGGTCCTCTTCTTCCTGTCCAACGACTCAGAAGTACGACATCTAAATAGTTGCGGACAGTTACTGCATAGTGGGGAGGTGCGCCAACTTGTTGAAAATATTGTGACGTAGGGGTATGGGGTCGTAGCTATGGTAGTTCAATAAGTAGAGCAGTTCGGCAAAAAGGGTGTATTGGGGAGTTGACTGATAGATGTTACAAGTTAGGTGGTAGCAGTACAACTACTTGTTTATACCGAATGCATTCACATTGCAATAAAATAATTGACGTGGGCTTGAACTGCGTGGTCTCCCTCCGTGCCCCGCACGCTGAGAATCCTGCTGACTCAGGACAGCACACCGCCGTTGGTTGAGTGAAGGTGGAAGCATGTATGGATACAGGGTGTTCTGCCTAGGAGGGCGCTCTCGCGACACTCCCCACCATTGATAAATGTCGACCTCGACATTTGGCCAACCCAACGACGGTTCAACGTTCGGAACCATCGGGGACGACGAGCCAACCCCTAGAACAGAAGAAAAATTACGCAGAAACATGCTCAGAAGTTTCACAAAATACATAAATGCAGATTCTTCATGCCTTCATTCATTTTCACCCCCTTTTTGCCTCCTGAAACTATTTTACAAGATTCACGACTAATGCAATACCGCATTGTCGTCGAATTACACAGCGAAACATAACTCTATACCAGTTATAAACTTCATCTTTCCCCAAAACACATTCTCTTGTATCAAATGCACAAAAAAAACATGTGTCTTTCTTAAAATTACTTCATCCCTTTCATAC
Organism: Phaedon cochleariae; assembly: GCA_918026855.4. Classification (NCBI taxonomy): domain Eukaryota; kingdom Metazoa; phylum Arthropoda; class Insecta; order Coleoptera; family Chrysomelidae; genus Phaedon; species Phaedon cochleariae. The sequence goes on along the minus strand of OU896715.1, from coordinate 43,112,011 downwards.
AACTTCCGCTTCCGCACATATACACCACTCATCCTATAATTCATACGATGTTTCCTCAATTCTACTACTTGAAACCCTTTTTCTTAATCCCATTGATCAAGATTTCATTTTCTTGATTCTACTGAGCTCATTCCTTCAAATCTATTCTTGATTTTAAGTTTCAAAAGTTTTTAGTTTTCAAAATTTTATTTTTATCATATATAAAATTACTATCAATGAAACTCATGCCTGCGCCGGTATCACAGATAAATTTGAATTTCTGCCCATTTATTGTACCCCAAATTTGAATCGGTTCATAGTCATTATTTTTCTCCAATTGGAAAACTGAATACTCCATAAAATTCGTTTTTCCACAAGTTTGTTGTTCATGACCTAGCTCTAGACAACCATAACATACAGTATTAGACAAGAAATTTTGACATTTGCCATCGCGCCACCCGTTTAGCGGCGCGTTGTTTTTCTGTGTAACAGTTTTCTGCGTAATGCCCTCTTACCACATTGGTAGCGAATCATTCTACCATCGGGAGTTCGACCCGCGGACTTCTGAAAATTCGAAGTATCGAAATTTCTTTGTTTACTATCATTCCTATAATTATTATTATCAGGAGACACCAACCCTTCGGGATTTCTTTCCAAATAGGCGATCCGTCTTCGTAGTTCCTCCAACTCCCTCTCGGCAGTGCTCGTCCTGCTGTCTTGATGCCTTGTCCCTGACGTATAAGGTCCTCCACTGACTCGCAGCATCTCTTGAGTGGCCTCTATCTTCTGTAAATCCTTCCTGAATTGTTTTAGGGTTCCATTTTGCATCAAATTTGCTTTTTCCAAAATCGTAGGCTTCAATCCTCACATAATAAAGTAGACTATTTCAGCATCCGGCATACCTGGGTTTATTTTGTAGCACAGTGTTAGAACATCGTTGTAGAAACACCGGAGGTCCTCTTCTGGCATCTGCTTCTTATTCAAAAGTTTGAAGTAATTCTGTTCGCTCTGTGCGGCACTTTTGAACGAATCTATGATTTTCTGCTAGGCAATCGCAAATTCCGTACACTGCTTCTCGATTGTTTCGAAGAAGTCTAAGGCGGCACCTTCCAAAAAACAAGGTAACTGTACTAACTTGGTTTGATCTGACCAATGATTAGCTGTTGCTGCCCTATTGAAAATCATGAAAAAATCTTGCACCCTCTCGTCCACTTTTCCGGCGGAAGTTTTGGGTGTAACCGAAGCATAGTATTAGTCAGAATACCGTTGGGTACACACGTGCGTACTCACTGCTCAGATAATTTTATTGTGAATTCAAAACATATCCAATGTGATCTGTGTGAAAAACTTTTTCACATACAATGTGTACGAGTCAAAGATCAGTTATCAAAGTGTATACAAGATGTTTATAACTTAATGTGGTTTCGCGATGATTGTGTACCAATTGTTGACGACAGGCTAAAAACTTGCAGAAAAACGATGGAAATGAAACGATTGAAATTCTGGAGAATACGAACAAACTCATTGAATTGTTTGAAGCGCAGAATGCGGTGAAAAATAGGCCTCTTTGGTCTGAAGTTGTTGGAAATAAAAACAAGGTCGAACCGTTAATTTTCAAACCAAAGAGTGGGTCCCAAGATAGCAATGCCACAAAGAAGGAGTTAGTTGAAAAAGTAAACCCAGGCGATCTTGCTGTATCAATAACAAGAATGAAATCGGCTGCCCAAGGATCATTAGTGATTCATTACGATAGTAGACAATCATTAGAAAAACTGAAAACCAAAACAGGGGAAGCATTAGGCCAGGGGTACGAAAAAAAATGGGCAGTTCACTTAACCAAGAATTAAAATAAGCAATGTATGCGAGCAAGACGTTATGGATGGTAAACAGTTTATTTCCCAGTTAGCAAGTCAAAATTTTTCTGAGGACTTGGGAAATGACATGAGTGTTGTCCATAAGTTCAAGTCAACGAAAAATAATAGATGGAATGTAATAATCGAAATGTCAAGTACACAGTACGGGTATTCGGCTAAAAATAAGAACAGAATATTCATAGGATGGTCTAGTTATAAATTCTTTGAGTTTGTTAGTGTTTTGCGATGTTTTAACTGTTGGAAGTATGGACACCGTGCCGATAAGTGTAATTCGAATGTAGTTTGTCCCTATTGTAACAAAAATCATAGAAAAGAAGAATGTAAATGCATGTACAAACTGTAAGTACGCAGTCAATACTCTAAAGCTAAAAAATATTAATTACGAACACCGTGTATTCGATCCAAATTGCGAGAGTTACTTAAGACAGATTTCAAGAAATAAAGATAGAATTAGTTACCAATAGCAACCACAGGGTATTTCAAATGGTCTAGTATTATGTATAGATATACAGGGCTTAACAACAAATTTTGTCTTAATAAGTCAATTATTATTGGATGTCAAACCAGTTATTGTAGCAGTAACAGAAACCCATGTGACAGTCGATATTGCAGAATCTGAATATCATATAAAGGATCAAAACTGTTCAATAAATCTTTCGGATAGTAGGCATACTGGGGGAGTAATATGTTATATAAGAAATCATATCAAATATGAGGAAGTGAAAATAGTTAGTGTTTCTAAAGAGTATTGATATATGCTGCTTGAGGTTACTATGAGACATCAACATATGATAATAGGTGGTATGTACAGATTATCTAATGGCTGCAAATCTACTCTTCTAGATTGTTTAAATGAACTCCTTGAATATAATGTTTTGGGTGCGAAGGACGTTATAAAGTAGGGGTCGGGAGTCTCCAGTCCAGCCCCACTCCTCCACCCTACCACGTGACTCGGCTAGCCAATCAGAGAGCAGCATTCCCCACCCCTCTACTTTTGTCGACGGCACGAACTTCAAGTCTAGATAGTCTGAAAATGGCGCGAAATTCAAATTGTGTGACGTCATGGCATCATCATCGTGAATAAATTTAAAAAAAACCTTCACCGCTGGGGATCGAACTCGGGACCTTTGCATTATGAGGCAGCGTATATACACACTGAGCCATTCAGGAGGCCATGAAAGTTTCACTATGAAAACCGTATTCAAATGGGATCGTAGAGGATCAGCGAGCAAAGCTATATATAGGTTGATAAGACGTTTGTACTACTTTTGTCGACGGCGCGAACTTCAAGTCTAGAAAGTCTGCAAATGGCGCAAAATTCAAATATAGATAGTCGCCTGCATGTTATACATTATTCGTATGATGACGTCATCGTCGATCCAATTTATATTTAGAATTGAATAAAAAAAGTGTTGGGTCTGTGTTGGGAATCGATCTCGGGTCCCCGAGTCTCGAGTCCGACGCGCAGCCATCAGAGCCACGACCACCACATGATATTAATTATAGTTTGGAATGTTACATGCAGCATTGGAGCAAACCGGCAAGCACAAGATCCCTTACGATGATTACGCTATGCAACATTGTTGTTGCGATTACCACGCGCGCATTCCGGTAGATTGAAAATCCTCATCGCAATTAACGAAATAATATAAATTATGATGAAATATTCACATAAAGTTGTTATTCTGTATGCCGTCGCTGGCGCGCGCTTATCTTTGCAACGGATCTGTAGAGGTAGAGCAAAGCGAGAGATGCGTTCCAGAGATAAGAAACTTCGAGTCCAAAATAATATCCATCGCTGGCGCGCGCTTATCTTTGCAACGGATCTGTAGAGGTAGAGCAAAGCGACAGATGCGTTCTAGAGATAAGACGGTATTATATCGAAATAAATTTATGGTGAAATATTTCTATGTTAGTTTTATCGACAATATACACACAACACCAAATGAAGCTTCCGCTGATAAGAGTCGTGTGCAGCGATAACCGTCACATTGTTGGAAATTATTATTTATGAAGTCGATAAGGTGTTATCAGATTTTCAAAAAATATCTGATGTCACGTAATTCATGACATATAACGTATGACAGATGGTGTTTGCAATATGATGTATGTGGGGAGTGGAAGGATACGAAAACAACTATATATTATAATGAATTATTTTATTTAAGTAATCCTTTTCTACAAAAATGACATGCCTCTTGAGAAGATGGCGGTCCATCCCAGTGTGTGGTCCAATCGGGACGATTATAATGAACGAAGCATGGCAGTTTAATTTGTAGGTTAAAGTTGCTGCGATATTCTTGAGGAAGTTTGTGCCACACCCTCAATAGCCCATAAGGACCTGCATATTCAATGAGACATTCTACTGGAATGTACTGCAATTCTTGTTCAGTGAATTTCGTCAGAGTCAAAGCGGGAGAGTTTATAAACTCCAATAGCACAGCTATTTCAGACTTCATGATTTTTCGAGCAGAGCTAAAATATTTCAGATGCTACTAGTCTCGCGTCAAGTTGTATACTGATGGAATAAAAAAAAACAAGTCACATATTTCACAACATTTTATTCAAATCAGACATAACCTCATTTTTACAATAATATAGATATTCTCTGAGAGCGTTACTAGACATGCTATCACAAACATCACAAAATCCAGATATAAGCTCTTCCGCACCCAAATCAGTCAGGCTATTTCTAATCCAATCGGCTATAGTATTCAAAATGTTCTGATAATACATGGAAAAGTCCAATTTGTTTATTAGCGCAACTCGATGTGAAACAACACACGTTTCAGCCCTCAAAATGTCTGCAACATCCTCTTCCACCAATTCGAATGTAATGTGGTATTTGGTGAGTGACAACATTTTGACACCATCGCAAACGAATTTGGTTATGGTGATATAGTCTCCGCAGGTGGTAACGGCAGGATCAGATTCATCAATGAAACAGGGCAGGGGTGCTTCAAAAAAGTCTTGTTGTACCTTATACAGCGAATCGATGAAGGTGGCCCATTCATATGTGGAGAACGAAATTTTCGCTGGATGGAAGGGTTTCTTCAGGATGATGCTCGGACTAAACTGTCTAGCTGGACTAAGTCCGCACTGAATCATGTAGGTGGACAACTGGAACGATGAAGTCAGCAGGAGGTACGATTCGGCTTTCGCTGCTTGCTCAATCATGTCCAAATACGTATCAACGTCACCATAATAACCCATCATTGATGATGAACTAGTACTACCGTTTTCGGAAAACACTTCACAAGACGAATAACCAGAGTCGATACTCATTGCTATCAAACTAATGTGTCGGATCGGGTCGGTCCTCACTATTTATACCACCACTGCCAACACGTCACAACATCCGATGATGGTTGTTATTTGTCAGCGATCGACGTGAAAGGCCCCTCACATCCATTGAATTTGTGCTAGTTTTCCATATGATTACATTATAACTTGTTGGTGGAATCAATCCAGCTGTTGTGTGTATCATCGAATCCTAGCCATTTGACAAACACCTTTTTACCCCTCTTCCTCAAAACTTTTTTCACTAGGTAAACATCGGAATTTTCAGTTTTTTGCAATTCTTCAGGATAAAAGGCACCTTTGATTGGTGTACCACGCAAATCTTCCAAGATGTATGTAGTAGGTTTCGTAATACGAACTTTTACGATTTTAAATAGTTCAGTAGTCCAATTTGGTGTATAATTCTTTTCGAAAACATGTTTGGCTTTGCTTATTCTCACAATGTCACCAACGTCGAATTTTCTGGTTCCAGCAATTTTGATGTGATTGTACGTGGATTTTAAAATATCTTGTTCGTTGGCTTTGGTGACGTCACTGGGCTTGCATCTAATCGTCGTATGTTTCGTGTTATTATAATTCTTTGTGATTTCAGGTAGGACATCTATCCAACGGTATGAGCCATTCAAACTAAAGTACTTGTATAGCTTTTCCTTCAATGTCCGTATAACACGTTCAGCAATGGCTGCCTTCATTATGGTGTACGTATGATAATGGTTGATGGAGAACTTTTTCATCAGACTTTGAAACTTTTCGTTGTAGAACTCAGTACCTTGATCGGTTTGCAAGTTCTTGGGAACTCTGGTGTTGCCAGCATGTGATAGGATATCTGCAAATGCTCGAGCAATTTCAGTACCAGTTTTTGATTTCAATGGTCGAGTCCATAGGTACTTGGAAAAACAATCAATCACAACCATTATCAGCTTATGATCCTTATTTACAGAGGCATAGGGTCGCATTTCAGCCAGATCCATTTGCCATAGGTCATCCAAGCCTTTGATGATGATGCGACGTCTCGGGAATTTCTTACGTGCAGGTCTATGTAATTCATTAACGAGTTGGATTTTTTCTTTAGAATGTAACATGTTGACAACGTGGATACTGATGTAAGAAACGATGACACAAGGAGTTTATATGATTCGCACAGGAGGTTTTCTTTTTGGTGGTGGTTGTGGTGGTAGTGTCACAGTCGAAGATTTTGAAGCTACATTATTGGTGATATCCGTTTTGATTTTAGCAATAGCATCAGCGAGCTGACGTTCTTTATCATGACTCTGTTGTTGCTCAACCCTCAAATCGTGCAAACTCTTCACAGTGTTGTCAATCTTATCAACAAGTTCTAGAATATTTTTCACATTCAAGTCGATGTCGCTCTTGAGTTTTGGTAGAGAATTGTTGCGAAGCTGTTCCACATGTACGCTAGTCTTGTGTACTATGCCAGACAATTGAACAAAGTTTGTATTGTACGATGTCAGTTTAAGATCATGTACATCCACTCTCTTCCTTTCTTCGATTATTTCGTTACTGAAGCCAGCAAGGTAATTTCGGATTTTTTCACCGTAATTATCGAAAGCAATCTTGAAATCTAACTTTATTTGCGATATAACTTCATCCACATATTGTTTGTTTGCAACATCAGCGGCATCTGTTGGCAGTTTCACGTTACACATCTTCAAATGACCAACATCGATATCACCGGTTGGAGTATGTGAAAATCCAGATCTGACTGTCACCATCTGAGCTGAGCGTGGAAACGAACCACGTCCGAATTTATCGAGACTCATTATGCTAATGACTAAAGTATTGTATGTCGGCACTTTGCCTCGCCAATTAGCCCCGTCACTCATAGACATGCCATGGAAGTGTCACGGAAGTATCACGGAAGTGTTACGCAAGTGTCACGGAACACGAAAATGTCAAGGAAGTGTCACGGAACTGTCACGGAAGTGTCACGGAAGTGTCAAGGAAGTGTCATGGAAGTGTCATTTCCGTGACACTTCCGTGACACTTCCGTGACACTTCTGTGACACTTCCTTGACACTTCCATGACACTTCCTTGACACTTCCGTGACAGTTCCGTGACACTTCCTTGACATTTTCGTGTTCCGTGACACTTGCGTAACACTTCCGTGATACTTCCGTGACACTTCCATGGCATGTCTATGAGTGACGGTTCTAATTGGCGAGGCAAAGTGCCGACGTACAATACTTTAGTCATTAGCATAATGAGTCTCGATAAATTCGGACGTGGTTCGTTTCCACGCTCAGCTCAGATGGTGACAGTCAGATCTGGATTTTCACATACTCCAACCGGTGATATCGATGTTGGTCATTTGAAGATGTGTAACGTGAAACTGCCAACAGATGCCGCTGATGTTGCAAACAAACAATATGTGGATGAAGTTATATCACAAATAAAGTTAGATTTCAAGATTGCTTTCGATAATTACGGTGAAAAAATCCGAAATTACCTTGCTGGCTTCAGCAACGAAATAATCGAAGAAAGGAAGAGAGTGGATGTACATGATCTTAAACTGACATCGTACAATACAAACTTTGTTCAATTGTCTGGCATAGTACACAAGACTAGCGTACATGTGGAACAGCTTCGCAACAATTCTCTACCAAAACTCAAGAGCGACATCGACTTGAATGAAGAATATTCTAGAACTTGTTGATAAGATTGACAACACTGTGAAGAGTTTGCACGATTTGAGGGTTGAGCAACAACAGAGTCATGATAAAGAACGTCAGCTCGCTGATGCCATTGCTAAAATCAAAACGGATATCACCAATATTGTAGCTCCAAAATTTTCGACTGTGACACTACCACCACAACCACCACCAAAAAGAAAACCTCCTGTGCGAATCATATAAACTCCTTGTGTCATCGTTTCTTACATCAGTATCCACGTTGTCAACATGTTACATTCTAAAGAAAAAATCCAACTCGTTAATGAATTACATAGACCTGCACGTAAGAAATTCCCGAGACGTCGCATCATCATCAAAGGCTTGGATGACCTATGGCAAATGGATCTGGCTGAAATGCGACCCTATGCCTCTGTAAATAAGGATCATAAGCTGATAATCGTTGTGATTGATTGTTTTTCCAAGTACCTATGGACTCGACCATTGAAATCAAAAACTGGTACTGAAATTGCTCGAGCATTTGCAGATATCCTATCACATGCTGGCAACACCAGAGTTCCCAAGAACTTGCAAACCGATCAAGGTACTGAGTTCTACAACGAAAAGTTTCAAAGTCTGATGAAAAAGTTCTCCATCAACCATTATCATACGTACACCATAATGAAGGCAGCCATTGCTGAACGTGTTATACGGACATTGAAGAAAAAGCTATACAAGTACTTTAGTTTGAATGGCTCATACCGTTGGATAGATGTCCTACCTGAAATCACAAAGAATTATAATAACACGAAACATACGACGATTAGATGCAAGCCCAGTGACGTCACCAAAGCCAACGAACAAGATATTTTAAAATCCACGTACAATCACATCAAAATTGCTGGAACCAGAAAATTCGACGTTGGTGACATTGTGAGAATAAGCAAAGCCAAACATGTTTTCGTAAAGAATTATACACCAAATTGGACTACTGAACTATTTAAAATCGTAAAAGTTCGTATTACGAAACCTACTACATACATCTTGGAAGATTTGCGTGGTACACCAATCAAAGGTGCCTTTTATCCTGAAGAATTGCAAAAAACTGAAAATTCCGATGTTTACCTAGTGGAAAAAGTTTTGAGGAAGAGGGGTAAAAAGGTGTTTGTCAAATGGCTAGGATTCGATGATACACACAACAGCTGGATTGATTCCACCAACAAGTTATAATGTAATCATATGGAAAACTAGCACAAATTCAATGGATGTGAGGGGCCTTTCACGTCGATCGCTGACAAATAACAACCATTATCGGATGTTGTGACGTGTTGGCAGTGGTGGTATAAATAGTGAGGACCGACCCGATCCGACACATTAGTTTGATAGCAATGAGTATCGACTCTGGTTATTCGTCTTGTGAAGTGTTTTCCGAAAACGGTAGTACTAGTTCATCATCAATGATGGGTTATTATGGTGACGTTGATACGTATTTGGACATGATTGAGCAAGCAGCGAAAGCCGAATCGTACCTCCTGCTGACTTCATCGTTCCAGTTGTCCACCTACATGATTCAGTGCGGACTTAGTCCAGCTAGACAGTTCAGTCCGAGCATCATCCTGAAGAAACCCTTCCATCCAGCGAAAATTTCGTTCTCCACATATGAATGGGCCACCTTCATCGATTCGCTGTATAAGGTACTGTAATGTGTTTTTGTTATCAAACAAAAAGATATAGAATATAACAAAACATATTCCCATGCTAACGGCAGCTTTTCATCGGCGGCATATGGGTTGTGAGTTTATTGCTTATGAGTTATATTTTGATTGATGATATTAAGTAGATTAAATTATTGAATAAAGAAAATGACAAAGTTACAAAAAATGAATACTACAAATTTTATTTGGACGCCACTGATTCTTTCAAGCTATGTTCTGCTTTGGATAAAAATCAGAAACCTGAAAAGTGGGAGTTGAACCATTAGTAAAATAAAAAAATAAAACAGGAATTTTACCTAAGAGATTTAATATAATTTTCATTTGAAAATATATACACTACCTATCCAAGATGTGTATGTATATATAAATGCATATAAGATATGTATGTACAATAATTATTTACATGGTTTTGTTGAATGATTATCAATTTTGGAGAATTCAATGAAATGTCAATTTAAATATTCATTATGCAGAAGATCAAAAAGCCCACTTGAAACTTACCTATGTTTTCAAGCTGTTAGAAAAATAATATAGTATTAAATATACCCTGGTGAAAATTCATGAATTTTGTTGGGGGTGTAAATGTTGTTAATGAATAATATATGTACCTATGGTAACTTGTGAATGTTCAGAAGGGCTTGAACATTATCAATGTTATATAAATTATTTCATATTCAAATTATGTCATTATATTATGTAGATCCAAAATCAATTCAACATAAAAAGAAATGAACATGATACGACTGGCCTGTTAGTTAGTTATCCAACGTTGATCCACTGATCCATGGCATGGTCGAAACGTAACAAAATCTGCTGCTGCAGGTGTCTTCCAAGAAGAAAAAGGTGAGAATAAGATTTGTCTATTCTTCTTATGGTGCTGATGCTACTGGGAAGTTCCCAATGGTGCTTTAGCACCTACAAGTGACCATCACGTGGTCTTTGGTCGCAACAAGGGGGCCCACAGTGCTCTCTGGTAGCACAGGGGACTGATTTGACGTGCCTCTATCGAAATGGGTGTCCAAGGAGTGCATTATATCAAAAAACCCTATAAGAAACGAGACCTCTTGTTCAACTGAACCGAGAAACAAAAAACGTGGTGCAACTTACCTCTGGATCCAAGAGGGTTTTCCAGACAAATCAACGATAATATAGTGCCGTTAACTGGAAACATCTTTATGGCTAAAATTAACGATGCCCACCGCATCCTTCAACAGGAAAATAAACTCTAAAAGAGTTTAATGAATCGTGGCAAAGCACGAAGCACGACCTCTCTACTCGCCCAGTGCCAAGATGGAGATGACGGAAACGAGCTTTCCGGAAATATTCCAGACAAGATATCCCCACTCAAGCAATATTCAACGAGACCACTCGAGACAGCAGGTGACTATGTAGTCAGGTGAAAGTGAAACGACACGAACTTACACGAACTTTCTGTAAGCAATCAACAGCAACCAATTAAACATTAGAAGAAGAAGAAAGTTGTTTACAGATTACACAGAAGATGAAGAATTCGATTGACGTTTATCATCAAAGTATTTTTCTAACCACACATTCCAAGAAGATAAACATTGGATGAACTTTGAAAAATAAAAAATAAAAATTATTATTATTTTGATAATAACTACCCACACATATATGGACGGACTCTATATACATGACAGGTAAGCTCAATACATTTTCTAAGAAAACTGTATCTTATCTGAGTATCATATGATTGATAAAAGGAGGTCTAACACTGTCTTTCAACTTCTTTCAGGTTTGAAAAGGAGCTGTAAATAATTATGAAAACACTGGAAACTGTAATAAAGATATAAAGCAAGAGGTGCTTGTAGATTGTGTTGCCAAAGAAACATTGTGAAATATTTCATGACAGCTGTAATAAACAATAACTGACTGGTAAGTTTGTTTTCATTGTACTTAGATTATCATAAGTGTATCATTATAAATTATAATATTAGGTATTTTAATTTAACCTTTTCTTTGTTACAGATTCTACTGGTGAGGTGTTACAGCAGAATACAGGGAGAGACAGTGGACATACAAGGTGGTGTTACAATATTTATACCATATGAACTCTGTGGAACTAAATTCCAAATAAAGGTAGGAAAACTATAATAGTGTTTGTTTTATTATAGCACAAACGAGTAACGTTTAGGTGAGCTTACTTGTTAGGAAAATAAAAACGTTACAGTACAACAAGACTTTTTTGAAGCACCCCTGCCCTGTTTCATTGATGAATCTGATCCTGCCGTTACCACCTGCGGATACTATATCACCATAACCAAATTCGTTCGCGATGGTGTCAAAATGTTGTCACCCACCAAATACCACATTACATTCGAATTGGTGGAAGAGGATGTTGCAGACATTTTGAGGGCTGAAACGTGTGTTGTTTCACATCGAGTTGCGCTAATAAACAAATTGGACTTTTCCATGTATTATCAGAACATTTTGAATACTATAGCCGATTGGATTAGAAATAGCCTGACTGATTTGGGTGCGGAAGAGCTTATATCTGGATTTTGTGATGTTTGTGATAGCATGTCTAGTAACGCTCTCAGAGAATATCTATATTATTGTAAAAATGAGGTTATGTCTGATTTGGATCAAATGTTGTGAAATATGTGACTTGTTTTTTTTTATTTCATCAGTATACAACTTGACGCGAGACTAGTAGCATCTGAAATATTTTAGCTCTGCTCGAAAAATCATGAAGTCTGAAATAGCTGTGCTATTGGAGTTTATGAAATCTCCCGCTTTGACTCTGACGAAATTCACTGAACAAGAATTGCAGTACATTCCAGTAGAATGTCTCATTGAATATGCAGATCCTTATGGGCTATTAAGGGTGTGGCACAAACTTCCTCAAGAATATCGCAGCAACTTTAACCTACAAATTTAACTGCCATGCTTCGTTCATTATAATCGTCCCGATTGGACCACACACTGGGATGGACCGCCATCTTCTCAAGAGGCATGTCATTTTTGTAGAAAAGGATTACTTAAATAAAATAATTCGTTATAATAGATAGTTGTTTTCGTATCCTTCCACTCCCCACATACATCATATTGCAAACACCATCTGTCATACGTTATATGTCATGAATTACGTGACATCAGATATTTTTTGAAAATCTGACAACACCTTATCGACTTCATAAATAATAATTTCCAACAATGTGACGGTTATCGCTGCACACGACTCCTATCAGCGGAAGCTTCATTTGGTGTTGTGTGTATATTGTCGATAAAACTTACATAGAAATATTTCACCATAAATTTATTTCGATATAATACCGTCTTATCTCTAGAACGCATCTCTCGCTTTGCTCTACCTCTACAGATCCGTTGCAAAGATAAGCGCGCGCCAGCGATGGATATTATTTTCGACTCGAAGTTTCTTATCTCTGGAACGCATCTCTCGCTTTGCTCTACCTCTACAGATCCGTTGCAAAGATAAGCGCGCGCCAGCGACGGCATACAGAATAACAACTTTATGTGAATATTTCATCATAATTTATATTATTTCGTTAATTGCGATAAGGATTTTCAATCTACCGGAATGCGCGCGTGGTAATCGCAACAACAATGTTGCATAGCGTAATCATCGTAAGGGATCTTGTGCTTGCCGGTTTGCTCCAATGCTGCATGTAACATTCCAAACTATAATTAATATCATGTGGTGGTCGTGGCTCTGATGGCTGCGCGTCGGACTCGAGACTCGGGGAATCGAGATCGATTCCCAACACAGACCCAACACTTTTTTTATTCAATTCTAAATATAAATTGGATCGACGATGACGTCATCATACGAATAATGTATAACATGCAGGCGACTATCTATATTTGAATTTTGCGCCATTTGCAGACTTTCTAGACTTGAAGTTCGCGCCGTCGACAAAAGTAGTACAAACGTCTTATCAACCTATATATAGCTTTGCTCGCTGATCCTCTACGATCCCATTTGAATACGGTTTTCATAGTGAAACTTTCATGGCCTCCTGAATGGCTCAGTGTGTATATACGCTGCCTCATAATGCAAAGGTCCCGAGTTCGATCCCCAGCGGTGAAGGTTTTTTTAAAATTTATTCACGATGATGATGCCATGACGTCACACAATTTGAATTTCGCGCCATTTTCAGACTATCTAGACTTGAAGTGCGTGCCGTCGACAAAAGTAGAGGGGTGGGGAATGCTGCTCTCTGATTGGCTATCCGAGTCACGTGGTAGGGTGGAGGAGTGGGGCTGGACTGGAGACTCCCGACCCCTACTTATAATAATGGGTGATTTCAATATTGACCTTTCATCTGTAAATTCAAGCAGTACAATGCTCATGAATATAGTACACTCATCTGGATTTCGACAATTTGTTAAACAACCAACAAGAGTCACTCGTGATTTCAGTACATTACTAGATTTGATTATTACTAATAACATATTTCAAGAAGTTGAACGTGACTTTCCAAAGTTCACAGATCATGATATTATAGGAGTCGAAATTAATGTTCGTCCAAATAATAGCAGCAAGATGATCTACTCGAGATCCATCTCTGAGGAAATGATGGACGAGATTGTTATTGACTTGATTAAAAAAAATGGGATTATACCTCCACTGATGATGACGTCTTATACAATAGCTTCATAACCAATATTAAAACAAGTTTGGATAGAGTAGCGCCAATTGAAGCAGAAAAGATCTTCAATTCAAGTGGATGGATTGATAATGAAGTCAGAACTCTAAAGAAAGAGAGAGATAGGTGTTACAAAGCGTTTCGCTATTCAAATGATCCATTAGATTTTGAAAATATAGGAAGAAAGGAAATCAAGTTGTATCTTTATTTAGGGTAAAAGTGAAAGAATTCTACGAAAGAGCTATTGATGAATGTAAAAATGATAGTGAAAAAATGTGGCAAAGACTGAAGCAAATATTGAATAATAAAAACACTAACTTCGACTTCAACTCGTTGGAACTAGGTACAGGAAGTGTCAAGCAAGAATTGAATGAGTTTTATTTTGATAGTTTTAAACGAAATTCCTGAAAACATACCTGATCCGACAAATTTTGGGGAAATTGAAGTTGATGTATACTCTAGTATTAACACGTTCCCTGTCGTTTCTCTCAATAAATTACAGAAAATAGTTACTAACTAGAAAAATAAATCAACGGGTGATGATGTGCTGACAGTGTCATTATTGAAATATATTTTTTCAGTGGTTGGGTATCCTCTACTGTATATCATAAATACTTGAAGTGCAGCACAATGATACCTGTACCAAAGATAAATAAACCAAGTAAACCGAAGAGTTGAGACCCATAATATCTTAGTGAAAATAATCTGCTGTTTGCATGTCAATCTGGGTTCCGGCATAATCATTCTACTGAGTCAGCTTGCCAATTGATGTGCAATAAGTGGAAGAAGGACATTGATGATGGCAAAATTGTCGTCGGTGTATTTGTAGACCTGTAACGAGCTTTCGAAACTATAGTTAAGAACAAATTGTTATGAAAATGTGAGGCGTACGGAATAAAAGGCACAGTACTCTGATGGCTAGCAAATCATCTTACGAATAGGCAACAAAAAACAAAAATTCATGGTAGTTATTCTGATGAAATGAGTAGTATCTACGGGGTTCCCCAAGGAAGTGTCCTTGGACCACTATTGTTTATACTATATACAGGCTGATTCACGGTGGATGGCACATAAGACGTTTCTGGTGAACCAGACAACGGATCATCCCGAAAATTCAATGAAGGGCATATTTGGACATTCTCTAGCCAACTAGAATATTTTCGACAATGCGGCGTTGCCGCTTCTATTAGAAAGCAGTAGCAACTTTGATTTTTCAAATGCAACACTCTGTATTTTATTGCATTTTTAGATTCTCCCTGAAGAGCAGATTTCATCGATGTATCTCACTTGGGGTCTAGTGGAAATGATTACAGAGATATAGGGTGTGAAAAATCGACATTTTTCAACTTTAGGAATTTTTTTTGTCGAAACTATTCATTTATAACCCTTATACGTGAGAAATTAAGAAATTCCAGGTTACACTGTGCGAACGGTCAGCTCATATAGTCGGGGCAAATAGGTCGTGGTTCATTTACTCACCATATCATGTTACTTTGTCAAAAATATAACAATTAGCATAAGAGAGATAGTTCCAGCAGATAAGATTTTATTTGGACGCCATCTACAGAAAATAAAGTTCAACAAACCTCTTTCTTAAGCCAATCCCTGTAGAAAGAAATTGTTTGTGCTGAAGGATAGGAAAACAAATCAAACAAATAAAATTCAGGTTTATTTACTGACTAAAAAGGGTATTCAAAGGAGTATCAAATCTGCATCACAAAACATTTATAATATGTGTCACAAATAAATCTGACTGCACCTGAAATGCAACTGGGTGTGCATATTTATTATACAGAGTGTTAAATAAACGTTCTTCTATCAGTGAAACTTGACACAATGATCATCAGCTTTGATTAAATCTAATCAATGAAATAAATGGAATATTCCCCAGATATAACGCATTACACCTTCACAGATTAGGAACATTGAATAATGACTTATCAATTGTACTAGATTCCAAATTGTACTTGATTTTAGATTTTAAGAGATTTGATAATAAATGTTTCAAACGATCAGTGAAAACTTTATAATATGCAGAGAATACCTTATGTCAGCAAGACTGTGAATAAGCCAGAAAATGTAGTTAGAATAGAGCTTATTGATATTTCCAGCTTCCAAATTACATCCTGGTCATTTTGGGCTCCTGGTTCCAGATTTCATGAGAGCATACGAGTCTGGTGAGACGTCAGGTGACCTATAAGTATGCTTAGTCCAGCCAGTACGTTGAATTTATGACATCAAGTTGGAAATAATCTATATCTTCTTGAAATTTACATCAATAGCTTTCCAGCGTTAACAGGAACAATAAATCGGATCTAAAAGCCAGGACAGTCTCTCCAGGAAGATTGTTCCATATACTTATAAGAAATGCTCACTCTTTCGAGTCCAGAAAAAAGCATTTATCAGCAATATAGTTATACAGTATCTTTCAAATCCAAAAATTGAAGATACAAGTAAAAAGCAAAAGTAAAAGTAAAATAACAGTAAAATGAAATAACAGAACAGTCTGGCAGAACTATAACATAGGAAAAATAGAAAACATGTTATAATAACATAACCTCAAGATGATGAAAGTACACAAATTAATTTCCATGAATATGGACCAAATTCCATAAAAATAATAATTTCTATCAATCAAAAATATTCTTAATAATTGAATAGTTACCTCTAATTAGATGTTTCTCTCGAAAAATGGTGGATGATCAAAAATTTACTTTAGCGGACATCCACCCTCGAGTTCATTCAATGATGGCCAGATGCAGAAATGAACGATTTTCAATTTTTCTTTCTCTTTTCTAGTTGGAAATTCAAATGTCCATGTCATAAAAGTCATAACAGTCAAAAGATCACAGTAACCAAATAGCCAGATTCGATTCAACCGTTGCAATAACCGATATCAGGTTCAAATGAATAATCAATACAAATCAATACAGATCAATAACAATAAGAAAACGCTGACGGCCTACTACCTAGACATTCTAAAGATATAGCGAAGTTTATCAACCTTGATATGTTACTGTCGCGATCCTGCTTGTTGAAGGTCGGAACGCTGAACTATTCGTTAATGCTACATGGGACAAAGGAACAAAAGAAAAAGAAGAATTAAAATTACAACCTTAACAACTCGTTTGACATTTCATATGAATATTTTCAAAACAAACTGAAATAATGAACTTTCATCAAGTCAACAAAACATAACATGCTATTAAAATCAATTATGCAAAGAATATACAGGATGATCTCCGATGTATGCCCTCATGTATGCCAGTGACTCGCAGCTCCATGAAATCTGTAACAGAAAGGCTCAAAATATCCTACAAAAGGGATGCAAGTTCTCAAAATACATTCAGTGAAAACCAGAGTTGAATTAATTACTCTGAAAAGGTCAGTTGAATACTTGGTACTATCAATATTTGATAGAAAAAGTAACATTTACTAAAATTTGATGTTACACATTATTGGTCGAAACGGCTCACATGTCCCTATCTCAACTTTTGATTAACTATCTACTAACATTTAATTGAAACAAATACAGGCTGGTGCAGAATTCAGATTCTTGATCACCCAGTATATGTCCCAATTAAATATCAGTAGATAGGTGATCAAAAGTTGAGATAGGGACATGTGAGCCGTTTTGACCAATGATGAATAGTTTCGACACAAAAAAATCCTGAAGTTGACAAATGTCGATTTTTCACACCCTATATCTCTGTAATCATTTCCGCTAGACCCCAAGTGTGATACATCGATGAAATCAGCTCTTCAGGGAGAATCTAAAAATGCAATAAAATACAGAATGTTCCATTTGAAAAATCAAAGTTGCTACTGCTTTCTAATAAAAGCGGCAACACCGCATTGTCGAAAATATTTTAGTGGGCTAGAGAATGTCCGAATATGCCCTCCTTCGAATTTCCAAAATGATCCGTTGTCTGGTTCACCAGAAACGTCTAATGTGCCATCCACCGTGAATCAGCCTGTATAATTGACCCACATCTTTACCTACAGAATTCATTCATCAATCTATTCCCTGATGATACTCTGATTTCTACATCTGGTTGAATCCATGAATAATGAGTTAGATATTCTGAATAGTTGGCTCAGGGCGAATAAACGTAAAATGAATGCTCAAAAAACAAATTGTATGATATTAGGTAGCAAAATCAACTGTACTAAATTCAATCAAGGAAATTTTGTGTCAACAATTGATAATTCGGTAATACGTCACATGAAAATTGGTTTGTTCAATAGACCATAACTGTAATTTTTCAGGAGGAGCTTGCAAAGGTTTTAATGCTCGTTGTGAAATCCAAAAACCCGATATGCACTTTACTATAACTAGGATAATCGACCAATGCTTGAAATAAAATGAATAATTGGAAAAATGAGGATTAGCATGACTATTTAGGTTTTTAAAATAAAATGGATATTGAACAATTATCTCAATATATCTTCATTAATATCGGATATTGAACAAAGAAGAGGATATTGAACAAAACAATTTCGAAATCATGATTATTTTTATTCCTTCAACTATACTGAATACTGAAACATCATGATCGACCCAATTTGAAAATTCCACAGAAAAGAGCAATTTTTTTGCATCAACATGATCTCGGATAATGAAAAACCAAAATGAATATGAATTTTCATTTGAGTTCTGTTATTTGTTTTTCTTTTTAGAAGATACATTTTTCAATATAGATTGATAAAATGTTCTATCAGTCTGATCCGGTAAGTATTTGAGCATTTCATTTAGGTGTTCAATTTTGAGTTCTGGTAGTGCTATGTCTCTTTTTATCGGAGGTAATTTTGGCAATACCAAAGGTACTTTTGATTGTTTCTTCCTATTTTTTCCAACAATGCGTCTATGGATTGGTACAGTCATGAAGTCTTCTTCAAAAGATTGTCTGTAAATGATATTCATGATTTCATTTTTCCTGTAGATGATGTGTTTAATTTCAGTAAATGGAACTTGAGTGAAAACGAAATTTGATGCAGTGTGACCAAAATCATGAAAATCATTAGGTTGCATTTGAATAATTTTGAATTTATATTTTTTTTGTGGAAGCTTTAACAGCAATCTTATGAGACCAATAGGGCTGGCAATCTCTACGTTCCTGAGGAATTTTTCTATAATGCTGTGCGCCACATCTATTTCTTGCACGTTTCCGTGACCTGGTTCACCGTATTTGTGTTCAATTATCCTGATGGAATTGCACATCGGGGAATCTAAGTAGTATTTCAAAGCCATAGTCATGTATGAATTCTTATTCTGGGGAACACAACTGTCCAACCACAGAATTATCTTTGCTAAAAACGGGTTATCATCAGCAATTCCTCCGAGTATCTTGACCAGTGCACTGGCCAAGTCATTACCGGTTCGACCGCCATTACATTCATGCCAAATGCAATTGTAAACTTGGTTATTGATATTGCAATGAGCTGTTAGATTGTACACGTTCAATTTACATTCATAGTAAAAGTTCTTCACCCCAATTTTCGGAAGTGTGTATACATTTTGGAGATCGAAAGTTATAACAGCTGTTTGTTCACCATCTTCAACAATTTTTTTCAACTCACGGTCCTTATTCCTTTCAATATACCCTGCTTCTTTACGTCTCAAATGTTCCTCCTGTTCGAATTTCTCTTCATCAGTTGCAACATCCTTCTTTGCTTTGAATTCTTCACATTCATCACATCTGTCCTTCTTAGGTTTGTAGAATGATATATTGAACTCTGAGTTAAAAATGTGTCTGTATGTATGTATAGGGAGTGGATTATCATATTTTTCTTTGTATAAATCATACATGCGGGACAAATTCAATGTTGACTCCAAATACTGCCTATTAGTACTAGAGCGGCAATAGTGAGAATCGATAGTGGGGAAAGAATTTATATGATCATGAATTTCCTGAATTTTATCAGGAGGTGTGACCTTCTTCACATTTCTTCCTCTCATTGGAGAGCCAGGTACACCAGTTTCCTTATTCTGAATTTTCTTGAAGAAATAATATACTCTCTCTTGACTGATGTCAAGGATATTCAGGAAAGAACTTTTACAAACCCGGCATTTCGACTTAATGGTTTCAAAGTGATAAACATAAACATTACTTTTTCTACTCAATTCCTTAGTTGTTCGTTTCCTTATTGGATTATGTTGCGTTACAAATTTGCTGAAGAAATGAGGTTTTTTGTTATCAGAGAGTCGCCAAAATTGCTGATGAATCATAAGTCTATCTTCAAGTGTGAACTTATCTTCACACTTGAAAGAACATTTTGGTGTACAACCACCCCTAACAGCACGTTTCTGGAAAGTTTTACCCTTAATATTAACATATTCTTCCCCTGTCTCTCTTTTTTTCTTTCTTATATTTTTTTTCCATGTCTCAGGGGTTGCCTTTCGTTTGCGGACCCATTTTTCTGATATGACTTCCTTCTGGTCTGAATTAGTGATGTTTACTAAAACATTCCTGCTTTCTGATACACTTGACTCTGAATCATCCAATAGTGATTGGTTTTCTTCGAGGTTTTCTTGCACAGGAATGAGTTCATTGTTGATCACTAGGAGTTCCTGTACTACAATTGTGTCTTCCGTTGTCATATCTTCAGGATATGTATCAAAGACACGTATCTCTGAATTCTCCTCAGAATTTACTGCTACAAATATTATTTCTCAGATATTTTCAAAATTGTATACTCAGTACACAACTTACCCTCAAGAGTTTTCTTGGTAGCATCATCGGTTATATTACCAGAGTTTTCCGTTTCCACAGTGTATATACCTGCTTCGGAATTGGAATCATTCGAAAACAAGTTCTTCTTCACTTCATCTATTCGAATATTCGGTATATTTTCTCGATTCGGTTGTGATGATGGATTTCGCAATGATAGTAACCATTCCGCTCTCTCACTAGAATGATGTGAATGTTTATACTTAATAATGTTTAGCCAGAACTATTCGAATAAAAAAGAACTCACCTTCTGTATACATAATTCATTTTTCTATAATGAAATTCAGTCCATTAATCAGCGATGAAACAAGCAACGACACTCAAGTTCATAGGTTATTTCATTAGGTCATCATAACAAGAGCACGTGATAGGAGCCTGTTCCACTATTGGCCAAAGTGGATATTGAACAAATATGTTTTACCTATCTCTGTCATAACAAGAGCACGTGCTGTTTCACTATTGGCCGAAGTGGATATTGAACAAATCGGTTTTAACGCATTTGATGGATGTTGGACACCGAACAATATTATCATGTTGCACTGTTCAATATCCGGATAATGAACAAACATACCCTCAAAAAATCTGAAATTATGGGATATTGGATACAATTTAACTGAAATATGACTGAAATTGCGAATATATCCATATAAATTCATGGGGATATTGAACAATTCAATACTAGGAATATGTTTTCGTCGATAACTCATTTTATGGAAAAAGTGGATATTGAACAAATCAACTTTCATCCGACGAATAATGTATGTTGATGACATAAAGTATCTCGGCATTCTTTTTGACCCTGAACTTAACTTTTCTGCGCATATCGATTTTTTGTGTGAGAAAATAGGAAAAAAAGACACTTTTATAGAATTTATACGAGCCTTTCGTGGTGTAGAAAAATTGTTTATAACACTATTATATTTCCATATACATCGATTGCAGCTACTCCAGAATAATGCAATGCGAATTCTGCTTCGTTATAGCAGGTTTACTGCAGTAAATGATATGCCAAAGACCTTGAAATTCCTCAATATTTCCCAACTGATTGTAGAGTCGTCTTTGGTATTAATTTTTAGACTTGTCAATAAGCAAGGTCCTTCCTACTTGCAAAAATACATAATCAAAATGGCAGATATGATACATTATAATTTGAGGTTCAATGATCAGTTCTACATACAAGGTTTCAACACAAATGCTTTGAAAAAAACTGTCTTCATTGAAGGTTTGAGAATGTATAATGATCTGCCTCTTCTAGTTAAGACATCAGGAAATGTGAGAATTTTCAGAACAAGATTGAGAAAAATGTATTTTAATGTATAGATTACATTGTTTATGTGTGATATATATCGAATGTGTGATATTCATGGATAATTATGTGATAGCTATCGATGCTAAATAAAGCTCTATTCTATTCTATAAACTTCAGCCGCGTCTCCCATCCTAGGTTTTTTTAGTTTCAACTTAGCTATAGTTTCTTCTTCGTCTTCTTGGAGTTCCTCGGATTCTACAAAAGTTTCTTCGTCTGACTCAGCTTCCGAATAACTGATTTCTTCTGGTTCAGGGTTCGTCTCTATTTCTTCCTTCACTTTCTCGTCTGTTTCGTGTTTTGCTTTAGTTTTCCTCAACCGTGTCAGCACTAATTACGATTATCATTGCCCGTATTTCAACTTCAACTCACACACAATTTTATTTGATTTACTCGGTTTTTCGATTTTTCTTTGTTATTCTCATAGTTTTATTTTATTTACTCGGAATGCCCGGCATGCTGCACCAATTTGTGACTTAGGGGTATGGGGTCGTGCTATTGTCGCGATACGCCACTGTTCCCGATACTTCAACGTGTATCCAACGACGACGTCTTTTGGGCTTGCTCAGCAAGTGTGCGGGGTCGGAGGGACACCATGCAAAGTTACACCTTGTAAAACATGATGTACAATTGTCAGTTGTAATAATACCATCTAATTGGCAACTCGATTAAAGATACAGTATTCTGGCTTTATACCTAACAAGTATACTTTGTAACCAAAACCCCTACTTCAAAAGTAGCCCCTAAGGCCAACGTAACACTATGGTCGTTTAATAAGTAGAGCAGTTCGGCAAAAAGGGTGTATTGGGGAGTTGACTGATAGATGTTATAAGTTATGTGGTAGCCGTACAACTACTTGTTAATTATACCAAATACATTCACATTGCAATAAAATAATTGACGTATGCTTGAGCTGCGTGGTCTTCCTTCGTGCCCCGTACGTTGAGAATCCTGCGGAAAAAATTATATTTAAAAAATATCCAATAACAAAAAAGTTATGACCAGGTAAACATCCATCATTTAAACTGATAAATAATTCATCTGAATTTCATATCATAAGCAAAGAGTTGAAAAATATTGAAGCCTTTAGGGTTGTGATGATGTTTCTCAGAGTTTATTATCAGGAAAAGCTCTGGAAAGTCAAGAATTAAAGAATTACTTAGCTCTCTCAGGTTTTCAGGTTTCGAGCTTTCGAACAAGTGCAATTCAAGTAGAATCAGTCTCTGGTTACTTAGATATCAATCAAAACAAGTCTTGTAATGAAGCTGGTCAAAAACACTTCATTACAGTTGTAAATACAGTCCGGCAAATACATTCTTTTTTCGAATAAAATTTTCTAATTTTCGAAAAACCTTGATACTTGGGGCCTATTGAAACCCATGATTCTCTCCATCGAACATTTCTCAGGCTGTCGCAAGCTGATGTTATGCCGTTGACAAAATCCTGCGAGCCAAGATTTACCAGCCCTTTGTTTTTCTTTGTTGAAAGAATTCGGTATATTATTCAACGTAGCAAATTTATATGCAGCAATTTGCATATTCTATTTTATTATGCCATTCCATTCCATTCTCTGATCTGTTGTCTCAATTCTTCCTCCATTTCACCAGGAAAGGTCCTTTATACCGTCTCAGTGACTTCGGTACATCTCCACATTTCAACTTCTTCTCAAACTTGATTCTGGTATATTCATCTCTGCTGCCAATCTCCTCTTGCTGGTTCCTTTCAAAATCATCCGTTTTGCTTCCTCTGTGAAGATTAATTTCCTCGAACTTTTTTGTTCATATCGGCTCATTGTAGGTATAGACCAACCTTCGAAGATAAAATGAATAATGATATGATAACTATTTTTGTAATCTGCACTGCAAATTTCGAACTTTACAAGAGTACGCACTGCGCACTCTTGTGCGGTCCAAAATGCGCGCTCTTGTACGTGTTCACGTAACTACGTGAAATAAATCAAATTCTTCGAAAATGCCACTAGCAAGAAATGTTAATCGATTGAAGAAAGATGATGATTCATAACAACAAGATGATGATTCATAACAACAAGATGATGTTCGATAACAAAAAATAGTCGAAATTGCTATAACTTATCTACCAAAACATTAAAAACACGTGTTAAGAATAAAGCAACTTGTTGATACTGCTGCGATTTATTTCTTTCGTGCCGCTAAAAAATACTGAACAGTGGTTTCGTTACAGAACAAGCGAATAAAGATGTTGCCTCAAAACTTGTGATAGCCGACTCCCTGACAATCTGGTTTAAAAATAGGTCGGGGTAGCGTACTAGCCTGAATGACGAGTTCACCAGTGGCGTGTTATTAGACAAGTCTTAACAACACGAACCACTTAATTAACATCAATGGCCTCCACGTTCCTCACTGGAGGATTGGCAAGGGATACATAGGAATATATAGGTGACTCTGTCGGTATTACAGGGATCTGTGTGAGTTCTTTCGTCGATGATAATAGAATATTCGAAGAGATGGCGATTATATGTAATTCTAGCACTGCGCACTCTAAACCACGTGCTCACTCTTGTACACATTCACCCTTATAGTGTTGCTTCCTAGTGAAAAACTTGGGACCTCAAGCCTGAGGGAATGAGTACCATATCAAAACGAATGATATATATATATATATATATATATCTGTACCACAGAGCTAAACTGTATTAAGTACCAAAAATAGAATTTCACAGGAGCCTGATTTGAAGATTCAAATTCAAGTTTTTGATCCATGAATTGCAACTCTCATTTCTCTTTGGGATGGGGAGATAATATGATGTGGAACTTGATGTCGTTGTTCATTGTCGATCATAGTCAATATTCAAAATGATTCAGTTTCGAAAAAAAATGGAGTTAATACTGTTTAGTACCACAAAAATGTAGTGCATGTATGATATAATATTCGTTGATTGGGAGATAATTCCAATAAATTATTGTTTGGATTTAATTTCATTCATTTAATTCCTGAGAAATAGGGTTGAACAGTGGTTTGTTACAACATTACGCCCTCAGAACTTCACAAGTAAAATATTCGAGAATATGATATACTCACATTATGAAATAATTGAAATGTAACATCAATCATAAGAAAGGAGGTCAATATACCTCAAGAACTGAAAAAAAAAACTCTAAAAATAAATGTCCATCCTGGATAACTATGATGTACTCAAGTAGGTACTATAATAGAAAAACTTCAAATGTCATCATCCACTTTATCAGAATGGGATAACTCTTTGTAAAAACTGTGAAACTGTGATGGAATCCATGGTAACAACGTCTGCAGGTGTTTGTATTTCTTAGTAGAAATGCAATTTGATTGTTGACGTAATGGTGGAAGGTTATCAGGAATCATTATGCGTCTTCCAGTACGGTTGAAATCAACACAGTCAAAGTCGTTAGATTCAAAATTCGTTTTATAAAAAAGTTTGCCCATTTCTTCAGAGCGCACTTGTAAATGAACAACTTTCGATATTTGAAAATCAGTTCCAGTCATTGTTTTCTTGCGATAAATGAAGGGAGATGTGTTGGAAGTATAAAGAGTCTTGAAATCTTTGAAATCGCCAAGTTCCATGTTGACCACATTGAAAGGCTTCGACCTACTACAAAGCCGAGCGATTTGTTGCCAGTCCCAAGGTGTCATTATTTGTAGAAATTGTGTTTTTTTCCTCTCCCTTTCGATGAGCGAGTGATCTCCATCAACCTCCAAATGAGTATGACCACGAAGCAAGAACTTGTGATTGATAATTTTCACATTGGAATTTCTATTAGTTATCCAGAAGTAGGCCATAACCATAATAATGTTCCGATTCTGGGATGGGCAATTGTCAGACCAGATTGTTATTTCTGATACACTTTTGTCTATGCCCATTGCCCATTTCAACATTCCTGAAGCCATTTCATTACCTCCACGGCCAGATTTTGACTCGTCCCACATGATGCAAGTTGTCATATTTCTACTTGCCTCGTTAATGGTATAGTTATATGTCCATAATTTCAGTGTATAAAAGCTCTGAGCGTTTGTGAGCACTGGTGTAGGAAGACATTTCTGTAAGTCTACAGTTATCATTATTTTCTCATTACTTCTTTGGGCCAGTTCCTTATCTTGCTTCTTGAGGGAATACCTATTGGAAGCTTCATTGATATGTTCCGAATATCTTTGCTGAAGCTCATCCCTTTCAGCGGGTTCAGTCGCCTGACCTTTGCAAAGTAATAGTTTGTCGCATTCATCACAAGTATCATTGTAGGGTAATTTGAATGATAAGTTGAATTCTGTTTGGAATATTTCAATGTATAGCCAATTTTTCGCAATGAGTTCTTCTGGTGTATTGCATCCATGGCATTCGGCTTTGTAGAGTTCGTACATTCTGGTCAAGTTCAGATCGTTACCCAAGTATTTCTTCTTTGATCTCTCTCTAGAATAATGGGATTCAATTATAGGAAACCTCATTATGTGATCTCGAACTCCTTGGCGTACATTTTCAGGAATTTTATTGATAGCTGCGTGTTTTCCTCTGAGATCTTCCCCAACTATCCCACCATCAATTTTTTTCTTCAAAGCTGTTGTGACAAAACTCTGAGAAATACTCAAGGTGCTGAGGAAAAATTTTTGACAAACTTTAATTTTAGAACCATTGAATTCGAAACAATATTGGCGGGTGAAATTCCTTCTACCAGATCTTGAGCCTGTTTTTTCACGAATTCGTGACACTGGTACTAATTGAACCATTGCACTTACATACTGTCGCTTCATATCCATTGATTGATTTGGGTTCCAGAATTTTGAATGTATTGACTTCCTTAAGTCTTCCGAAATCTGTTCCTTGCATTTGAAATGACATGTATCATTGCACGGCTGTCCTACTTGCTTTGCTTTTATAACTTTTGTTTTATATTTATGTTCGGCTCCACCTAAAACACTTCTCTTTCTTATGTTTCTTTGCCAAGTATCTGGTAGTGCTTTTCTTTTTCTTCCTCTAGGCAAGACGGGGTCTTCAGTTTGCTGTAATGATCCAACGTCCTCTACAGAGGCTGGCGGGTTTTCCGATTCGTCATTTGACTCTTCAGAATCTTCGTCATTATCAGTTTCTTTTGACTTCTCAGGATCTTCCTGAAAATCAGGATCAGCTATAGAATCATCTGAATCTTCCATGAATTCTGTTGAAATGCTGTCTAATCCATCATCCCCAGTCATGTTATGTATACTTGTCGTTTCATTAGTTGGTTGATTGGATAGGACGCTATCATCGATTACAACATTTTTTTCCACCAGATGTGAGCTTGAAATATCTGTAATAAAAATTGCGATCATTTTGCTTCATTAATTATAAGGTATGAGGTTTTTACCTGAAATGGTTCCAAGAAAATTAGAGCTTCTGATGTTTTCTAGGAATTCAATGTTTGGAATCTCTCTACTACTATGTTGTTGTTCCAGCTCCTCAGATGTTATATACGTAGTTTCACTGAAATGTGCCATAACATCAGTTTCTGATGACTTCTCCAATAGGTTACTAGAAGACGTTGGTTGTGGCGAATTCAACAAATCTGAAATAAATATTAACTCACTAATATCCCAAATCTTCCAAATCTAAATGATATTAAGTCCAATTATTCTGGAAAATGAATAGATGATAGATTTCAAATCACTGAAAATGGAACAAAATAGTGTATTAACATTCTATGGGCACATTTCTACATGAATAGTGGAAAGAAACATGCAAACAATTTGGTACTTACCGCATTTTGTTATGATTGAGGTTAGTTTTTTTTCCTGAGTACTTTCGGCTATTGAAACAACTATTCCACGATTTTGGTTAGATTCACTTTTACACGCATCCACCATTCTTCTCGATCTGCTTTTTTTAGGTGGATTATCCATGAGTGATAATAATAATGAATTGCCTCACCAACCCTAAGAGTTCACGTCTAGACAGGATGACTCCGGACATAACACTGATGTAGGCAGCAGAGCACCGTGTCGCGAGAGAGGAGTTAATATTCTAGGAACAAACGGATGTTGTATTAACTCCACATAAGATATCATCTGGCTCACAGTGAGTTGATCTCAAAAGTGATTTAATATTCTCTAACCAATCTTGAGAAATATTAAGTACACATACAATTATCTAGCCTAAATACCTGTTGGGAGTTAAGATTATCTAGAACTGTTTAACTTTGAGATCATCATTCTTAGGAGTTAACACGATTTAGCACGTGAAAGAGCATAGCATGGTATATATAAAACTCAAATAAACCCATTTTTCAAAAAATGGGACTTAATACAGTTTAGCTCTGGGGTACAGATATATATATATATATATATATATATATATATATATTTCTCACAAGGTAACATACCAATTATTCCAACTTAAACGCAACCTAACATCCATGATCTGTTACAGTATATATGAATGTGTCTGTGTCTTCCCCCATGATTGTATTCAATGAATTCCACTCACTGAGACTTCGGGTTTCTCTTGCATGGATAAGTTAAAGAAAATTACCTGAAAATGAAGGCAATCAAATATCAACTTCCATTCAATGAAAATAGACAAAATATACTTCCTGGTCTGTAGATAGGGGTCCAGAAAACTCATCGATTTATAGTAAGGCAAAGTGATTTCAGCGGCTCATGAACCAGATGGGCTACATTTTTCCTCTCTCCTCAGGCCTGAATATTCATTTCACAAAATTTTCCAAAGATGTTCACATTCTTCAGGTCCAAAATATTGATTTCATGATGAATTATCATTGCGTGTTGTACCACAATAATAGTTGAAATAGTTCTCTAGTCATTTTTCTCCATTCTTAGTTTCTTGTATCGCGGATCCGATTTGGCATAATAATGTGGAAATGATTTATGTTGGATCCATCATCTATCATGGTGGAAGATTTGTTCTTTCCACAAAATTTCAAAATCTTCACCGGTCTGCAGTAGTCTGCACAAATGAAAACATAACCAATCCCAAGTGAAGTTCACATTGAACATTGTCAAAATACTGGGCAATGATTGGTTGATTAAACGATTAAATGAACTTACCTGGGAAGTTCGATCGTAATTATAATAGGCACCTCGTCCAAAGGGGAGCAGGTCATTTGTTCTCGGAAAATATCTTCCCAAACATTTTGTCTTCACACTATCATCTCGCAAAAAATGGTCTCAGATCATTTCCTCTCAGATAATTCGCCCTCAGATTATCTGCCCTCTTGCAATATCCTCTCATTTGATTTCACATTATCATCTCGGAAAATTTGATCTCAGATCATGTGCTGAGAGCACCTATACATTAAAATTTGGAGTCCGATCGAACCGCTGACCTATTTTCTAATGCCGAACAAAAAGAAATATACTTACCTGAAAGTATTTGAGCAGTTGAAGAATTCGAAGCCAGATATTAATATCAAAAAAATCATGAGTGATTTTGAGTCAGGGGTGCTTATAGCTTTGAATGAAGTTTTTCCGAATGCGGAGCTCAAAGGATGTTTCTTTCATTTCACACAGTGTTTGTGGCGCCATGTACAATCTGCTGGTTTACAGAAGAAATATGCAGGAGATTGCACATTTACTAATCAAGTAAATAGATTAGCAGCGTTGGCTTTCGTGCCTATCGAAATAGTTGATGATGCTTTTGAAAATGTAACGAAGAGTTTGTATTACATAGAGAACTCTACTGTTTTGGGACCGTTAGTGAATTATTTTCGAAAAACATGGATTGGAGTTAAAGGTAGAGGAGATTATCGACATCAACCACGTTTCGAAATTGAGTTATGGAATCATCACGACAGTATCGTGAATGATCTTCCCCGTACCAATGCAAAGCACAAGCCAGTCATTTGAGTTTATGGAAGATTTTAGTGTCCTATAATATTTCAATTTGATTGAAACATAATTTGATATATATGATTATGTTTGGTTAGGTGTTATTCGATTGTAATATATTATATATGTGAGGGAATATTGTTTTAGAGCAAATTGTGCTAAGGCATTTTGCATGAGAGGTATTTGTGAGACGAAATTGTCCAAGGAGAAATTGAATGAGAGCAAGTGACATGGATCAGGGCCTACTCTATCTAATCGGGCCGTAGTCTTGTAGCATTTGAAATTGCTACAATAAGTTTTGGTTTATTATCTTCATGAGTAGTTTATTTTCAGCTAGTGTATATGAATATTCACATGAAAAAAGGTACATACCTACAGAGAACACTCAATCATTTGATCTGAACTCAGATCATCTTTATTATAAAACACACAGCTGATTTCATTTGAAGATATTGAGTATTCAGATTATTTTTCCTGAGACTCAGCATACCTGTAGGAAGTGATGATTTTAGCTTCGGCTTCGTTCTCTGATCCAATGAACAGGTCCTGAAAATTGGGGAAAATAATTATTAGAGACTTACTTTGTTTTAAGGTGGAACAGTTAACTCACCTGTGGTGTTCCACGGGGTGTTGGTGCCATTGGAGATTCTAGAGGTTCTTACAATTTCAGATGAAGTCGTTCGAATTATTTGTTTTCTATAATTTTCCAGGATTCTCTTGTTGGTTAGGTATGTCCTATTCTTGTTCTAGCGTGGTGCTTTGGTCGTTGTCAACATCAATAGTCTTCGTGACTCGCCGAGGAAAAAAAGGAGAAGAAGAAGAAACAGTCATCTACCTTTATTGTCTATTCACATCATGGTTTTGCGAAAGCGAAAAAGAAGAATGAGAGATTCTTCTGTCTTTGGTTCCTGTTTCGAATAAGTTTATTCGACCAACTGGTTCCCAGCCTTATCTCGACCAATAGGATGCGAGGAAATATTTTTTCTCTCGGATTATTGGTTGTTTCGTGAGCGGTCGATGTTGAGGGTGGGGGAATAGTGGACTTGGAGAGACTTGGAGGTTCTTGAAGCTCTTCTTGGGCAGCCATGATGGAAGACGCGAGCCATTAAGTGTGGTGGTGATATTTTTGATCACTCGATGTACATCAAGTGGAATATCAAACAAAAATTATTTTTTTTCAACGTTCTCGACGCTAGTCATAATCACCATCACCTATTTGGATGGTTTTCGCTGTTTTGGGAGCCATGCCCACGCCGCGTGCCCCAGCCGAGATGCTGTTTGGCGCTTCTTCAACCCTTCTCAGAAGGTGAGTGATGCTTTCAACAACTGGTTTTGAGACAGGAGCATTTTTGTACCACGTTTATTCCACGAACATAGAACTGTAGGACATATTTTTTATACACTAGGGTGCTAGGAGAGGTTAGGAAGCACTAGGTCGGTCTGACCTGCCGCTGATCTCCTGAGCTGTGTTTTGTTGGCACGCCGGGAGGAATACTTAGGACGAGGGGCTGCGGAACCCAGCACACTGGATCAGAGGGGGTCCCTTTCGTCCTTCTCTTCATGCTGCAGCTAATCCTCTGAGCTGCATGCTGTCGTCACGCCGGGAGGAATACCCAGGAGGAGAGACTACAGAATCCAGCCCAGTGGATTAGTGGAAGCACCTTCTACTTCGACGCTGGACTTCTGGATTGACTGCTGTAGCACGCCAGGAGGAATACCTAGGAGCAAGGGCTGCAGCACTGGGCCCAGCAGTTGAGCATAGATCTTCACCCATCGCAGTCACCTATGTTGCCAACATCTTTACACCCAGCGGACCGTGATAGGGGTGATATGGACCTCTGGAGAGGACCATCCCCCTGATTTCAACCAGGTTTTTGTTAGGGCCATTCAAAATCTCAAAAATTAACTTGATTTACCATATTTACGTGTAAAACTCCCTGTGAAGCTTCACCATGGTACCATGAGACAGCGGTCTCAGTTTTACATTTTTTTGATGATTTTTTTAGCTTAACACTTAGTAGAATAATGACAATTTCCCCACGTATTTAATCCTTTAGTTATTTAGAAGTTATCAATATTCAGCTGATATATACCTAGTTTGAAGTATGTGGTAGGACGTCCTCTACAGTGGTCTGAATGTGCCTTGTCTGGCTTGGGTGTAATAAATAGGTTGCAGGAATACACATTTGTTTCATTCTATTATCTGTCCATCTCAAAATTTTCAGGAAACATATTTTGAAAGTATTTGTTGCTTACCATCAGTTATAGATATTTATTTGGTTTTCCCAATTATCCAAATCAACTACTAGTCTACTATCAAATTGAGTGGCGTCCAAAACTCAATATCAAACTCGAATATCAACCTTGAATCCATATCAACTGTTCTCTGGCAAACAGCAGCCGTTCGCAAGTGTGACTCATTCCTCTTATTATTCTAGCTGAATGAAATTAATCCTAAGTTGGAAAAATAGGTTACAGTCTATCCCCTCTCTCTCTCGACGCTGACGTCACACTAACTGGTTGAGATTTCACATCAGTCCGTACTGATGCGTTCGTAATTGATAGGCTATAACTCATTTACTATAAATTTTAGAAGCACACTCAATCGAGACGAAATGATCCCCAACAAATTCCTCAACTTTTGGTGAAAAAATGAATCCAATAGAATGAATCAGTACCGAGTTATGGCGTTGTAACGAATTTCCATTTTATTGAAAATCATCACGTGGTACTACAGAATAGTATTTTTGGCAAATTTGGAATTGAAATAAGATGAAACTATCTCAATATATCAAACTACGATAATGAATCAATTGAATAGTGAAAAAATTGTAGAGTTACCTAAAATGAGTCCGAAAGAAATTGAATATAAAGAGCGCGTAAAAAATGGGCCGTTATACCTACCTACCCAAATGTCGCTGTATTACGATTTCGCGGTAATTACTTGGACTGGTGAAGGGCGATATACTTTTTATTACTCATTTTATTTCTAAATGGCGTATGGTTCAGACCAACTGATATTGATGTCTGAAAAATTCGAAACAATCTCTACAATGTAAGTCACAACATAAAGTTTTGGAGAAGTTAGCAGAAATTAAAATCAATTTCCTTCTCAATTATTCCGAGAATCAATGTTGCAGTTGTGGGTCTTCTGATTTAATCAGCAGAACATTCTCTGAAACCATTTCAAATATTCTGTTGAACAATTATTGCAAAATGAAAAAAAAAATCAAAAAGAAGAATCACTTAACTTTCAGGATGAGATATAGTTCAGATTTCAATTTTAAGTTTGTGATTAAGATGATGTATATATATATTTTGTTATTAGTGTATTTCATTTTGTGATATCTATAAATTTTTTTTATTTTGTTATGTTTCAGGATTCAACGTTTTTTTTCTTTTTTCCTCATTCATTCATATATCGTTGTTCAGGTATTTTGTTATTCAGTTGGTTACATTCATTTTTATATCTCTCATTGTTGAGATACATATTTTCTCAATTATTTTGAACTTCTCTTTAATTTTGATAGTTTGCAAATATATTCAAATCAAATTTCTTTCATGAATTTAACGTTATCATTCAAATATATGCTCTTCAGCAGAAAATAATTGATACCGAATAGGCGTTTTTGTGTAATAACACACTCGAGTGATAGGATTTCGAACGTCATCAAAGTGCGTCCTGATCATCTTTAGAGATAAACGCTGCTAAAACTCTTCGAGATAAAGTGGATGTGTATTACACCGATTTGTAGGCAATCAAATTTCCTACAAAAAAGTCAGTGACAGCATATATCCATAGTTGATAGGATTAGCATGGGAGGCGTCCAAACTTTTTGAACTATTCTGTAATGAACACCTGAATCATCGTTCAACTTGAATTGAAATATCGGTTTGTTGTTGGCCAATGGAAATTTCAAAAAAAAACTCAGTCAATATGCGAAATCTTTTCATGGTTGAATCATTCCTGTGAATTGAATATTGGAATTTTGGTAGCTGTTTGAAAAACGACAATTCTGAATGGCGTCAATTAATTTTGATATGATATATTTCTGAAATTAATGATCGTAAATCAGTGAAATTTGATTCATCTTCTGGAAAATTCTTTTCTGTGCATATTTGACCTCTTGATATTTTTCGCTAACTGTGACCGTTTTCCCGAGGTACATCAATGAAACGGGAGAGATAATTTCCACTGCGTTGATTTTGTCCCTACTAGTGTGACCTCACGAAAGCGATGCTCCGGCCCGGTTAGATAGAGTAGGCCCTGCATGGATCCCGTCCGAAGAGATCATTTAGGTAGTATTGCTTTTTATTGTTCTGTGCCACAAACTAAAAAGATGGAAATCACAGATGTCACATCGCCCGGTAACTTGGTAATCTGCGCTACCGATCCGCTACCACATCTTCATCAATTTTCAAGACTAGGAAAAAACCGCTTCGAATGGGTAAATCACTCAAATTTTCAAAATTTCAAAATCGAGTGGGAGTAATCTCTTCGGACGAGGTGCCCATATAATTATGTACAAACTTCACAAGTAAGTTCGTTATATTGTTTCATTATATTTTTGCTCCTCGTCCTCAAGATCGCTTAGGTAAACACTTGAAGATCTATAGGTGATAGGATGAATAGAACATTATGTTTCATGAAATAACTCCCCAAATATACCTATTGTGTTTAAGAACAAAAGTGTCCACTATGCAAACCAGTGCTGCCGTTGCGGTACTTTTGTACTGCTTTCGGTACTATTTATTGCACTTGTTACCAAAGTACTACTTTTCCAAAATATGCCTCATTCGGTACTTTTTCTATTCATATGCCAAAGCCAAGATGCTAATGATTCGATGAAGAAACTGGTA
Organism: Phaedon cochleariae; assembly: GCA_918026855.4. Classification (NCBI taxonomy): domain Eukaryota; kingdom Metazoa; phylum Arthropoda; class Insecta; order Coleoptera; family Chrysomelidae; genus Phaedon; species Phaedon cochleariae. The sequence goes on along the minus strand of OU896715.1, from coordinate 43,077,160 downwards.
ACTGGTGTTTCATGTTCTGTGTTGTGGTGGTGACAACTAGGGGTTCTCGGGTATCTGCGGATATGAACAAATTAGACAGGTAATCATAAAAATTCATTGGAATTCATCATATCATCATGTCTCCTATATCATCATAATTTTGTAGTTGGTTGAAAAGCGGAGGGGAATCACAAAACCAACATGAGACAGAAATGAATAATGCTGTCCAACGAGATGGAAATAGGAATTGAGAATATGGTTCTGATTCTGATAATAGGGGAAATGAAGAAAATATTGGGAGTTGCCCTCCCAAGAAGTATAAAAAAAGCAGAAATTATAAATTCAATCCACAATGAGGATCAGATGCTGTAAGAAGATGGAATATGCTGTTAACAGTAACTGGACTACCTAATATATTTTTCAGGAGTTGTCCAAATGGCTTAAATATGATAAACCATACTGCAATGTATGTAAACATATTCTAGTTGGTAGTAAGAGCCATATTAAAAGACATGCTAATACTACAAACCATATTAAAAAACTATCAATTTTGGAGAAATCAAGAAATATCCAAGGCACCATCGAAAATCTTCCTTCTGCCAAATTGAATGTCGCTATAAATGAAGGTGAACTGAAAATGTGTATGTTTTTGGCAGAACATAACCTGCCATTCCTCTTAATGGAACACTTGCCAGGATTGATTGAATCTGTGTGCCCAGACTCGAGCATAGCAAAAGAGCTAAAGTGTTCAAGAACTAAAGCTACAGAAATCATAAACAACAGAATGGAATCTTACGCAGCTGAGGAAATCTCAAAAGATTTGAGGAACAACTATTTTTCAATAATCATTGATGAAACAACAGATATAAGCACCAAAAAGTGTCTTGTTATTGTTGTGAGATATTATAATGAGGTTCAGCAGAGAGTGAGAGATAACTTCTTGTCTTTGATTGAGCTGGAAGATTGTAGTGCCCAAAATATTTATAAAGATATTAAAAATGTTTTTGCTAGAAACAAGATACCCATCTATAAAATGATAGGTTTTGCATCTGATAATGCGTCAGTGATGGTAGGAAACATGAATGGTGTGAAAACAAAACTTTTGAATGATGTGCCTGATTTATTTGCACTTGGATATACCTCACACTCTTTACATCTTACTGCATCTGAAAAATGTGTCAAAGATGTTTATGGATATTTCTCCCACAGCGCCAAGAGGAAGAAGGAAGTAGAATAGTTTCAAGCATTTACAGATACAGTGCCTCATAAATTGTTGCGACCATGCCAAACTAGATGGCTCTCTTTGCATATGGTTGTTGAGAGGCTTGTAGAGCAGTGGTCTGCTTTGATTCTATATTTTCAAGCTAAAGCACTGGATTCTAATATAGAAGATGCAAAATGCATATTGAAAGGATTGAAAAATCCAATTGTGAGATTGTATATTAAATTTTTGACTCACATATTGAGTGTAATAACAAAAGCAAATACAGAATTCCAAAGTGAGTCCCCAAGAATTCATGTCCTTTTGAAAAACATTAAATTTAATTACAAAACCATATTGAAATGTTTTATCAAGCCAGAAATTTCGGCAAGAAAAATTTTTGAAGTAAACATAAATGCCCCACATAATTATATAGATTTAGGCCAGATATATTCAGGCTATGGGGTTGAAAACATGCTTTCAGGGCCACCAATAAATATGAATGATTTAAATTCATTCAAAATGAAATGTTTGGAATTTTGTATTTGCTTTTGGAAAGAATTGAAGAAGAGATTTGATTTCAATGACCAATTTCTGGATAATCTACAAATATTAGATCCTACTAAAATATTTAATTCAGGTAAACCCTCGATAAATGCAATATGTAATAGATTTCCAAACATTCCTATTCAAAGAAATGATCTGGCTTCTGCATGGCAATTAATTGATGAATTCAAACCAGAAAATGATATCAAAGATATTCAGGAATTGATATCTTATTTAGAAAAGCAAAGAATCGGGTAAGATCAAGCAGCTTTCACAAATTTAGTTATTTTATTAAAAGTTATTGTAACTCTACCTCACAGCAGTGCTGCCGCAGGAAAAGAATTTTCAAATTTGAATTTGATAAAAACAAAATAAAGGAATTGTTTGTCTGTAAAAACCTGTGAAGGCCTGATGTTGGCCAAAGGTTTATTAGGAAATGGCAACAGTTGTTGCTCTTGGAAACCCAGTCAAGATCTTGTGAAGAAATAAACTCGGTTTTTTGATTTGTATAATATTCCTCATTCGATATTTCATTGGACAATGACAAATAAGTTATGTAGGTAGTTAAGTATTGAAGTTGAAATAGCTGTTGATTTTTTATTTCAGTTTTGTATTCATAGGTAATTCGATTTATGAATTTTGTTTTCAAATTTGAAAGTGTGAGCGAATAAAATGTCAGCATGTTCTCCTTTAACGATTTTATTAATTTCTGATATCCACATTGATGCCTAAACCAATTTATTTTTAATTAAATGAAATACATTAAAATGCGAAGAAGTGAAGACGATCATGTTAACTTCTCTTCCTCGTTTTCTATCAAGGTTGGTACTAGTGGGATGCATAACAAATAATCATTAGTTCTACCAACCTTGTTCTCTATCAATGGTTGCGCCATCTATCATTATATTCGCGAACTCCAAAACAATTGCCTACTCGGTTTATATCTTATATCTATCATGTTTCTTCTCTGCTTAACATGAAATAATATGAGTTCACATGATGAGAGTACTCTTTAGGGATTTTGGGTACTATTTTTTACAGAATTGCGGTACATTTCTAGAGCGTGGCCCGGCAGCACTGTTCGCTAGTAATTACAACGATTCTGAGATTTTGAGTGCACGACCTCGTTTTGCGTAGCGTGTTCGTCGTGTTCCGTACTTCCGTGTTCTGTGTTTTGCTCTTCTGTGTCATTTATGTCATTATTGTCATTCATTTTGACAATTGACTAATGGCTCGAGGCTTGACTTGACACTAATGACAATTGACAGTTGACATTGACAATGAAAAATGACGAATTGAAAATGAAGGCCAGCTTCAGAAGTGTGCAAAGATCTGACTTCAATTTCTTTTTCAACACTCATTATTATATTATTGGATCTTTGGAAGTGATGATTGTATTGCCAGAAATGAAATGAAAAATTAAACATCGATATGATGAAAAATTGGTTGCTCAGTTCGGTAATTAATCAAATAATGATACAATCAGCTCATTTTCAGTAGAATATTTCCCATACAGAAAAAAAGGATTCCAGTGAGAAAGATCCCATTCTGCCTGGAGAAGATTCGTCGAGAGATTCCTCAACTACTTCTACCACTACTAGTAGTTGTAGTACCATTACTACCAGTAGTTGTTCAATCAATGTGAGCAAGAGGGGAAATCAATTCAATATTGATCACACATTTCTGGATGAAGACCTGGAGGAGAATGAAGAAATTCCATGTGAAAAAAGAAAAAAAATGAGAATGTGGATCTGGATGAAAACAAATAAGAGAAAATTCTACAACGGAAACAACAAAAAATGCAAGACTTTTTTGATTTCAAAATGAGTGGTGTGAAATGCCTGAATTCAAAAACTGGCTTGTTCAATCGAGGAAGCCCCAGAGACAAAAAAATATTGAATTTGCCTACTGTCGAGTATGCAACTGTGAAATATTCTCCCTCAAGAATGATTCAATAAGACACAACAAATTTCGAAAAACTCATTTCAAATGGAAGAAAGGTAAAAGGTTGTAGTTCCATAGTTGACGAAATGATTCAGCCTGCATGGAGGACTAGCAAATATTCTGAATTGAAATTAGTTGGCTACTCGCCACAAAAAATTTGCCATGTGTTCTCATGGACACACTTGTTCCTTTTTGTACAGATATTTCTCCAGATTCTGATATTGCTAAAGGTATTGCATGCAGAGCAACAAAGGCAACTGCTGTTTTGAAACATGGACTTGGAAAAATCTTCCAGGATGAACTATGTGACAATGTTCGAAGTCCTGGAAGATTCTTTTCATTAGTAATGGATGAAACAACCAAAGTTTCAGAAATTAAGCAGTGTGCATTCACTATAATTTTTTATGATGTAACGAAAGTCAAAACACGATTCTTAGATATGGTCTCAACTGAGAAAGGTGATGGTGCTAGCTTATACGATTGTTTAAAATCAACTTCAGCAAAGCACAAAATTCCTTCAAGAAATATGGTAGGATTTTCTAGTGACACAACAAATGTTATGGTGGGAGAATATAATTCAATGTTTTCTCATCTGAAAGCAAAACTACCTGATATTCAAATTCAAAATATATTGATGTAATCAAGTATTGATATATGTGATTCAGTCACTATGTGTTCAGGAAATCCATTATCCCTTTTTATTGTGAGATAGGAGTTGAGTTAGAATAGCGTGAGCTAGACTTCGCCTCTCAACATTTTACTTGTATTGTAATATGTACTTACCAAAAACAATAAAGGCAATTTATTATTATTATTATTATATTGTGTGTATTAGGTGTTCATGCCATATGATCCATTTAGCTGCATCTGCGGCATATTTGCAACTGCCTCGATCTGTTGAAGATGTTCTTCGAACATTGGAGCACACTTCAGTAGGAGCTACAGTAGACAGAAAAAGTTTAAAGAATTCCAAATTTTTCTTAAAACTAACATTCATAAAATTTTGATGCTAAGTATCACTAGATGGTTGTCATTAGAGCATTGGACCATTCGAAAACCACAGAAACAATTGTTCACACTTTAGAGAATAAATATACATTCCTATATCTACAGTTCATGGCATATGTCCTGGAAATATTGATTGACTTCAATGAAATGTTTCAAACACAAGGTCCATTGCTCCACAAATTGAAGCCAGAAATAATGAGATTACTCAAGACACTCTGTTCCAATTTTATTAAGAAAAGAATCATACTAAGAGAGCGAAAAAATATGTGGGATATGAATCATACAGATCCTCATCTGTTTGTGCCACTAGCGAAAATATACTTGTAGTAGTAGCAACCTTTGAGGCGATTGAAGCAATGAAATGTGAAAATACTTCTGATGAAACGGAAATGAATGTATTTTTGAAAGTTTTACATTGAAATAGTATCTGAATTCAAGAAAAGATTCCGGTTCTCAGATCCTATATTTGATATAATTTTTATTGTTGATCCACGAGAGTGGGCAAGTTCCGATATCCATTCTTTATCACATATTATCAAAAGATTGAGTTTTTTGGACGATTTTATTGATCTGCAAAAAATGGATAATGAATGGAGAGAATGCTGTTTCATAAATCCAGAAGATATAGGACTACCATCAGCTGATTTTCCTGTGGAACAATACTGGTCAAAAATATTCAATTTATAAAATTTTTCCGACCAGCCACTATATCCAAATTTGGGGATTATTATTAGTTCATTATTAGCGCTGCCATTTTCCCATGAGAATATCAAAACCTGTCACAGACACTCTTCAAAAACTGGAACTGTAGCTGCTCTGATAACGACTAGCGAGGGAATAGCAGACTAAGGGGGTTGTATCAAAATTACCCCAAACAAAAAGATGTTATCTTGTAATGGTGCATTTGGAAAATAGCAGATCTAGTAAACTTCTATGATCAGTTTTAATGTGTTTTACATATCTTATTTTGTATTTTGTTTAGTTAGAGAATGTGATTTGTTTGTGATAATATTGATAGTAGGTAGGTAGGTTATAGACGAGTCTGGTACCTATATCTAGCTATTACCTTAATGAAGTAGCGTCCATTGTTCCGAAGAGTTTTTAATTTGTTGAAATAAATATGTTTGATAAAAATAGCACAGAAAGGATCTTCTTTTCATTATAAAACAATAATTTTCTGTATGGATGTTTTTTCATTCATGAGTTGAGTTTCCACCTCGTTTCCACTCTACGAATACCACTATACCCACGCCACTGCTTCCGCCTAATGGAGAAGGTATCTGGATTGTATATAGTTTGATATTCGGATACCCTTAGGCTTCTGGCCGCTAGATGTAGCGGCGTAGGCATTTTCAAGGTTGGTAGAACTGATAATTTTTCTCTACAAATTATCATTAGTTCTACCAACCTTGGGCATTTTATCTAGTGAATTATCTAGGGTCCCTAAGAATATCATACGTCATACGTGTCAAATGTCAAAATGATGGCCTTAATTTCAGTTTCAATACCTTCAATTTCATGAAATAATTATTTTATTGCGATTACATAGTGAGGCACACGAAATTGTTCTCTATGAAACATAAGATGCATAAGCATTTTGTAGAAAATGATTTTTAAGTATTTTGTCAGCATTTTCTAAATTTTGCAAGTTGAATGCAAAAATTTTGAAATGAATTTGCAATTAATTCCACAAATTCGAGAGGCAGCACTGATGCAAACCTCAACTTATCCAGTTATTTTTAATGTTCATCACTCTCCTGTCAAATGTATACTCATCTGAAAGAGGGAGCAGGCACATTATAAAATATTATGTTTCATAAAATAACTCCCCAAATATATTGTGTTTAGGAACAAAAGTGTCTACTATGCAAACCTTAACTTATTGTGCGTAATTCAATTCGAAAATCTCAGAAATGAGAGATAAATAGATTTTCACCATAGGGGCGCATTAGTAATTAGTGATTGGGGGCGAAAGGGCGGAGATGCAATCCGTAAGCTTGATATGTGTATGAATGAGAAATCGAATCCTTAAACAGCTTACCTCGAAGTCCTGAATTTTGAGGCTCTTTCTGGATGCTTCAGAGTTCTCTCTGGTTGCGGAAGTGTGCTGGGGGCCCCCTCCAGGATAATCCAGGTAATTGCGTGTCGGCGATATTCCAACTATGTCAACACTCACAAAGTAGTTCAGATAGGAACCAAAACAATGAAAACCATTTCACATAAATTTCCCGTGAAACCGGCGAAGCGAAATCTATTGAGGCATACAAAACTAGAATATATGCCTGCGGAGCCAAAACGATACTAATCCTGTTCTCTCGTTCGATCTTCTTTCAGGTGTATTTACGATTTTTATCACTCGGTCCGAGTACAAAAAATTATGTAGGTTTTCACTCATTTCGAGCTGTTTAAGGCAAGGTCGCGAGAAACAAAATATGATAGTTCAAATTATGAAAACGGTATTGCATCACCGGGAATAAAATATATAGAAAAAAAAACAAATGCATGGAAAAATAACTTATTTTAATCTAAGGCTTAACACTTATTCATCATGTGATGTGGATGCGTGACGTGTAGGGTAAGCGGAGAAAATGGTTGTGTTTATGCCAGATCTGGACATAGTTTCTCTGATCCACCTGTTGATTGGGTTTGTTGCTGCTGTATGGAATCATTTCCGTGCTGTTAGTAACCAACATTCCTGCGACTCCTTCCTATAGACCGCTGTTCTCTGTGTATAGTTAAGTAAGGCTGAAGCTGTACACAACTCAGGCTTATGGTGAAAAAATGGAATGTGTAGACAAGGTTGATCTCTTTTTCCACTTGTGATCTTGATATGGTCAGGTATGGAGTTCTGTATGCCATCGTGGAATATATTCTGGACCCAAGTCTTTTAAAGTCTGCAGTTGGTGACCTGCTATTTATGCTAGCAGAGTCGCCAGCTGCTTCTTGGTGAGGACATCTATTACCAGTGTTCCATAAGGGTCCGTCTCTTAGATTGACAGATTTCAAGTCGAATCTCATTTTTGTTGAGATGGTCTTATCCTATAAATACATTTCAAGAACCTCCTCATGTGGGTGTTGTTGCTTTAGTCACCTGGAAATATCAATGCTTATGCTGATCTGTATGTATCAAAGGAGCGATAGGTTATATTATTTTTCTTTTTGAACTGTTCCTAAAGAAATTCTTGAACCAGGAATTTGTTGGCAGGAAAAGGATCAGATTCCTTTTCATTATAAAAACTGCACCATGCTTTGTAAACACTCATATATTGTTTGAGAGTTTCTTTAGAGAGTGATATGATCAATATTGGTATTGCAGTCTCTGGTGTACCTTTTCTCATGAAAAATTCGTTCAATATCGGATGTGCACCAGGAAATGTTTCGAATACCTGAAAATTAAAATGAGGAATGAGGCTTCTTTATAGCTTTATATGCATGCTCAACACTGAGATCTCATTTGATTGCGAGGTGGAATGAGAAAATATTTTCTTTTCAATACTAAGGGTCTCTGTTTGTAGGTTAATCGAGGAGGTGGTACATTCATTAATCCAGATTTTTCGGGATTCTCTCTCCTCGTTACAATAAAATAAAAATATGTAGATTATTTCAATAAACGTGAAGTAAGGACAAATCAGATGATTCGCCCCAAATTTTCAGTGCGTTTGATGAATTTTCCCATCAGAGAGCCTGAAAGAAAAATTCACTAGCTTGTCAGTGACAATTTGTATTGAAAAAGGTTTGAAGGAGAGACAAAAAGGAATATATGTACAGTGCGGCCATAAAGTATCGCATAAATCCATCATTGGCTAAATAAACAATAAAATTCGAAATTCTCGAAACAGGTCGATTTTTTATTCCAATTTACTATAGTTTCGAATCATAATCTGATATACAGGGTGAACCACTTTCGTGTAATGACGTCACCGCCATTTCTTTCAAATGGAACCCCCCTTTTTTCAATTTCCCAATTTCCCTTAAAAAAGTGTTTAAAAGTGTTTTTAACCGCCAGCTTAGTTGCAAAGCAACCCTCGAAAGTCAGAGACTTGTGTGAGTTAAGAAGCTGAGCTGATTCCATAAATGTATAATAATGTTGCTTCAAACTGGTACAGGGTGGGCAAAAATTTAAGAAAATATATGAAAATTGTTTATGGAAAGTAATACGTTACTGAATGTAATAAACAAATCAAAAGGAATTACGTAGTTTCGCAATTGATGTGATACACTTCCAAATACAAACAAACGAAGGAAAATTCACAATGACTGTTCAAATTGTTCTCCATTGACCGTTAGACAATGACTGAACCGGACATTACTCTCGTCTCTGTAGCAAAGCGGGTGTTATGTTCTGTATTTATTGTCTAATTCGGTCTTGTAGTGGAGAGATATTTCCAGGTCTGTTCAAAGTAGACTTCAGATTTTGAATAACCCCATGAGAAGAAGTCTAATAGGCTCAGATCAGGCGATACAGCAGGCCATTCCACTGGTCTCCTTCTTCCTATCCACCCTTGTGAAAATGTTGTGTTTGAAAATTCGCGCACAGTTACTGCGAAATGTGGCGGTGCGCCTTCCTGTTGAAACCAGATTCTGCGGTCTACAATAGTGGGTATTTAAATATCATGAAGAAGCTGGATCAGATCAGGAATTGATTTTGTAGGCAATTTAGATTTAATGCTCCTGTTGAGTTTTCATCAAAAAAATATGGACCACAATTATTGTATTTCTCACAATACCAGCCCATACGTTAATTTATTGTGGTATTTGCTTATGGTACTCTTGCATCCAGTGTGGATTTTCATCAGACCAATAACGGGTGTTCTGTTGGTTAAAATGATCGTTCAAATAAAACGTTGCCCCGTCCGAAAATAAAACGTTATCAATGAAATTGTTATTTTGGTTCATCATATAATCGCAGAATTCAGGTCTTCGGTCAAAGTCTTCTTCAGCAAATTCATGGATGAGATGTACTTAATAAGGATGGTATTTTACCTTTTTTAAAATGTTCGATACTGAAGCCTTTCCAATACCAAAATCTCTAGATAATCCTGTACAGTGTGGATTTTCTACTGCCGACAGAATTATGTCTTGTTGAATATTTTCATCAATTTTTGACATTCCTCACATGTCCTGATTCTCTGTATTTCTGCTCTATTCTGCTTATCGTGAAATAGGTTCACGATCTGGGTGCATTTCATGGAATAATCGGCATAACTTTCGTTTAGTCTGCATCTTATCGCCAATACCAATCATCATTAATATTCGAATCCTATCACTTTCGGTTAAAGGCATTTCGTAAAGAAAGTTCACGAACGTACCTTCTCTAAAGCGTAAACAATACGAAACTGTGCTTTAATATTTCTGACAGTTTTTGGTCAAATGAAAAAAAAAATGGTGAAAAATATAGTCCACGGGCTTGGATCACTAATAAAAACTGTAAGATACAATTCTTGATAGTTTATCAAATTAGTTGTATAACATTATATAATTTCATTAAATGTTTTAATTGCGTTGATTCTTTATTCATTACTTCGTAAGTGAATTCTTGCATTTTTGCCCACCCTGTACCAATTTGAAGCAACATATTATAGATTCTTGAAATCAGCTCAGCAAGGGCAATTCGTGAATTGAATTGAATTCAATTGAAAACAGGGGAGTTCCATTTGAAAAAATTGGTGATGACGTCATTACACGAAAGTGGTTCACCCTTGATATTAGATTATGATTTGAAACAACAAAAAATTGAAATGAAAAATCGACCTGTTTCGAGAATTTCTTATTTCATTGGGCATTTAGCCAATAATGAATTTATGCGTTACTTTATGGACACACTGTAGAAAAAATATCAAATTTTCGTTCATCTTTGTACGATTCGGGAACGAATTTGCTCCCGTTGTTAACATAAAAAATGGTTATTTGTATAGCAGATTTGTATTCGTGTTGACACTTCTCAGTTCTCATTGACAATTGACGATGTTGGCAATCAAATGAGTTGAAGGATGTTTCCATAAATTAATATCGAATTTGCCATTTTGATTTTCAGATTCCAGTTCATCAACTGAACAGGAAGCAATGCTATTGTCTCCGTTCAAAAGAATGCGAGCAGATCCCTTGATTTTTCTCTTCTGGTTCTTATCTGCTTTTCCAATGATTTTAATATTATTCCACTCTGCTATACCTTGTTCATTTTCAGTAAGGATATGTTGTAACATGAAAATTTGCCTTTTCGTGTTCCATATTGTGAATTCTGCAAATAGGTGATGGGGAAGCTTTGTAGAGATGCACTGCGTAACTCAATTATTTCTTTTCTAGGTTTTGAGGTACTTTACACAATTCCATCTTGTTGAATATTTTCATTTTCAATGTCCATGACTGGATGACTGTTGGGTTATTTTAGTCCACTTCTTAACAATTCTTACACATTTGTCAGATGCCCATGAATATTGTTGTTTCCATCATAGTCTCTTGCTAGTAGAAGACTGTTTGTCGCGTTTAGTGGCAGTGGCCTGTAATGGTGCAGGGATATTCGCAATTTTGTATCGACTGGTGGATCGACTAATGTATCGACTATCGTATCGACAATCGATGTCATGATCGATATTTAATATTTCTTTCGAATTGCATCCCTGAATCTGACTTGAATCATATTATTTGGGTGGCTAGATTGAAACTGCGCAGAGACGAAATTTGGTTTGTATTATTTTTTTGAATTAGATCACAAGTGCTCTGATTGACGGAAATTTGAGCAATTTCCGTTTCATCATCCTTCTTGCTGATTCCTCCTCTTGCGAAAAGGTATCATGTGTTGAAGCAAAATGAAGCCCTTTTTGATTTTGGCTCTCGTGCGATCAGGTCAGGTGGTGGACACCTACTTTTGTGTTAGACCTTTCCGATAGGAAGGTAAGAAATATTAAATCTCTTTTTGTGTGAATGATATTCGATAGGGTATGTACATTTTAGATATCACGGCCTTGTACAGGGGAGTACGGGGTACAGAAGTGGATGATATGAACTCCATTTTCTTTAGACCACATGCTATGTTTCTGGACTTGCATTTTATCAATCAACACTGTTAACTCGATGGATCACTAAATATCGAATCTCATCAACTATGGGCATTTAGAAATCTTGAACTGTTTTCTGGACTACACTGTTTGAACATCACTTGGACACTTGTTTCGATGGTTGAGGCACCTGAGGGATCTTCGTGCTCTGAAGCCTGAGTCACCAACACACTTGAAGGTGGAAGCAAGACCCTGGTGATTTCTTGTGTATGTCTCTGGGCATCTATAGGACCCGACAGCCTGGAATTTCTGGCAGAATCCTTGCTGCCAACAGTGCAAGTCCCTAGCAGCCCTTCTGGTTCAGATAGCCAGTGATCCTGACTTCTGACAGGAAGTCTAGGGGAGTCCAGACTCCGGGTATGGTTGATTGATCCTTCATCCCTAGGATTTTATTACTTTGGAGCCTGAAATCCCAGAGCCCGGTCAGATAGTGAGACATCCTGGTCCAGCTTGGATGGTAGGAAGAGCTTGTCCTGGTGGCAGCCTGTGGACCCGTCAGCTAGAGTTGTAGCGCAGCATCCAGTTGCCCTGGGATAAACCAAGTGCTCAGGTCTCCGGGTGGTTGTGACTCCTGTCAACTGTGTGGGGATCTAGTTTTCTTAGCACACCTAACCCCTACCGCCGACTGAGGGAGGAGTGTCTTTGTTTCATCCAGGTAGTGAGATCTAGTGGACCACAGTTGGAATCTCATGGTTCAAAATCCAGAACTTGCAGTTAAGGTCAGAATTTTCCATACACATTTTTTTTTTTCACTGTCTGAGGACATTTAAGATGGTCTTTTTTCCCTGTCATGAGGACATTCAACATATCATATTTTTTTCACTGTCTGAGGACATTTAATATACATATTTTTCACTGACTAATGTCGAGAGATATCTTAACAATTGTCAATAACACATAACAGTCTAAGATCGGGTTTTACATTTAATAGAATTATTGGGTCTGTTAGAGACTCTGTGAACCCAAAGTATATGCCTATATGAAGTGAAATCTACCCTTGTACTGAGTCACAATCATAGTACATATTTACCACCATTTTGAATACCTATTGTTGGCATGTTAAAGTGAATAAATCTGTTAACAGCACGACCTGCTCCCAAACAAACGAGCTGTCGTGCCTATAACAAATAAAAATCTTTTTCTTTTCCAAAACATCAAAAGAGTTGTTATAATGTTCAGCTAGTTTCTTTTAGGCTCTCTGATGGAGACATTCTTGAAACGCATTGACATTTCGGGGTGGATCATCTGATTTGTCATCACTACACGTATATTGAAATAATATTCATATTTTCATCTTATAGAAACAAGGAGAGAAAATCCCTGAAATCCGGGAATAATGGACTAAGGGTCCATGTTTGAGAGCTCTGGTAAACAGTGTATACCATGTTTTAGATTTCCAATCAGGAACCACTAATATACCTTCTGCCTCGTCCCTGATGATCTGACTCAGTGTGCGTGATATTATGGAGAAAGGGGGGAAGGCATAGAAATCTAGATTGGACCAAGAAATACTGAAGCCATCAATTGCTGGAGCGTCAGGATCCGGACAAACAAGGGTCAAGTTCCCATTATTTTTTGTATGCTTCTACATTATCCTACGAACTGATATAAGAGGCATGAAGCCTAACATCTCTGTGTTCACACCATTGTCAATAGGAGATCTGGATATTTCACACTGCCCATTCGGTTAAAATATGAGAGTGCTGTTGTGTAGTCCACTCTGACTAAAATATTACAGAAACTGCGATTTCTGCTAATAACTTCATGGCATTTAGAACAGCTAATAAGAAGAGATAGTTGATGTGCCTACTCCTAAGCTCTTTTGACCACCATCCTTGTGAGCTCTGACGCTGACAATAAGCTCCCCAGCCCTTGAAAAGGTTTTTGAATGATAAATATCATGTATATCATTGTGGAAAGATTTCTTGACATTCAGCCATCACTGTAGATCATTCTGTTTCTCCTCTGATATTGTCATCAATGCATTGAAGTCAGAATTATCATTTTTTAGAGCCAACAATTTTTCACGTTCAAACTTCTTTGAATAGAGCTATTCGTACTTGATTGTAGGACCAGCTGAAACAAAAGTTTCTACATATTTTGCGAACACTCGAATAGTGCAGGATACAGATTTCATTAAGTGAATCATTTGTTACAGTCTCCAGAAACTTCTCGTCTGGAAGTCTAATAGCGAATCCCATTGGGAAAACTATTGTTCACGAGTGCTCCCCATTGGTAATGATCATTTGTGGTTTTCAAGTCCCATTGGAAAACTCGTGCAGCCAGTTTTGCACCCAGTGCAAGATTTTTTTCGCGCCAGCTCTCAGAGGTCGTGCGTGATCTGGTGCACTGAAAAAATGGTGGGTAACAGCGATAACACAGACAAAGGAAGTCTGCTACTATTTCTGTCATCATCATCGTTCTCCAGTTGCGATGAGGATGATGAGGTCGTTCGATTCTTGGAGAAGAGACCCAGTCCAAGAATGAATGATTAGTTGAGTAAGTTACTGATATTTAAAAATCAGACGCATATGAAAGCTTAGAGATATTTGAGAATAGTAATAGAGTAATGAATAAGGATAATAAACCTATTCCATATAGCCCTCTATATAGTTTTAAAATATAAAAATTAATATTGACATGTGAACTCAATCATGCCAAACATTAACTTGACGGTTTGTATTTTTCACGGTTGGATGAACATATACCTAGTATATAAGCAGCACACTAGAATAGGATATTTAGTTTCAATCTTCTCCTGAAGATGCTAACATAGTTAGCGAAACACTTGTCGAGGCGTTTAAAAATCGTTTTGGTTAGTGGTAAAACAGTGTAGTGTATTATCGTACCAAAGGTTAAAGTCTTGAAGTAGTTAAAATATAATAAAAACTCTCCAATTCTCTGATATCTTTGCCTTTTTCTTCTCCAAGTGAGTACCAATTTGTTTTACTTGATATACCCACTTAGTGTTTCGTTGTTCTTTGTAGAATTACTTTTTTCTGGCTGATGATGGATACCTTTTGGGTCCGAAACATGTCCCCCCCTTCTTGAATTTAGAATCAAACGTTGTGGAACCGACTTGGAGAATTTTTATCATATTTATTCCTTGTGGTATTTAGTTGATTCAATGAAACTTTCATCATATGTTTTATAGGTTTGCAGAAAAGAAACCTTCAATGAGTGATATAGATCTTGCACCAACAATTATCAGAATGCCTAATGAAAGGGAGGTGGAACTTTTTGCATCTGAATTTCAAAAGGTACGCATCAACTACCTGAAAAAATACTATAGCCATAGTTTCATTAATACATTAGAACAATAACAAATATTATGAACTCAACTAGCTAATTAATGCCTTCCTAATCAGCATACACATTTTTGTATTGCATTTATTCTGTAGGTTAGTGGATCTCCAGGTGTGATGGGATGTATTGATGGTACATCAATCAGTATCAGAACTCTAGCTCATGAATTGAAAAATACTTATACAAATCGCCATGACCAACCAGCAATCACTCTTTGAGGGATTTTTGATTATAGGGGGCGGTTCATTGATGTTTTTGTCGCAGTACCAGTGTCCTTAAATTATCACTGATCTATCAGAGACCTTCAACAATATTTTGAGTGCAACCAGAGTTCTCATTGAGATTAGACCTTTAATCCCTAGAGGTACATTCTCGCAACTCCATAATGTGGATATATTATCAGTGAAATAAATAGTGAGATTCATAATTGCATGTTGTGTTGTCCAGAGTGTATACATAGATTCTAATGATCACATTGGAACTGAAGAGATTGTTTCCCCTGATACAGAGGAGGACCACCTTCATGAGGAAACTGAATGGCGTCTCAGAAGCAAAAATGAAGGAAAGAGGAAATCAATAAGAAACATAATGGAGTTTATATTATAGTGAAATGGATATTTTGTTTCTGTTGTCACTATTCATTGATATGCTTGTCATTGGTAATAAAGATGTCATGAACGATAATGTAATTAAATTGAACATTTTCAAGGAAAAACCAAACAAAAAATTCAAGAAGTAAACTATTATAATATCAACTAATAAAATATTCGAGGTCAAACATTTTTATTTGGAACCATTAGTCCCTCTTGAAAACTTGTCTCAATATTTCTTTATGTTTTTTTGTTTCTCCTTTCTTTTACAACTTTTTTTTGTATGTGAATTACAAATAAAGGATCATGAATAGATCTGTGTTTTTTCACAGGCATCAATGATTGGGACACTGATGGTTTTATATTTTCTTCTTTAATTGGTTTGAGGACTTGCATATTCCGAGCACCACCCAAAACCTTTCGCTCTATACTTTCATCTGAACTAGATATTTTATCGTGTTCTTTTTCAAATGGCAATTTCATACGGCTTGTTCCAGTTCTCTTATTATTTTTACCAGCAGATTCTCTCCTCTTCAAAACTATTTTGTATATATTCTCCACTTGTATTAATGTTCTTCTTAGGTTGCATTTTTTGTTGAGAATGTCTGTGATTTTATTTCACATGTTTTTTTTTGTTTTAAAATCTCCACATGGGTCCTACATTGGACATAAATTGTTCGTAGTACTACAATGAAACTTTGGTTTCAGCGTCAGTCCAGTCTGGAAAAATATTCTCAAGACATACATTCATTGAGCATTTTTAACATCTTACCACAATGGTGCTTCACATTGATTTCGGGAAATGAAACTGCTTCTTCTTGCCACCTGTCACTATCTTCAGTGGGTTGAAAGAAATATATACTGCCTCTACTGATGGAAACCCCTTCTTTACAGTCCTCAGTATCAGTGTATTTGTTGACTTGGGCAGTTTGTGGTGCAGTGTATATCAGAATATTATTGTGGAGAATAAGTCCAGTTATAAGAGACCAACTAGTATATTTTGTTCTCAATTGTGAGAAAAAAATAAATTTGATCACTTTGTCATACCGTGCGCCCTCTACTCTCTATATCCTCTGCAGTGGTTCCCTCGGGAAAATGAGTCAATTGTTCATCAACTCAGTTATGTAGTTTGATGTGTAGCCATCATTATCCGTAAATAACGTTATTTCAGTTTATTGCGCATGTAACGCTGAAAAGTGCTATCTGATGATTATTTAGGGGGCTAGTCAATTATATTGTATCATGTCCACAGATTTCATGTCTATCATTGGTGAGTATATTCACTTTAATTTGAAGATATTCCTGATTTCCCGAAATGAAATTATTAGATTTATAATTTCATCATTCATGCTAGAGACAATTTTATATTGTATATCCATAATTGAATCTGAAGTCGAAAACAAAAACCTGACTCAAACCCTTACACAATATTTTTTATGATTTGACATTTCAATGGGCGTTCCATTGAGATTGCACTAGTTCAAAACCAAGACAGTGTCAGTGCAAAACCAGCTCAAAACAATTGCAGCACTAGGTTACTTAATATGATTCGCTGTATTTGTCATGTCTGAGCTGTTGAAGATGAAACATAAGAATCCTCACTCAATTGAAGGTTCAAGAAAACTCTCCTCAAAAGCAATAATAAAACTTGAGCTCTGTGGTAATTTGACACTAACCTCTACATGCTTGGAGCATTTCGCAAGGTCGTGATCCATGATCCAAAAATCATCAAGATACACCACAGACGGGAATCCCTTTATATCTCAAAACAGAAACTACTGGTCTAGTCATTTTTGTCAAGAAATATGGATCTAACAAAAAGCCAAAAGCGAGGCGTGTGTATTCAAAAATATATCCATTGAATTTATATCTCGAATCTCCAAAAGTTCAAAAAAAATTCCAATACCTACCTCCTGTCCCTATCCTCCCTAGGAACGCGCGATGTTCTTTGAACATTATAGGGATTCCCTTTCGTGTGCTCCAACCATTAAAAAAAAAAAAAACTTTCTGATGGTGGCCATCAAGCAATTAGGCTGTATCAGGTTTGAGACAGTTCTACTGTCTTCAAGCTTGAAGTGCGGTGCATTTAGGAAGGTATCTAGTTTCTTTGAATTCATACCTCTTCTGTCCATTCGACTTTGACACTAGAAAGTGATCAGAAAGAAACTGGTATCTATGGAAATTGACAGCTTCAATTACCCCCTGCTACTGCAAGTCCAAAATACATTGATCCTAATCAGATTCCTCTTTCTTTGGATAGATGTTAGAGACTGCAGAAGGTACCTGCTGGGGTGTTTTGATGGATGGAATCTTCATACCGGAAATCCATCATAACAAAAGTTTATTTGAGGTTGAAGACTGCCAGTTTCTTTTATGTAAAGCCAAATTACCCGAGTGTTTATTGAAGCTAACCTTTTTTATATTTGGGTTCGATGGGGATGAGGTTCCTCTCTGTCCCTGCTCTGCTTGAAGAAGTCCTTCGATTTTTTCCCGCAGATGATTGTGTTCGAGTGAACGCAGGCTTTGGAACCTGAAAAATCTTCAGGTATATGCTTGATCTCTCAAAGTTCTTCACTGCTTCACAGTTTTCTCGAAAATCTTCACCCAAGAGAAAATCAGAATTATATGAGAAATATAGAGAGAATCCCCATCAATATGCAGATGAATACAAAAATTATCGCAATTACTTGAATAGACTCATTAAAACAACAAAATCCAATTATTTTGCACAAAAAATTCAACGCGACAAAAATAATTCTAAATCATTATGGAATGTGGTGAAAACTTTATCAATCGGTAATATGAAGAATAATGAGATAAAAAAATTCAGATCAGAAAAAGGCGAACTCATACATGATGAAAATAAAATATCCGAAGTTTTTAATGACTATTTTATAAACGTCGGCAAGAACTTAGCAGATGAAATAGAAACACCAAATACTCCTCCACAAGAAAGAAATTAAATGAACCATTCCATTTTTATCAAACCAACATCTGAAACAGAAATAGCAGATATAATCAATGATTTGAAATCCGGAAAATCACCCGGATATGATTCCATTAGATGTGAAATATGTGAAGAAGTTACAATCCCAATAACTCATTTGATCAATAGCATATTCGAAACAGGTTTTTGCCCGAAGGAATTCAAATTAACTGTGGTGAAACCGTTGCACAAAAAAGGCGACAAAACAAAAACCGAAAATTACAGACCAATATCACTCATTACTAGTTTAACTAAAATATTTGAAAAAGCTTTGAAATATAGACTATCCGGATACCTTGAAAAACACAAAATAATATCAGAGAAACAATTCGGCTTTCGCCAAGGGAAGTCTACGCAAGATGCGATTACAAACTTGACTGCCAAATTATATAAAGTCATAGAAGAAGGCGAAAGTGCTATATGTATATTCCTCGACTTATCCGAGGCTTTCGACACGGTTAGCCATAAGCTAATGCTGGAAGCCTTGGAAGATATAGGAATACGAGGTCTGCCCTTGAAATTATTTGAGAGTTATCTTCAGAACAGAAAGCAATATACTAACGTAAACGGGAAAAGTAGTTCACAAAAGGATATTTCTTACGGTGTACCGCAAGGGACCGTCTTAGGGCCTATGTTATTCAATATTTATCTGAATAATCTTCTTAACATACAAGGGGAAATATATTGTTACGTTATTCGGGTGCAGAAGCGAACACGACACTATTTATTTTCCAACTGATTTATTTAAACTAAAGAAACACTAATTCATATCGAACTTATAACTACTATTTATGTAAAACGATTTATAACACGCGGTATATAACTGTCTCTCTGACACTCGCTGTTTGACTGACTCACAGCAGTTGTTCGGCGGTCTTATATATGAGAACACATGGCAGGCTTTGGTCGAGAACGTTCTCGAATGATTTTCCGTCTCCTTCTTTTTGTTCTAGAAGCTTCTTAGAACAAAACCTCTCTCTCTAATTGTTCCATCGATTGTTTCCAGAACATTCCAGAATCTTCTGTGACGTTATTTGTCACTGCGGCATATATTGAGTGTTCGGAAATATGCTGGTGTATGTAGGAATCATTGAGAGGTTGGAGAGCAATCGGGGATGCGTGATACAGGATGATCGTTGTACTCCTGCCTTCCTGCTGATGTTTCTAGAGCCCCTCCAAGGGGAATATCATTACAATATAGTTTTGCAGATGATACTATTGTTCTATACAAAGATAAGTCCTGGAAAGACCTGAAAAACAAAATAGAAGCAGATTTTGGAAATATTCTGAATTGGTTCAACCATAAATTTCTCACAGTAAACTATGAAAAGACTAGATATTTACCATTTACTGCATATAAAAAAAGCCTTCCCCAGTACGAAAATTCAGAGATTCCTGTTAATCGAAATGAAATATGCACTATCAAGTCAGCTTAAATACTTAGGTGTAACATTGGACCGTCACTCAAGATGGGACATCCACATACAAAGTGTTACAAATGCACTGAGATTTTTGATACATAAAATTGAATATTTTTCTAATATTTTAAGTACTCAACATATGAACACATTGTATTATGCACTTATAGAATCACGGATGAACTATGGAATACTTGCTTGGGGTGGTGCAGTAGAGACACGCTTAAGAAAATTGCAAGTATTACAAAACTTATTTTTAAAAATAATATTCAAAAAGAGAAACAGACACCCCACAGATGAACTCCTTAAAGAGACCAAGTGCTTCGATCTTCGACAGATATTTTTCAGAAACATAGTTATTGACCTTCACAAACATAAAAATAAGATTCGTAACCTACAACACGATTATTCCACTAGACAAAAATCAAAACTATTTTCGAAAACGGAAATGACAAAAAAATCTCTTGGTCAGCTTTCTTTTACTTATTTGTCTACTCGTATATACAACTCACTGGATATTACGATAAAACAACTAATTATATCCTCGAACTCCACTAACCTGCTGAAGAAAAAATTAGATTCATACATCCTCAATCTTGATAGATCATTTATACACAATATAATTGAAATCAAGAATGTCTAAGATCCTCACTCTGATTGTGATTAACGAAAATAAAAATAATAATTTTATATTAAACTGGTTTTTCAAAATTAAGTTGCTTTCCTAATGTCTCATTTATGAAGAAATATATTAAATATCAACATCTTCAAACCTGATTATTGTGAACATCTTTCCCTGCCTTGGATTTCAAATCTCAATTGTATTCCTACATACTATATTCAAAACGATTGAACATAATATATGTATACGTATATATACAGCCTATGCACAACTTCGGTTTCTATAGGTCTACTATGTTTATTCGTGACTGTTACTCGAAATATAATGATAATTGTTGTTATAACTGTGATTAATGTGATTATCATATTGTTATAGTGTGATTGATACTGTGATTCAATGATTATTCCTTATCTTGGCAAAAAAAAATTATTGAAAATATTTAAATATTGAATGTCAAATGTATGATGAAAAGTGAATAAACATTATTATTATTATTATTATTATTATTATTATTATTAAGAGGAAATCATCCAGTTCGTTCCTATCTGCTACCTCTTTGGCAGATCTACTCACATCCGGAGTAATTGCTTGACGTCTAGTCAAGGAGATATTTAAATGTGAGTCTGTCGAAACGTCCAGCGTCGCTTAACCCTTTCGCGGTCAAATAATATGTACCCAAGTTACGCTCATTCTCTTCACGGATTTACACTACTTTGATGCAAAATGTTGACATATGAGCAAGTATGAATACAGTTTTCGATTTTTTTTTTGAAAAAATGTAGTGGTACCTATATTTCCCACTGCCCACCAAGATATTTGGATGAATTCTACAGAAAATATGGGCCCAACTTGAATAAAACATTTATTGACATTGAAAACATATTTATGGATGACAAATCTCATTGTGATCTGCGATGAAGTTTTTTGAAACACTCAGGAACACCAATAGGCACTTCACATCTGGAGCAGGTGAATTGTGTTCGTTTCTCGTTGGCCTTCATGCTACAGATTCTGCATCTCCTGTGAGTCCCTCTTTCAGGAAACTGGGATCCAACGCTTGCTAGTCTGACTTTATCAGAAACAGTTTTCTTATCAGCTGAGAATTGAACTGGCTTGCCCCTTCTCTTTCGGCTGCTATATCCTCCAATAAGCTGATAAGTGGGTGCTATTCGGAATGTCAGTTGATCGCCGGGATGTTTGATATAGAATGAAACTATTGACAATATCTAGATAAACTAGGAAGAAAGAAATTCTGTGTCACCATTTCACTGATCTTCGTTCAATGGCATATATTTTTATTTTTTGATCAAATTTATCTACCCCGCCCATAGTTTGTTTATATGAATCTACCTCTTTTAGACAAAAAACATTGGATCCAGAGCCATCTTTATTTGTTTTCTTCACAGTGGTCACTTCCATTGGGGAGACGGCAGTGGTTAGTAAAGTTACTGGCATTGCCTTGCCTGCCACTTCACAGCAAAGTTCACCCCTTTGTTTTTTAATTGAAATTCACCGCGATTCATTACAACTTTCTGCTTCATCATTTCGGGTAAACCCTTTCTTGTCGTTCTCATAATTCCAAATACATAAATACCTCTACGATGAAGCTTTACAATCCATGGAACAGAAGTGAAAAAGTTATCAAAGGCTACCAGAGATTTTTTGCCGACAAAACCCTCCGTAAGTTCCATCACAACACTTTCACCTAGTCCAAAATCTTTGTTTTGTGATTTATCATCATTTTTGGCTGTATATATCTCAAACTTTGAAATGAAACCGGTTTTGGAATCAGCAAGGCACCAGACCTTATATCCTCTCTTCACAAGCTTCATTGTCATATACTGTTTGAAACTACAGCGGCCTTTGAATGGTATCATAGATTCGTCGACTGATAAAACAGATGAACACTCATATACAGATTGAGATTTTTTATTCAAAAAGTCAATCATGGGCCTAATTCAATAAGGTTTATCATATTGTGGGATCCACGGACAGGACAAGATTCATTATCGTTACAGTGTAAGGCTTCAGTGATTTTTTTGAATCGTTTTGAATTCATAACATCGCAAATTTCATCATCTCTCAATACAGGATCACTGCTCCAATAATGTTCTAGCCTAGGTAATTTATGGATCCCCATCGGATGAGGCAGCCAATATACGCTTTCAATTCTAGTGTGCTTAGAGGTGATCAATTCTTTATCGAAATTTGATCCGCATACAGATTGGTTTGCTGAAAAAGCAGAGGAAATGAATCTTCGTGAGAAATTTCTTGAAAGAACGGAATTTCCTCCGTACAAGCTGATATGTGGAGAACAGGGGGTTCATCGAAAGCAAGTGACAATTTGTTGAAATGTTCAGAATCTTCCTGCCATTCAAAATTGTCATCTTCATCCGCAGTTTTTCTCACACTTATCGCTTCTTTCATCCGCAATTCTGCGAATTCAATAAGGAAAGATATTTGATACGGGAAAAATCAATCAAATACTCACTACCTTCGCCCATTTCCGAATTATTGGGAATATCTGATGAAAGACTTGTGATCAGTATAACCGCACGCTTGAGAACCCGGAACTGCTTCAGCCAGTGTTTCATCTGCTAGGGTTCTATCCAAATCATAATCCGCAGTAACCGGAGAATTGGTGAAGATACTGATTGTCGATGGTGCAGGAGATGAAGTATTTCTAACACTACTACTAGCTGATTCTGTATCCAAGGCTTTCAACTGGTCTTCTACATCTGAATCAGCCTCAGCTCCTGCATTTTCTTCATCTTCAGGCAAACCAAATAGGTAGTTGAGTGCTTCCTCGGCTTGTTTCGAATCATGTGATATTATTGAGATATTGTCACAAATGAGGAGATATTTGAAGCCAAAATCCAAAATTCTTATAAAATTATATGGGTTCGAAGTCATTGAACGGTCACGTCTGTGTTTATTATTTCCAACATTATTGAACCACCAACTTTCGATTAGTAGTTGAACATAAACACAGGCATGGCATTGACTTCAACGAACCAGGAATATCCACCTGAAATCCTCACTGTCACGTTTCCAAAATATAGATTGAACATATAAAAGGCGCGAGAAAGCCAGCACAGGTATCATTCGATCATTTAATCATTTCGATCATTGCGATCATTCAAGCATTCAATCATTTGATTCAATCATTTGCCACTGTGCCCGAACCGTCGGAGTTCGGGCAGAACAGAAGATGCCCTTCCTCTAAGGTCTCAGCAATATTAGCTTCCAATGTACCTACCTACATATAGGGTAAGTTAAGTTTTTATTTATTATTATTCATTTATGCCAGGAATAAATGTGTGTATATGTTTTGTTTTGAAAAAATAAACCCTTATGAGTATTATTTATCATTATCACTTTTTAAAGTTCATTCTCTGATGGATCTAGAGCACAACTTAGGCAACCCCCGCCTACAGTTGGTGACAATATCACGGAAGAAAAGCACTAATAACAGGTGTAAAATCACAAGGCAATACCTTGAAGCACGGAATGATCTAACCTCTTTATGAATCTGAAAATCGAGTTGGTTTCTGTAATCCCTAATATATTCATCTCCTCACTAAATGGTGCCACCTGTCATGTATATACTTTCATTGTCAGTCACTGGAAAATGACATTTGAAAGTAGTGGGAATCATATTTCCCAGTGCTCGCGAAAGAAGCTCTGTCTTCCTTGTTGTTACTATCCAAGATTTTGTTTAGGAATTTTTTCAACCCTGATGATTTTGCTCCAGCTGGCTAGAGATTTGTCCCTCTTCATAATGAGGAAGTAATCAAATTAGTGTAACATTTTTATTGACTCTTATGAAATATTTGGTCTTATTTACTGGAAATTTCATATTTATCCTCTTTTTTGTTAAACAAGCGCATGGTGCTGTTCATCGGAGAGCAATTTGGAAGGATGAATCTATGAGGAATCCAAAAGACAAAGAATGATATTTTTATTACGTTAAGACTTTCCAGAACGTCACTCAGTTTTTTAAAGAACTCGAATATCAAATCGGCTGTTGAGAATCGTGCTCAAACTAAGAAATCAGACGAGATATTTCGAAGATTATCTCAATAGACGGAACTAAAACGTTCTGATATCAAGCTACAGGGGAAGTCGCGAAGTAATAACATTTTTCATATTATTCACCCTTGGTACTGAGTTTGATGAATGAGTGAGTTGTATTCAAATTAAATGAAAAGTTAACTCATGTATACGTGTGTCCATTTAGTGCGTAATTCTACGATATCTCGAAATCAATTTTCACAAGAGAAAAACTTTGGAGAAAAAACTTTTTCAGTTACTAAAGTTGCTCATTTCGAAAATATTTCCAACAATACTGGGTGTTTTATAAAAGCGAGGCAACTCGAAGACGAGTTTTTTCAAATGGAACACCCAGTATGACTACATGAAGTAACAATGCTTGAATGTAAATTTAACTTTGAAAATCTTAGCATGAATCTAATAGGCATATATAGACCTAATTCTACAGATGTCAATACCTTTGTCAGTGAACCAGCACATAAACGAATTAAACAGAGACGATACTGTTATATTGATTGGGGATATCAATATCAATTTAAGAAAACAAACAGGACAAGACACAATAAATTATCAGAATATGTTAGAAAGAAATATATTTCTTTTCCACATTAACATACCGACAAGAGAAGAAGACGGTACACATTCTATAATTGATCATATATTCATTCGTGAAAAAAATACATCCTCAAATCCAAAAATGAGATATATCTCTATGGTACTTCATAATAGTATGACTGATCACTATCCTATTTTATGTAATATTCAAAATCAAAATCAGTCACAGGCCAGACCGCAGAAACAAATGATGATAAAAAGAATTGAAGAAAAAAAAATTGTAACGAAATAAAGTCAATAGACTGGAATATATTGTAGAGCAAAGGATTATTTTTACGATAAAATTAATACTTGTCTAAAAAGTGCAACCTCAATAATTAAAATAACAAATAAAATAAAAAGATTGAAACCATGGATGACTCAGGGTTTACTAGCCTCAATACGAAACCGGGATAAATTGAAACAAAAATTCCTTGAAGATTCTAATAATACAACAAGAATTGAACAAGAATATAGAAACTATAGAAATATATTAACAAACCTGATCAAAACAACAAAAAACGATTATTATAGACAAAAATTTTCAGAAGCAGGGAACAAATACAAAAAAACTTGAGAAATCATTAACGAGGCCACTAATGGAATCAACACAAACGAGATCAAAAATTTACAGAATATAAACAATAATGGACAATGTATTAGTAAAAAATGTGAAATTGCAGAATGCTTTAATAAATTCTTTATCAAAATTGGGAAACAAACTACAAACTCGATAACAACAACCAACTAGTCAAATGAAAATAAGTTCAAGTATAAAAACAATCATCATGCAAATTCCTTATACTTAGAACCAGTTATTGATAAAGAAATAGAAGACACCATTGCAAGTCTAAAAACAAATACATCTCCGGGAAAAGATGGAATTACAGCTAGATTGTTGAAATTGATCAGTAAAGACATTAGCAATCCACTTGCCTACATCTTTAATTTGTGTTTTTTGAACTCTGACATACCTAAAGAATTCAAGGAGAGTGTTGTTATACCTATTTATAAATCAGGAGATAAAAATGAAATGACAAACTACCGACCAATCAGATTGATTAACAATATTGGTAAAATTTTCGAAAAGTGCCTGAATAAACGACTACGTTCTTATTTGGAAAAATATAAGGTTTTATCGCAAAAACAATTCGGTTTCCAGCCAGGAATGGGAACAGAACAGCCATTACAACTATTGACAACGTATATTCTAGAAAATCTTGATAAAAATAAAAAAACAATTGCCATATTTTTAGATCTACAGAAAGCTTCCGATACTGTGTCCCATACTGAATTAGGGGAGACGAGGGGAATAATGGACTAACCCCCTAATAGTGGACAAGAGACTGGCATATTTCGAAAACCATTAGGTCAGAATAAGTAGTATCAGCTATGTTTATTGTAGTTTGTAACATTTTTTACTTACATTAGTAAATAAGTTACGGCTCCGGCAGCTGTTCGTCTTGGTGAGCAAAGGTGTAGGTAAGGGTTATGTAATCACTTTCTATTAAGATAGACCATTTCTTATCAAATGATGGAAATTACTTTTGGGCGCCACTTGGCTCTATAAATTCATTAAATTACTTCTTCACTGAGGGTGGGAGCAATGGAAAGCCAAGAAGCACTACTCAAATTATATAAAAGTTAACAAAAAAAACTAATGAAGAAGGATTTATGAACTGCATCGGAATTTTTGTATTTCTGTGAGTACCTGAAGAAATTAAACACCAAATAACTCGACAAACATTTACTCCTAAAAAGAACATCACCCTCGACAATTAAACTGGGAAATTGTACACCAATGAGATAATCGTAAACTATGTTGCATAAATCAGTACTCACGTGGTAACTACCTAAGATAGATGTTATAAACCATTCACAATAGACTGTGAAAAATCAGTGAATCAGCGACCACTCAGTATACTGTGTGTTGCGTCATATAGGCATGATAATGCGGGTGAATATAATGTCATTTACTGGCGCAAAAATCTAGGCAATCACCATTTTGTATAATACGAAAACCTAAATAGGAAAATATATAGGTATGTGATAATAAAAAAGACGGTATAGCTTTCCTGGTTACGTGCGGAATAAAGATCCCACAGGTGTAGAATCCCTCACTGCTGGGTCCAAGGTGATCTTCTAATAGGCATTAGAGGAGTCTGGTAGGGCTCGCCTGTTCTCGGCGTTCCATATCCAGAATCGAGGAGAAGAGGAAAATAGGGTAGAGCGTGTTCCTAACTACCACGTACAACCCTGGAGTATAAAAAAACACCTGTGACCAACTATTCCCGTTAGATGGGTATTCAACTAACTTACCCCGCAAAGGAGGGTTGACTTGTAGTTAACAGGATTTTAACGTTTTCTCGTACACAGGTCAGCGTTCCAGGCAATCCAGAGATTTGGACAGCACGCCCATGTTCAAAGAGTGAAGACATGTGTCATAAAATGGCGGCCGATCACACCTCAGGTTCCGGAGACTCGGGCACGATTCGGACACAGAAGTCCAGGAATTTGTGACTTCAGAAATGGCACAATAATTACTTGTTTCAATGGCGAGTTGAACACTTTGAAGATCCCGACAGGGACTTTTTAGATAGCACAAATCCACAATTGTGTTGCGGTACAAAAGTTGATAGGAACTACCAACACTTCAGGTGTCTTCCAAAAAATCAAAAGCCGGTAAAATTGGCGTGTTTTCTTCTTTTATCACCTCGGTGTATGTTCCAGAACCGATCATGACCAATCGGCAAGTTCCCTGAGAAAACGACATCAGCGCCATCTGGGAATTCGAATTTCTCTACCGCCAAAATGAAATACAAAGGGAATAGGAGAAACTGTCACAAATAGAATAATTTGTGAAATAATGTAGACATTCCAAATATCAGGATTTTAATCCCAACCATATAACGACCAATCGGTGACTTCTGATCTCAAATACAACTTTAATTTTTATCATTTCAGTTTTGATCAGCGCTAGGCAACTAACAATACTCTTTATCATCTCTTGGGTTGCCAGCTAATAATTCAGAATACCGTCGGCGATTTTATAAAATAGTGGGAGGCATATTTCTCGATCAGTTCAAAACCAGTTTCTTGGAATCGAATCTATGCGTATCGCGTTCATGTACAGGGTGTTGTGTTGTGCTGATCAGACAGACTTCAGACTTCTTTGATTATTTTATGCTATCCACAATCGCATACCGGTTGTCGGAATTTTGGAATGTTACACCATCCCTTTTCAAAAGAAAAAAAAAGTAGACAAAGAAGTTGACTATTTTTTTTTTCACTTCCTACAAATATGAATAAGTTCGAGCCTAATTTAATGTGAATTTACTTCACCTAACAAAAAAAAAATCATGAATAGTAAGTAGAATACACAAGACATCCGAAGTAATCCCTATTGATATAGTCCTGCCATTTTTTAGTAACTTCGCGTACCATACGCCAAAAAAATAATTGGAGACAAAATCGATAAAGTCATAAATCAAGTAAAAAAATGTCATAAACGGGTAGGGTCAAAATCGGTGAGTGTCGCAACAGGCTATAAAAAAGGATACTTCAAATTGAATGACCTCAAATACATAACTCTGGAAATACAGATGGCATGGAGGGCAATAGGTATACTAATTTCGGTGATCAATCGAAAAATATACCATTTTAAATTTTTGATTTACAGGGTAGGTCGACCTAATTTAATTATTATATATCTAAATCTTAAAATTACCCAAGTCATGTGATAAGTAGTTAATTTATATACAAAAAGGAGGGGATAATAGTTAACCTACGGATACATCGGAATTAGATCCAAAGTATTTTTTCAAATCTTTGACATGCCAGTCGCCACCAGGCGTACCGTTGGCATTTTTCAAAGTATAAACAAGTTTTGAAACTCTTTTCTCAATTGTGCAGGGCACGTATTTTGGTGCTAACTTAGCTGTGAATTTCGAAACGGCGTCAGAAAGCACTTTGTTACGGCGCCACACTCGCTCTCCTACTTCAAATGGTATTTCTCTCTTTCGGAGATTGTAATGCGTAGCATTTTTTTCATAGGATTTGTGCAAATTATTCCGAACTTCGCTAAAAATGTCAGTTAAAGAATTTAGTTCGGAAGCATATGCTTCTCGATCGCCAGGCAACATCCTCTGTCGACTGAACTACGCCATAATAATTTCCAGATAACGGGACATGTCTCGCAGAATTCAAAAAACAAGGCGAAAACCCTGTCACCTCATGTTTAGCTGTATTGATAGCATGTGAAATTTTTGGTAATTCCACATCCCAATCGGAATGTTCATCTACGTAACAACGGATTGTGGTGCCTATAGTTTTATTTATGCGTTCAACGAAATTACATTGTGGATGATATCTAGCGTTATACCAAATTTTTTGAACTTGATAACGATTTGCTAAATTTTTGAAAAGAGAACCCGCGAATTGGACTCCGTTATCTACAATTACGTACTGTGGAACTCCAAAAGTTAAAAAAACATCGTTTTCAATGAATTTACACACATTTTGAGCTGTAGCTTTCCTCATTGGACATAGAAGAGTATATTTAGTCAACCAATCTGCGACAACTAATAAATAACAATTTCCTTTTTTGGATCGCGGAAACGGACCCATCAAATCAGCTGCAATTATCTGCCACGGAAAATCTACGGATTTTTCCGCTCTCATTAAGCCCATACGAGGGGTAGTCGATATCTTCTGTGAACCACAGACCTTGCAGGACCTGACGTATTTCATAACATCGTGCCTCATTTTTGGCCAGTAGAAAGAATCTCTTACCCTTTGCATAGTCTTATGAAAACCAAAATGACCACTAGTAGGTGGATCATGAGCTGACCTGATTACATCATTTCTTTCTGATTTGGAAACCAGCCGCTTCCAATCGGTGACATTAGTACCTGCGAATTTCTTGGTAGAAATCAATTTATAAACATTATTCTCCTCTATTTTCCACTGTGGATATAGCTCTGGATTTTCCTGAATTTTATTCATTAACGATTTATACCACTGATCAGAATTATTTGGCGTAGAGTTGACAATAGTGATTTCCTTATCATCTTCTGGTTCCCTATTATTAAAATAAATTCTAGATAAGGCATCTGGGACAACATTCGAGGTTCCCTTTCGATGTTTTAATTCAAAATTATATTGACGTAGCTTTACGGCCCATCTGGCCAGTTTTCCAGTCGGATTTTTCAAGTTGTTTAGCCAAAGGAGCGAGTAATGATCTGTCTCGATAGTGAACTTTGATCCTTCTACATAACTACGGAATTTTTCAATACTGAATATTACTGCCATTAATTCGCGCTGCGTTACCGTCCAGTTTCTTTCAGTACGCGACAGAGATCTGCTCGCGTATGCTATAACTCTTTCTTCATTATCAAATATTTGTATCAAAACACCGCCAACACCTGTGTCACTAGCGTCACACTGAATAGTGAATGGTTTCGAAAAATCAGGGCTACAGAGAATAGGGGAGGATACTAGAGCCTGTTTTATACTGATAAAAGATTTTTCCGCTTCATCATTCCAACGTATAGGCTGGTTTCTCTTTCGTCCCGTGAGCAAAGCATTGAGAGGCGCTACTAGGGTTGAAAAAATGATTGATGAATCGTCTGTACCACGAACAGAGTCCTAAAAAGCGTTTTACTTCAGTACTAGTCGTAGGCCTAGGATAATTAACCATGACGGCAACCTTGTCGGTATCCGTACGGATGCCATTTGAATCAATTACAAAACCAAGATATTTTAGTGATGGTTTAAGAAATTCACATTTTTTTAGATTAACTGTCAACTTGGCGTCCGCTAAACGATTTTTGACCTCGGTTAATAGAGATAAGTGTTCTTCTAATGTAGCTGAAACCACGATAATATCGTCTAAGTAAGTGAAAATATTTGGCTCATATTTGGGACCGAAAATGGCATCGATCAGCCGGCATAACGTTTGAGCTGAATTGACAAGACCAAAAGGTACCATAGTGAAGTGAAAAAGACCCCTACCTATAACGCTAAATGCTGTTTTCTCGCGGGAAGCTGGATCCAAGGGAATCTGCCAAAAAGCTTTTCGTAAATCGATCGATGAGATAAATTTGGCGTTTCTCAACATACTCAAAATTCGATCAACTCTCGGCAACGGATAACTATCGTGCTTAGTAAGTTCATTTAATTTTCGGCCATCAAAACAAAACCGCATTTCACCATTAGCTTTTTTAACTAGTAGGACTGGCGAACACCACTCACTTTGGCTAGGTTCTACCACTCCTAACTTGAGCATGTCATCCAATTCTTCATTCAAAATTTTAAGCATATAAGGAGACATAGGATATTGTCTTTGCCTAACAGGACGCGCATCGCCTGTCTCTATAGTCATACTAATTTTATCGGTACGTCCGAGCCTATCTGTACCACTTATTTGATCAAAAGAACTAATTGTATCGTCCACTCGTTTACGTTGTTCTAGAGGGAGAGAATCTAATGTGCATAAATCTCGAGGCATTTCCATAAAGTCAAACTCTGAAATATCTACTTTACATTTACTGAGATCACTCTGTATATCCCAACAATTTTGTTTGAAGTCCATGTGAATGAGAAACTGTTTCGCGAAATCGCTTCCGAAAATAAAAGGCTGTTTTATAGAGGGTACAACTAAAGCTCTAACAATCTGGCACGCTTTACTTATGCAGATCGGCAAATCAACAAATCCTAAAACAGAGTTTTTTGTTCCGTCCGCTGTGGTAACGTTTTTAATTCCATAGCTCTGCGTAGTTTTTTCTAGTCCTAGTTTTTCGATTAACTTGACCCCCCCGGCGCCTATCAAACTTACCGTTGATCCTGAATCTAAAAGTACAGTGATAGACTGGTCAACTAGTTTCACCGAAATGTATGGTCTATTATCGTTATCAACATTAGCAAAAACTGGTGCTACTTGATTTCGACAATTCAAAATATTGAAATTTTTATAAAAATATCTTACATAATTCAACCAAGATTTCCAATCCTGCTGTTTTTGAAGAATTTCAAAACCGGAATTTTCCGAATTGACCTCAAAAGTTACGAGGGGAGTTCTTCGGTCGCTAAGATCACCCCTGCCAATTAGTTTTCCGAATTTCCGGATTTTTTCGTACATTTTGTACAATCTTTACTAGTCATACCTTGCGCACCGCATTTAAAACAAAATTTATTCCTTTTCATAGTACAGTTATGAAAAGTGTGGTTAGGAAAACGACAATTCCAACAAATCAAAGTTTTAGGGCTGCCACTACTACTGTTTACGTTAGAGGTTACTTCTGGTTGAATATTTTGCGAACTTTGTTCCTGAGCATTTGACTTATTCGAAAAAGTTCGATTACTTGGATATGAAGTTCTTCTATCTTGAAATCTTAAATTGTTATTTCTAGGTTTATTATTGAATTTGGAATCTCTAAAATTATTATTTCTGTTTCTATAATGACTGTTACAAGAAGTATCAGCTATTCTAGAACTACTAGCTTGCATTTCCGCGACACTAAAATTATTATTATTATATTCATGGCATGAACAATTTACCTCTGACGATTTAGTTTTTAGAGTTGATGGGGTATTGGCTTTGAATTTCAAATAATTCGCTTCCTCCAAACGTTTACATAATTTTATCAAGTCGGCAACACTGTCTATATCTGTCAAAGCTAAATGGGAAATATATTCTGGTAATAAGTTTTTTCTAATAGTGCGAACTTTAGTAGTTTCGTGAGGAGGGCGGCTAAGTCGATTAAACAAGTTTTCCATAACAGCTGAGAATATAACAATTGATTCGTTTTTACCTTGTTTACGAGACTTAATTGTATCCCAAATATCATCTTCTATATGAGGAGGCAAAAAATCTGTCTTCATTTTAATCACTAAAGAGTCCCAATCAGTTAAACGCATCGCCCGTAAAAAGTTCGGCAGCCGCTTTAAATAATTCCGCCTTATCTAAACCTCGTGCTTGCGAAAATTCTGAAATCTTATCAAGGAATGTATGAAGTTCTTTCGAATCGCCGCTAAATTTTAGTCCCCAATCCGAAATTGGTGCTTGTCTGGTATTATATGTAACCACTGGTGGTGGAATGTTGATAACAGGTTGCATCATAGATTGAGGGAGACTAGGATCAGGAACTGTGTTAATAGGAATTATAAGTTTATCTTCTAAGTCAGCTTCAAGAATATAACAGGTGGCCAAAGATTCATTTTTGAAAGTTGTAGTCTCCCGTAAATTATCAGCAGGAGTCGGCATTCTTTTGATTCTACCAATGAGATGATTAATTCGAGATTTCAAACGTTTATATAACGAATCTTGAGATGACCCTTCAAATTCAAGTATCAATGCCTGAATGGAATTCAGAGACGACTCGATTGCAACTTTTTCAGCGGGGAAATCAAAAGGATAAAGATTCATAGCTATATGACTTCCTGGGTTATTTTTTTCTTTTTCCAATATGCGGCCTAAAATTTTTCTCCTGTCATCCTGAGATTTTGTTGTCATTATTCCTCTAATAAGTAGTTCATAATTTAGTTCGTCAAACAGTAGGTGTATTGGTCTGAAAGTCTCGTCCATTTTAAAAAAATATCAAATTCAAAATTGTACTATATGTCAAATAAAATTGAGCAAAATATTTCAATTGGAAAAAAAATCTTAATTGAGATCAGAAATCAGCCGAGATGTCCGCCAAACGATCAGTTCGAATAAAATCGCAGAATGTAGCAAAAATATCAACACAAGACAAAATTACTTACCCCAACATGTATCAGTTGGCAGCTTTCGAACCACAAAAAATATTATGAGGCCTTCCTCAAAATGTATTGTGGACACCCTGTATGTGGAAAACGCAAGAACCAGTGCCGAGAAGTGACATATGGAAATTATGTTCCTTTATTTATTATTTTTAGTTAATTTCTTCAGATAATTCTCACACAGATGGAAAAATTAAGTTGAAATGGAAAAATTGATTACACAATCGGGCCCCACGTTGACAGCGCTACTTGTAACATTTTTTACTTACATTAGTAAATAAGTTACGGCTCCGGCAGCTGTTCGTCTTGGTGAGCAAAGGTGTAGGTAAGGGTTATGTAATCACTTTCTATTAAGATAGACCATTTCTTATCAAATGATGGAAATTACTTTTGGGCGCCACTTGGCTCTATAAATTCATTAAATTACTTCTTCACTGAGGGTGGGAGCAATGGAAAGCCAAGAAGCACTACTCAAATTATATAAAAGTTAACAAAAAAAACTAATAAAGAAGGATTTATGAACTGCATCGGAATTTTTGTATTTCTGTGAGTACCTGAAGAAATTAAACACCAAATAACTCGACAAACATTTACTTCTAAAAAGAACATCACCCTCGACAATTAAACTGGGAAATTGTACACCAATGAGATAATCGTAAACTATGTTGCATAAATCAGTACTCACGTGGTAACTACCTAAGATAGATGTTATAAACCATTTACAATAGACTGTGAAAAATCAGTGAATCAGCGACCACTCAGTATACTGTGTGTTGCGTCATATAGGCATGATAATGCGGGTGAATATAATGTCATTTACTGGCGCAAAAATCTAGGCAATCACCATTTTGTATAATACGAAAACCTAAATAGGAAAATATATAGGTATGTGATAATAAAAAAGACGGTATAGCTTTCCTGGTTACGTGCGGAATAAAGATCCCACAGGTGTAGAATCCCTCACTGCTGGGTCCAAGGTGATCTTCTAATAGGCATTAGAGGAGTCTGGTAGGGCTCGCCTGTTCTCGGCGTTCCATATCCAGAATCGAGGAGAAGAGGAAAATAGGGTAGAGCGTGTTCCTAACTACCACGTACAACCCTGGAGTATAAAAAAACACCTGTGACCAACTATTCCCGTTAGATGGGTTTTCAACTAACTTACCCTGCAAAGGAGGGTTGACTTGTAGTTAACAGGATTTTAACGTTTTCTCGTACACAGGTCAGCGTTCCAGGCAATCCAGAGATTTGGACAGCACGCCCATGTTCAAAGAGTGAAGACATGTGTCATAAAATGGCGGCCGATCACACCTCAGGTTCCGGAGACTCGGGCACGATTCGGACACAGAAGTCCAGGAATTTGTGACTTCAGAAATGGCACAATAATTACTTGTTTCAATGGCGAGTTGAACACTTTGAAGATCCCGACAGGGACTTTTTAGATAGCACAAATCCACAATTGTGTTGCGGTACAAAAGTTGATAGGAACTACCAACACTTCAGGTGTCTTCCAAAAAATCAAAAGCCGGTAAAATTGGCGTGTTTTCTTCTTTTATCACCTCGGTGTATGTTCCAGAACCGATCATGACCAATCGGCAAGTTCCCTGAGAAAACGACATCAGCGCCATCTGGGAATTCGAATTTCTCTACCGCCAAAATGAAATACAAAGGGAATAGGAGAAACTGTCACAAATAGAATAATTTGTGAAATAATGTAGACATTCCAAATATCAGGATTTTAATCCCAACCATATAACGACCAATCGGTGACTTCTGATCTCAAATACAACTTTAATTTTTATCATTTCAGTTTTGATCAGCGCTAGGCAACTAACAATACTCTTTATCATCTCTTGGGTTGCCAGCTAATAATTCAGAATACCGTCGGCGATTTTATAAAATAGTGGGAGGCATATTTCTCGATCAGTTCAAAACCAGTTTCTTGGAATCGAATCTATGCGTATCGCGTTCATGTACAGGGTGTTGTGTTGTGCTGATCAGACAGACTTCAGACTTCTTCGATTATTTTATGCTATCCACAATCGCATACCGGTTGTCGGAATTTTGGAATGTTACAAGTTGATGTATGAATTCGAAAACCAGGACCAATGAACAGCATATTCCAATAGGGAAATCTCTAATGGATTTTTTTTTTATTTTTTTTTGTGTCCATTATTACCCTCATGAGGGTAAATGTAGACGTACTGAATAGTTTGTTCGTTATTCATGGTGAATTTCTTCTTGTCAATTGTGGACATGTACAAACAGTCCACTATTGAACGCCGTTTGATTCATTTTGATATCTTTTCCACTGAAAAAGTTATGATCGAAATTAGAAATTATAAGTGTAAATTCAACTTTCAATTGGACATAACATCTTTATGATTCTTTTTTCAAATAAGAGAATAACATTCAATGAGAAGGAAATGGATGGACAAAATGCATTGGGAGCTTCTGAAACTGTATTTGTCAGAAAATGAAGTGTAACAAAAAGAAGAGTGATTCAAAAAACATTGAAGAAAAATAAGAAACAATTCATTGTTGAATATTTTGGCCTTCACCTTAGTCCATTCTTCTGAAGGTATGTATTCCTCTCACAATATTTGGTGCTGTCAATAATGATTTAATCTGATCAAAATTAACCAGACATATGTCTTCATTTTGGGGGAACACAAAAGAGTTTGTGTTCCCTTCATGATTCCTCAAACAACTCACTTCGAATTGGTTTCGACAGTTTGAGTCTATAACTTTGGCAACGAAGGTCTTTACAGTTTCTTTTTTGGTGTTGGGATTGTAGGTGAAATTTACTTCAATGAAATCCCCTATTTCGATGTTAATTTCATCTCGGGTTTCATTCAGGAACTGTAATGTTTCCTCTTCATCATTTGAAACTCCATTTTCCGAAACTTCAATCTCAGACTCCACTTCAAATTCACTCTCCAAAATCATTGTTGGGTCATCATCTTCAGATTCGGATGAAGTTGATAGGACTCTCCTTTTACGTTTCAATTTTTTTCCTGACATTTTCTTTACGGGGGTTTTCTTACGTGCTTTCTGACCAGAGCTTGTTGAAACATCTGTTGTATTTTTGTTGGTTTCTTTATCATACTTTTCTTTCAGTATCTTGATCGCAGTTACAGAGGTGAGGACATCCCCTACTTCCTCAGAAACTCTTTTCCTTTGTTTATTTTCTGGTGCTTTTTTAGCTAGGTTTTCTGTCAATTTTGTTCGGATGAACTCTTCGAATGCTGGAGGTTCAGGATTCAGATTTTCCACTTGTTGATCGGGTACATTTTCGATGTCAATTGAATCTTTAAACCTCTTGAGTCTGATGGGATCATATCCCTCATCAGGAAACTTATCAGACCTCACTGGGAACAACCCAGTTGACCTGAAACCTGATATTAGGTATTCAGATTTGAATGCTCCTTCCCAAACTGTTTTTATCCTTTTAGAAAAATCCTCATTGGGTAAGATCCTGCCAGGGAAAGTTCTATTGAAATCGATCATCTCTTTGTTCCACATAGTTTTTATTGGTTTAAATACACATTTATCCAATGGTTGCATATAATGGGAAACATTCGCAGGCAATTTCAATAAGATCACCCCATTGTCAATTGCACATTTTGATAATAGATAACTCGTGTGTACACTCGCTCCATCAAATATAAGAATTACCTTTTTACCTCCTCTTTCCTCAGGTGACTTCACAAATGGCAGGAAAGATTCTTTGAACCATTTGAAGAATAATCCACCTTCCATCCACCCTTTATGTTGAGCTGTATACATTGTGCCTGGATAATCATCTTCTGGAATCCAACTTTGCCAGACATATTTGCCTCTAAAAATTATAAAAGGGGGTAGCTTTTCCCCCTTTGCATTGCCGCAAGCTAGTACGGTCGTATTTTTTTTTCCAGAACCAGCAATGTTTTTAGAAACTCTCTTTTGTCCTTTGGGTGCAACAAGTAGGACGTCTTTAGGGTCATGACCAAATCCTGTCTCGTCGCAATTGTATACAAGGTGACCATCTGTAGCAAGAATATTTCCCGTTTGATAAATATGATCTAATGATTTATACCACTTGCTTATCACAAACGGATCTGCTCCTCTCAAACGTTGAGAGCTCATGCTTTCTCCTTTACGAAGAGATATCTCAGGATGCCTTCTCATAAATCCCTCAAACCATTCTCTGCCAGGTCCAGCTTCATTCCAAATATTGCCAGTGTGCTCACAAAACTCTTTAACAAATTTCAAAATTTCCCACTTTGTCAATCCATATCCATATTTCCCAGACTCAAACAAGTATTTGGCGAGTGCCTTTTCGTCTTCTTTCTTCAAAAATGGTTTTCTTCCTGCACCTACTTGTATATCTTGTAAATTCCCAAAGTTCCTATATTTACCTAAAGTTGACTTGGGAACTCCAAATCTTTCAGACACGTCTCTCAACGTATTTCCACGCCGAACTGCTGCTATGGTATTTCTCATTGTCTCAAGTTCGTATCTAACACGCTTGTTCTTTTTTTTATATATTCGGGGCATTTTTCTGAAATATAAAATATTTTCTCTGTTATTCAGCATTGTTCACTATTGCACACATAATTCAAGCACTAATGTCCACTATTCCCAACAACAATCAATTTTCAGAGGGTAATAGTGGAATTAGCCCTGTGTGAAACTGGCTTGCGATTTGAATTTTATTATTCGCTAGAAACATAACCTCAATATGTGTTCACAAGTTTCTATAATAAGTTTTAGAGTAAATAATATATTTCAAGTTTGAGAAAAATGTATGCAAGAAAGTAGGGCATTTTGAATGTCAACTTCAGGTGTAGACATAATTCAAAACGGATATATTTTGTGAGATATCGCACTTACGGTTTTATCGCATGTGGCACGAGATTCACAACAGACTAAAGTACTGTCGCCAACCGGACCGATGCATGACGCGGTAAATCTGATTTTTTCACTCGGTTTTTCCACTATTACCCCCTGCTCTTATTCCCCCCACCTCCCCTATTAGAAAAATTGAGCAACATTGGGGTTAGAGGTGACGTCTTGAAATTGTTTGAAAAATATCCCAATAATAGAAACCAGCAAGTGAAAATAGAAGATGTTCTCAGTACTTCTCAACAAATACAAACAGGCGTTCCCCAGGGAACAGTCTCAGGCCCAACACTATTCCTGATATTCATAAACAATCTTCTGAATTACAAACAGCACGGCTTAGTTATATCTTATGCTGATGATACCGTGCTTGTCTGTGATGCTGAAAATTGGAATGGAGTTCGACTGAAAGAGCAAACTGCAATAAATGATATAAAGATATGGTTGGATGAAAATAAACTGAAACTTCATATTAAAAAAACTAAATATATGGCATTCTCTCTTACAAAAAGGGGATTACCAAATAATCTACATCCAATTGAAATCAACGGAACTACAGACTTGATTCATAATGTATCATCAATAAAATACTTAGGGGTGTTCATCGACCAATTTCTGAAATGGCAAGTACACACTGAATATATTACTAAGCGAATCAGAAGAATAATATATAAATTCTACGTACTACGGAATATTTTGAGAGAAAGCGTTCTTCTGATAGTTTATAACAGTTCAGTAGTATCTCTGCTCAGATATGGAATAAGTGTCTGGGGCTCTGCATATTATAACATTCTGAAGCCGCTACAAGTCATCCAAAACTACATTTTGAGAACGTTATTTAAAAAACGAAGTAGAGACAGTGCTAAACCACTATTCAAGGAAAATAACTTGTTAGACTTGAAAGGTCTCTATATGCATTCAATACTCAAATATGTTCATAACAAATTTGTCATTCCTAAGATGAACCAATCATATGAAACAAGAGGTAATACAAAACAACTTCTCATTGTTAGAAAAAAACACAACTGCAGGACAAGAATCAGTAATGTATAATGGTGGAAATCTATATAATAATCTGCCTCAAAGCATGAAAACATTAAATGAACACAAATTCAAAGTGAACATACAAAAATATATAGTGAACAATTATGAACATTTGATAACATATTTAATATAATCTTACACATCCTCTTTATCCTACTCTAACAAAATAGGAAGCTACCTTCTAACATTCAATACATATTTATTGTTTCATTGATTAGGTGCGCATTATGTTTATTGGTTTTACTTTTCATAGATGTAAGTAGTTAAATAATGTATGTAACCAATATTGTAATTGTAATATGGAATAATAGCGAATTACAGAGAAACTATTCCTTTTCATACTGCTTGACACACACGAGTCTTCTCAGGTGTCAATTTTTATAACCACTATGTTTGTAACCGCTATATGTTGATGTAAATAAATAAATGAATGAATAATATTGTTCATTCGAAATTTATTCTGCTTAAGTTCAGCTCTACATCGCTGTAAAAAAAACTGAATTTGGTTGCGGAGTTGCCAAGTTATAATTGATGAACCCATTTTTTACTACTTTTGAAGGGTCATGTTCAATTGGGTATGGTATATTTATTTATTGAAATTTCGAGAATATTTTGGGCATACAGTAGTATCAAGGTCTCACGTATACCAATCCAGTAATCTTGCGAGATAATCCTCTATAGGGTGCTGAAATTTACATTCTGAATATTGTACGATTCAGACGACGATCATAAGAATTTTTCAAATGGAACACCCTGTATTTTTCTTCACAGATTTATTTTGACATCATTTACCTTTTCATCGCAGAAAAAAAATCAAAATCGGTACCTAGCGGCGTTTTCAAGTTATTAGTAATTTTCTTATTTTTACTACTATTTCGGGGTAATTTGTACGTCATGAGGGTTCCTTAATTTGATTTGGAATATTGCTTGCCACATGACATTCGAGGTTCTACATAGATCATTCAGGTATTTTTGTGATATATGTGCATCGTCCAAATTTGAAATATTCCGTTACTTATGATTCAAATGATATGTGAAACAAACAAACATGCCAAAAGCAACGCCTGTCTATGGAACAACTTCTTCAATACAAAGAATGAAGATGCGGATTGCGAAAATTAGGATTTTTTTTTGAAATTTGGACCATTTTTATTGTCGTTATTCCCACAATCCAAATCTCCATTCAACTTGAAGAAGGTAAACATAATGATACAAACAATATGTCTCTACTACACGTCTTTTGGGAAGGAATTCAGCAAAATGTCGAATCAATCCAAGATATATTTTATTGTGGCGATATTTGACAGGTCATTACACAAATATTTCGAAAAAAA
Organism: Phaedon cochleariae; assembly: GCA_918026855.4. Taxonomy (NCBI): domain Eukaryota; kingdom Metazoa; phylum Arthropoda; class Insecta; order Coleoptera; family Chrysomelidae; genus Phaedon; species Phaedon cochleariae. The sequence goes on along the minus strand of OU896715.1, from coordinate 43,035,839 downwards.
TTCAAACTTGGAGAGCCTGTAAATGTTCCATTTGTGAAAAAATATATGAATAGTCAATGAACAAATTTGGTTATACTGTAGCAACGCAATATTTCCACAATACAAATAGGTAAATGAAAGAACTATGACGTACGAATTACCCCGTAATAGTAGTAAAAATAAAAAAATTAACCATAACTTGACAACGCCGCAGCTGATTCCGATTTTTTTTTCAGCGATAAAAAGGCGAAAGATGTCGGAATGAATTTCTGGATAAAAATACAGGGTGTTCCATTTGAAAAATTCTGATGAATGTCATCTGAATCTTGCAAAATTCTAAATGCAAAATTGAGCATTGAGATTTTTATTGAATGTTCTGAAGTTTGAGCCAAGTTATCAAAATTTTCAACCATTGAATTGTACCTACATTAAATAAACGACTCAGTTCATCATCTATGAGGATCACGTCCGGATCGGCGATTTTGTCTTCACCAGGGTTGTTTCAAATCTCGATGGGTCGCTGCTGTTGGGTTTTCTGCGGATCTGCGATAGATTAAGCGTCCTAATGTTCGAGAAACCACTCTGTACTCTGGTACTAACAGGTTTTCACCCAATTGTTCAATATCCAGTTAACCGTTCATACGAACATTGTCCGTTCGATACGAAACAATTCAGGATATCCTAACCGATTCTATTACATGAAAAATGTATCCTGACTGTCTACAAAATGTGGGAAAGAAAATGAAATTATGAACTGAAAGGTGATCCCTAGAATATTCAGAGCACGGTTTCCCGTATCGTCTGAAGACGACAACTTATAACAACGTCTTGTTTCTGTCGAAGAAGATGTACACTAAAGTGGCAATGTCCTATCGCAGTGATGATATAACACACGTGAGTTACTATTCATTTCAAAGCCTTTTTCAACACAAAATGCCGTATATTATCTTTCGATATACAACTTAGTTGTCACACACAACATTGTTCAAGTCTTCGATAGAATGCCAGAGATCCATCAAGATATCGCCGTCACCCCTCTGCGAGGGCATCGTTCGCTCATTACGTCTCGCCTGAACCAGTATTGCCACCTCGTCTTGATTTCCACCGCTTACAGTTTGTCTATCCCCGTGTTTTTCTAATGAAGCTTGCCATAAATGGGTGACGTAGGCAAGTAGATCCCCAATAGATCTTCGGTGGCGAAAGCCGTATTGTCTATCATTGATGATTCCTGAGCTCTCCAGATATTTGGTAAGCTCAATATTGATGGCTTTCTCCATCACTTTGGAGATTACTGATAACAGGGCAATGGGCCTGTAGTTGTTGGGCAGGTTCTTGTTCCATTTTTTGGGAATTGGAAAAAAAAAACGAAAAAAACTGTGGAGTCAAATAATTACTCAAAACAAACCTCCATCATTAGATGATAGAGTACAAGTGGCGTTTTAACCTTTCCAGAAAACGCAAAACGCAAGTTCTGTGATGACAAGACACAAATGACAGTGACCATGTCAACTGTCCGTAGATAAAGAATAGTGGATGACCAGAAGTACCTGACCTTGTCACTGTCATGTGTCTTGTCGTCACAGAACTTGCATTTTGCGGTTTTGGATTGCTAAAAACGCCACTTGTCCTCTATAATCTGATGATGATGGTTTGTTCTGAGTAATTATTTGTCTCCATCGTTTTTTTCGTTTTTTTTTCAAAAATGGGTTTTGCCATTGAATCGGCACAATAATTTCATTCAAAGTTTTTTTTTTCATTCATTTTTCATTCCATATATTTTTCATGATTAACGACCTTTGGTTTGTGAGGATTAAGGCTGATGATAGACACATGACTGTCCGAAACATGTTCCCCTGAATAATCTTAAGAATATTAAACGTTGTGGAGATGATTTTGTGTTTTCTAACCCTATCATCACTACACTTCACTTAGAGAAAACTATGGACTTCTACATAAGATTAGGTCAGAGTTGACTTCTGGCCTCATTGATTTCCAGTGCCTCTCTGTACAATGATCTGGAAGCTGCTGCATTGTGGTAAGTTCAGGTATCACATATTTCCTTTTATTATTCCTCTGATATGCCCATGTGACTTTATTCACACATTTCATATCATTAATTTGTATATTTCCCAGTATGTCGCAGTCGTCGCTCTTCAGAGCTTTCAGCCTCCTGTGTCGAACAACTCAATTATTGTTGGTGCTAATCGACGGATAGTGTGCATTGGATAGGACTGCCCGTGCTTCGGTCTGACGTACGGTTTTTGGCTCACATAGAACGAGAGAAAAACTTACAGCAGTAAGTGTATCTCCTTTTTTATATTACTGATACCCATTTCTGGAATTCACTACCTACACATATCAAATCTACAGTTACATATTTCCTCGCATATTCTCCTATATTACTGATACCCATTTCTGGAATTCACTACCTACACATATCAAATCTAAAGTTACATATTTCCTCGCATATTCTCTACCCATATGACCACCTAGACCCTGAATTACTCCTAAGTTCATTTTTTAATTCAAGAGGAATGTCTCTATGTTGTATTATCATAATATCGCATTTATATTCATGAACATTTAGAACATTCCTCGTAATCTCACAGAAAAGTTCAACCTGATAGTTAATCTTCAACTCTTCATCGTTTGTCATTTCTTCTAATATCTTACTCCCTCTGTCTAACTGGTCATCAAACATTTCAATGCCTGATATGTATATGATAATGAATAATGGAAAATCCAATCCTACTCTTCGTTTTTATCAAAATTTTACCTAATAAAATGATGACTTTTTCAATCCACAATTCACCTAGCTAGCACACAAAATATTGGGAAGGTAAAAAACTACTCCAGCTAGGTAGGTATGCAGTGAGCTTATCAAATAAAAAATAATACTGAAGTCTTTACTTCAAACTCATTCTTTTGCTTTCAACACACACTTTTGATTTTCATTCGATATTCATGCAACTCGAGTTTTCAGATCAGTACCTTGTTTTCATTCATTCATATTGGTATGAGATATCTACAAAAAAACGACTACTTTCCTGGTTAATACTAACGACGAATATTGGACTAGCTCTTTGAAATATTTCAAACAACTCGATTCCTTCCACATCTACTCTTTATACTAATGTCATCGCATTCTTCCGCAATACCTTGATTACAACATATATTCAAATATTGCATGACACCCATTTGTCATGCCTTGCCTTTGAGGGTGAGTATTTATTAATATTCCGTTTCCTTCATCCTTCCATCTTCCGAATATTCAAAACCTGTGAGGACCCATCTATAATCATCTCATATCTTCATCATATGTTATTCATGTTCATTCACAACAATATTCGTTTATAACATAACCTAAGTGTTATGTTTTGACTTGGTGAGTATTCACTATGTTTCAAGCTTCATCCATACCTCCCTTCAACGAACTGTTCACCAAACATTAGTGAAATGATTAAAACCTCATGAGTAAATAATACCAAGAACATCTCGAAATAACTCATCTCAAAAATCAATCTATAGCTTTAATCATCATCAATAAACCATGAATCATCTTCGAATTACCATTATTTATCTTCAATATACCATTATTCATCCTCAATATACCATCAATTATTTATTCATGGCTATATCATATTCTCAATTTTATTCTCTCATCATTCAATTCAAATTCAACAACTTGCTTTAATATTCCAAGGTACCAATTTCTCTTATATAGAAATAAATTTCTAAAAATAAAAGATTTCCGTTTGTGTAAACAACAAAATTAATATATTCGATACATTGAATTTGCAAAAATTATCTTCTTGATTACTTACTTTCCTGCATACCTATAAGAACAACAAAGATGACTGTTTGTTGATAAACAAAAGTTGATGGAGAAAAACAATCAATCCATATGATAGTCAGCTAATATGCTCGTTCGAAAATACGTTCTATTGTGATTTTATTAGGTTGTTTTCACACTGTCTGAAGGTTGAAGTGAACTCTCAGGCAAACAAAATATGAGGAAAAAAAGAGATACGGCCGCCTTTGTTTCATCTCTTGGAGCGTACCAAAGGGAATCCCTATAATGTTCGGGGAATATTGTGGGTCCCAAGGAGAATACGGAGGGGAACATTTGAACATTTGAAGATTACAAGGCCTTGGGAATACTCTGTTAGGCAAAAAATTCCAAAGCTTTGCCGTTCTGGGCTTGTCGAGTACGTCTGAGTGATGAAAATAAAATAATAAGATTGCTACATGATGATTCCTACTCATATCGCGTAGAATTTATAGAAAATGATCAAATTATAGAGATGCTAGCTGTACTATATGAACTATATATACTCATTAGGTAGTCAGACAAGAATGGAGAAATGTAAACAGCCAGTTTTCTGTCAATTCATTTGAACATTCCTCATTTTTCCCTTGAATCTTTGGACTTATTTTTTGTTTTCGATGATTTTTTTATTCAAATATGATTTTTATTTCTAGCAGTTCAATATTGCTCATTATACTCTATCGAATGAATCCAGGTGGTTTGATTTCAATTTCCTTCAACTTCCAAAAAGTGTTGAGGTTTCAAACTTTGAAATGCTTTTTCCTCGAAACTTTTTGTGACATTTCTCCTTTTTCCCCTGTGGTCTTCATATGTTCTCTCAAATCACATTATACCTTTATTGAATTACTTCCGTTGAATTCTTCTGAGTATTCATCCACCTACTTTAGTTGAGAAAAAAATTAGTGGGGATTTTGAAAAAACTCGTTGTGTCATTAAAATGATGTTTCTCAAAACTACTCACTCATCTGGTGCTATTCCAAAACATCCCTATACTCTAATCATCCAGTGAAATTGGTTCGAAATTCGAGATTGAAGTCTTTTTTTTGGTAATTTGGTAGCACTTTGTATGAGGAGTTAGCTTCAGCATAATGTATGATGTTTTCAGATTGAAGATGAAATATCCGGCAGTCAATGAAGTCAATCATACTCAGCTTACAAATACCAGTGCATAGTTCTTTCATGGTACGACCTTCTTGGAATATGATATCTAGCAACAATTACCCATCCTGTTTTCATCTCCAACAGGATGTATCAAATGAAGGTCACGATGGCCATGTACTGGATTGTATAAACAGAACATATTATATATTTGATACTGGATAAATACTCGATCACAAAAAACGAAAGTTTGTACTGGCAAATACTGAATGTTGTAAACATTGATATTATATTTACCTAAAGATATAGACTTAAAAAAAGACTTTCAATGGATATATTTGATTTTGAATTCTTTCTGTTCCAGATATTATACATATAACTAATGATTTCGAAATAAACTTAAGGAAACTAAAACCATTATAATCGTTATAAAGTATACCCAACATATTTAATCTCTTCATGAAATGATTCTATCATATTGAAATATACTATATTTATTTCAGGTAGGTTTATCAATCATATTCTATTCATCTCCATATTGCTTACTTGATCAAATAAATTCACGTATTTGGTAATTGTTTTCCTTCATCGCTTCTCATCATTATAATCTTCAAATCGAAGGAAGGCCACAAACTTCATTGGCTTCAAGTATTTGAAACCAGCTGTCATTAGCATTCCAGAAATAGCGATCAATTTCCTATTTCACCTATAGTGGATGAGTCTTCAGTTGGTACTTGGTAGAGGACAGAGCATCAGTTTCTTATCAAAGAAGTAAAACTTCATGACTTCCATTGACTTTTTTCATTCATTTCTCTCCTTCAACTGATGTGTTTCGGTAGGTACTCACAATATCATTGGGATTCCTAGAAGTCAAGAAAACAAATTCAAGTATAATTTTGGCTGATAGATTTTCATGTTTTCTGTTCCTTTTTGTGTGTTTCATAGTTACTCAATAATGTATACCTACTTACAGTTCATTTGAATATCTGTTCAGGCATCTCTCTCACCGACTAACTATACAACTGCAGAACTTTCTTCTTATCAATAACAAAATATCGAATAGTTCTGTGTAATTGTTTTCAATGAATAACATGGGTTTCACACTTCAGATGCGCTCATAGTGCCCTGAAAAAAACATTCTCGAGTAAATTCAACAAAACGTAACAATTACAGCTTTCTCCTATCTCTGTTCCACACTCTTGTTGACGTTGAACGTGAATATCTGTCACATATCTGATTTGAAAACAGCGTTGTTAATGTGATTGTTTTCAGAAATTCGAAAGTAACGACACATAGTTCATTATAAAGACATAACACTAGGGATGAAACACGATAGTGTCAAGGAAAACATTTCACTATCATTGTATGCTGGGACGTTTGAATTGCATATAATATATTCGTGATTGTTACGTGTTTATGGAAAGTAACCATTGTTACTTTGAACATAACGTCAGCAGTTCTTTGCCCAGTGGGCTGCCATATGGGATCGAAGCAGCTGACATACACATTCAATTCGTTAATTCCACCCCAGAAGTTGACCAACTTTCCCACTTCAAGACACAAACGGCGCAAAGTAGGTGAATTAGTGGCGGCGGATAGATCAGAAGAGAGTTCGAGATAAATGACCTTGGGGGCCATGCAAATAAATAGGCATTATTAGACTCTAAGCATTTTCGCACCGCGATGTCGCGACATAGTGATTTTGAATGGTCCCCGGAGTCAACGGCCGTGTGTAAGAAAACTTTAGCTTGCGTGATGTGAGCGAGAGGCAAATTTTTCATCGGCGGTTGATACTGTACAGGACGCGCCTTGAAAATTCTACACAGCGCGATAATACCGATCATATTGAGGTTTTAGCGAAGAATACCGTGGTTCTTGCTCCAGCAAGATAATATGTTGAATGATAATGATAAGTTGAGTAAGGATACCGTGTACCGGCAAAAGTATAGGCACTTCTGATCATATGATAGTTTCAGAGAATATTGAAGACGCTCTCCTAATCGGATAATTCCATCTTCATCAAAAAACGCGTTGAATTTTTTGAACGGTTTATGGATAGGTTTCAAATGATTTGAAAACTCTTCTCCAAAGGCGTGCTATTGCGTATATTTCATCATCATCAACAAGGTGGCATGAAGTTCCTCATGTAATGAAGCTCCTTGTATTCTGAAGTGTGCGAAACGATGAGAATTGGGTTGTTTGATTAAAACATTAATAACCAGGAAAAAATATCACACTTGCCCAATTCTCACTTCGATGGCCCACGCTGTTCTTGACTTTTTCCTCTGTGGGCCCACTGATGTTGCTGATGGTCGCTTAGGAAAATTCGCCGGCGGTTGCCATAGGATTTTCAAATAAACTTCACAGAGTATTGGTATTCTAGCGAATGCAATTTGAATCATGAATTTGCGATATTTGATGCAACTGATATTCTTGCCAAGCAAATGTATTTTGAGTGATTTGTCGCCATTGTACCTCTCCTTGAGTTTGAGAGTATTCCACACCTGCCCACAACTAGGTGAAGATGAGCTACACTGGTGTGTAATGTACTTCTCAATAGGATACTCAAATACAGTGTGAATCACAGAAAGTGTGGGAAAACATTATTCTTTTCAAGCATAAGAACAGGCCTATTGTATTTGGTTTGTATTTAAAGAGTAATCACTTCATTCGATTTTGAGAAATGGTCACATATCCACAAAAATAATAATAAGCTTCATCCACTTCCTCAAACTCTTCCTAAATTTCTTGCATACCTACTTGCAATCGTTAATCGAACACAATTTCTTACTGTGGTTTTATCTTCCCCACTTTTAGGAGAGTTTTCATAAATTCACCACCTTTGACATAATTTCCACGAGGCGGTTTGATACAAGAGTGAAGAGATATCAATCTGAATATGTATCTAACCTGAAGGAACATTTTTCAATAACAGGATGAGCTATCCAGAACTCAACAGTACTTTGCGAACTAATGAATCATTCCGAACTAAGAGCTATTATGACTATCAGCAGTATGAGATCCCATTATTGTCCCATAGCATTGATTCAGTTGATGATATACCATTGGATTTCATGCACCTTGTCTGCTTGGGGGGTTATGAAAAGGTTACTTCTGTTTTGGGGAAGAGGTAACCTGGGTGTGAGAATGACAAGTGCATATATCATGAATGGAGGTCTCCAGAAGTCTAGGAAGTCAATGTCAAGTAGAGATTTTTGTCGTTTGCCAAATACTGTTGAAGAACTGGAAAGATGGAGAGCCACTGAATTCCGTTTGTACCCTGGACCAATAGTTCTAATGGATGGCCTGAAGCCTTCCAAATATATACATTTTTTGTCATTGCATTTTGCCATTCAAATATTGTGTTCCCCATATCTATGTCGAAAGCACAATGATTTTGCTGGAGATTTATTGGAATACTTTGTGAGAAACTGGTTAATTGTATGGTAAAGAGTCCATGACCCATCATGTTCACAATTTGATTCACCTACCGCATGATGTCATGAATTATGGAACACTTGATAGTTTTTCAGCCTACAAATTTGAAAATTTTATTTCGAAAATTATCGTGATAGAGAGCACTCGAGGTTTGCGAGAAATAATCATTCAAAAAATGAATATTATGAAGTATTGAAAGAACTTGATTGTTATTCTGAGACACCGCTTGACAATACAATGGTATCGAATTTTGATGAAATGAGATTCGTGAAAGTGTTTTGAGGAGTTGGCCCAAGAAATGATCATTGCATAACGAAGGATGGAAGGATAGTTGAATGAAAAAAATTGTGTGTCTTTGACAACCAGAGATAATTTTTTTTTAATTTCAACCATTATAGAATGAATGAGAATTATTTTCACTTACCTTGCAAGTCTTTTTTATGTGAAAAGGTTGTAGAGTTGAGTGATATTGATGGAATTATGCCAGTGGAAATGTTATATTCCATGAACACTAATGTATGTCTATAATCAACCATAATGAATCACATAAAATGAAGGTACAGAGATGAAACAAAATATCTAGGGAAATAAACAAGCCTTGGTACATACTCAAATATCAATTCCTTCTTTTTCCTTCAGTTTTTATTTTTGTTTCTCCTAGCATTCGCTTGTAATCTACTGTATGTCAAACTGATGAGTGAGTAATGAGGTGAAGGGATTAAATAATGTGTGAAATGGGAATAATTAAGTAGTATAGCGATTCTTAGATGATCTCAAAATAAAAATTGTAAACCATTAGTATAGGTTGAAGTTTTTCAATTCGACTTTATTCCTCTCTGGGAATTCAACGACTAAAAATATGAATATTTATGAAATTACTTACTAACTTTCATTGAACATCTTACATAGATGAAAATAATTCATTATTGACAATTGAGCATACGAAGATCCTCTAGCCAGTTCAGATTATTTATTATTTTGCATAATAACAACCTCCTAAGTGTCTCACCCCATATTAAATGACTTGAAACTTGTCATCATTATCATTTGTATTTTGTATTTCCTTAATGTCGTAATAGAGTTCAGAATTAACAACATTTCATATGCATCCAGCACTGCATTGAAATGGTTGAATCTTGATGAGAAAATCTGCTTGTGGCGACCCAAAAGAGTAAATGAAAGGAAAGAAATCTTGGAAAACACTGAACCACAAATAGATTGGATATTACTAGAAAATATGAAACTTTTAGGAAATAGGGTAAGTAGAAGAGCAAAGAGAGTAACAGATCGCATAGGGCTTTACCTATTGGGAACTCTAGATCATGAGTTAAAGTTCCCAATAGGTAAAACCCTATGTGAGTTGGAATTCTACTTTTCACAAAATGCTAACATAAAAACCCCTATGTGAGTTCGTAACCTAAAGAGAGAACTAAATCACATAGGCCTTTCAGTACTTGTATTTGATTAAGAAATCGGAGTACTGAAAACCCTATGTGAGTTGGAATTCTACTTTTTTCCAAAACGCTAACATGTAAACCCATATGTGAGTTGGTAACCTAAAGAGAGTGACAGATCACATGGGCGTTACTTCAACTCATGATCTAGGGTTCCCAATAGGTGAAACCCTATGTGAGTTGGAATTCTACTTTTTCAATAGGTGAAGTTCTATGTGATTTCGTAATGTGAATATTGTCTGTTTTTTAATGAATTGCGAGAAGGTCTTAACGGTGTCGAAGGATCGCCCTGTGATTCCGCATCCCCCTGTACACGGCGATTCTGGTCGCGCAAATTAGCATTATAATGATGCGCTATTAACTCCTATATTACTGCAATCTATAAAAATGTTCACTTATTGAACAAACAGAGAAATAGACCTAATAAGACTGATAAGAAATTTCTGAAAAACAAATTAGCGATATAATGATTTGCGTCAGTAAGTATTGCTGATTAGTTATTATCCTTAGAAAAATGTGTACGAAAAGATGATCAAAATAGGGTCCATATATGAACGAATTTCCATGTTATATTATACATTTCATTTTGTATATTATCTGGTCAAATTATTATTATTTTAGTGCAGCTATAACATGGGTAAGTTGAAAATAATTCTGTGCCTGATAAAAAGCTAAACAATTCAAATTTTCTAGAAGATATTTCAATAGAAGTTATAAAGACTCTGCTACCTGGTCATTTAAAAGTGAGTATATTTTATTCATTTATTTTCATTTCATATTGATTTCTCTCAGGAACCAGGAATCTTTTTGATATCCGTATTTTGAAGCCAAGCATGAAGATCTAGGTTATCTTATCAGATTCCAAAAAGCGGGTTGAATTATAGCGAAATTGTAAATTTTTGTGAGGATCAATATCAATAAATAACCGAAATAATGTTTAACCTCATAGTACGGGCCCATGTGAAAAATTATTCAATTTGCTTAACAGTTCTTTGAAATTTCATCAGAATTAATCAAATTATTTCGATACCAAACAATTCAGCATTATCAAGTGAATTCTGTGTATTTTTTAAAACAAACCGATCCTGTTGCTACAAGGGAGGATCTTGGGGGGATCAAGTGCCCCCCCTCCCCCAGGATCAACTAACGTTGGCAATGTGGGGCCCTATACAATTTATTACATGGAGGAGCAGGATGCCCTACTAGTATGGGCAATATCGGTAAACAGAATAATTTGTTCTCGATTGTTTTTTTTTAATTCAAATTTTGTTTCAGTTTACGGAAGACGAATAATTTTTTTGTGTGTGTTATAAGGTAATTTCTCATGCCTTAATCGATTTGCATTTCTCTGATTTATTTCGTTTGTTTCAGGTTTGAATAAAAATAGTTAGTTATATGATGATTTCATTCATACAATATTATATACCCACAACAATACACTCGAATGGGTTTGTTACTACCCCACTGGTCATTTTTGACATCATTTAAAAGGAACTGTGACATGAAATAGCTTGGAATTATCGGTGAGTTCTTTCCAAAATATAGTCTTTGTGCTTATTTCGAATTTTGACATACAGGGTGATTCAGGAAGAATATACCAAATTCTATAGGAGTGTATTCGACTCATGGAAATTATTTTAGAAACTATAAATGTTCCAATTTTCATTTGTTTCCAACAAAGAGAATGATACACAAAAGATGCCACTGGGATCATTAGATAAACTCTGATAGGTTCAACAAATATACCACAAATTAAATGCTAACAATCATGTTTTTGAATAATTTCTTTGTAGAATACTCACCTAGAGTTTGATCATCCTGACAGATCCTGTTTATTTCTGAACAATTTCTATGCACTGCAATCTCGTTGCACATTCATTCAGACACATCCTGTATATTTCGGAACATTTTCTATACACTGACAAAAGATTTGTCCAATTATATTTCGCAGGTCGTGCGTTTTTACTGACGCAAACTGGTATATGATACATCAAGTCTAACCAGTTTTCAGTACCGGGAGTCGAGAAACCAATCTGAATGGTCCACTTGTTGAAATACAGTGACATTGGATTTGGTATGCATCCGGGGGTGCCAACGAAAACTATACTGCCCCCAACCCTGAATTAGGTCTATAATGAACGCGATCGCGATTTAAAACCGTTCGTTATTGTCGTCGCGAAAGTCTTCGGACATAACGATAATAGGTTAAATATGTAAATAGATACCGCTCGATAAATTATACGGGTAGGCAATTGATATGGTATGGAAAATACACAAAACATTGAAGCCAATCATAAATTAATGAGAATGCAATTAGCGTTGAACTTGAAAATACGTTGATTACATTATGAATAGAAATATTATTTTTATATCGAGAATTATTTCAATGTTAATGATTATGAATGGAAGAATAATTTGTGTACACCAGAAAACGTTTTAATATTCATCTGAGGTAATGAGCATTTTCAAAATGACTTTGCTATGCTGGAATAATGGGAATATACAACACAGAATACAGGGGGATCCAATAATGAATCGGGATATTATTTTGCCATGATGGTATGGGAAGAAAACAATAATTTGTGTATGGAATGCAATTTAATTTTCTCTCAAGGTAATCGTTGCCTTCATATGCATATTCTTAAATTTCAAAACGACATGCAGAATATAACACAGAAATAATATAATTAGACTACTGAATACAAGATATAAAACAATTGAATAGGTATCTGAATAACACTCTCTTGACTCACATGTTTCACGATAGATCAAATTTTGCCAGTTTTTCGTAACTCCCACAGTATTATCTTGGAATATAATTCTGACTTCTACTTATGAAAACTAGCATTTTGTGGTACATCGGTCATCAATACTGGTAGATGACCATTGTTGACTGATACTGGTAGCATTTTAGTCCAAGTTGAAGGCCAGCTGTCATTTTTCGTACCATTGCTATAGAAACAAATGAAAACTTCTCTGGCATTGTAGGGTCGATTAACATACAATATATTATGGATAAGCGTGTACAAGATTATATAAGTCGAACTTAATGTTGCCATTGTTGATTATAAACTGTATCATTTTCAACTAAACTGAGATAATTATTCTGTTGTTGAATTCTTCAAATTATGAATAATGCACTAATTATTTCGGAAAAATTCATTAAACATAATTTACATTATTTTCATTACTCTCACATTAAACTATCCTTTTGGTAGTATTGCAATTGAGATTTTGAAATCGTTTCTCGTTGTTGAAGATTTTCTGCCATTTATGAAGGTCACCTGGAGATAGATTTTCGTCCCCTGATAGTGGTTTCTTGTTGTCCAAATACAGTACCAAATTTTTGTTTTGCTTCATCACCAATCCACTTTGCTGTTGCGCACATAGTGATACAGTCAAATTTCGAATCTGCTTGGTCATTTCGAAAATGTTGAAACTTGTTTTTAACTTTCCCAAATTCTCAATATGTTTATCAATGAGACCTGAGAACATTACTTTCTAACGGAACTTGGCGAACAAAAAATTTTCACTTTGGTACGTTACTTATTGTAAAATTTCACTGTGGTAGGACACTTGTTATCCAGGTATGCAAATTTTTGCAATTACGTAGTGAACAATAAAATTGTTCGTCACTCACATTGTGATTCATGCACAAAGGGATGTCCGGTTTAAATGTAGTGGTCGTCATTATGTTATCGGAAGTTTCAACATTTATGATTTTCGGTCTGGCACATGGAGACAAAAGTCCAGTCAAAAATTCAAATTTTTGGTATCCTCTCACATACACAAAATCGACATCTTTCAGATGGCGCAGTAGAATATCATTCAATTCCTCGTAATCAATCAGACCTGAACTGTACTTAATTCCATTATGATATCTCTCAACGTAACGAACCTGTTTTTTATCGGACTCTTGCAAGGCAGAAAAGGCACTGCAGGTTTGAATAAATAATGGTTCACTTGGTACCCATTGGAAATTGTAACCTCTTTGGGATAAAACCCGTTGGATAATGAATATCCTTGTATATCTATACTTAACAACTTCATGATGCCGCGTACAGAGAAGAACTGACTGATGCGATCAGGGGAATTTGTTCAAATAATAAAATCCATTGTATGACCATGTTTTATTCTAATTGGTTACAATATAAATGTATAAATTTCATAATTGTTTCACAATTTACGTCAGGGGATTATAACTGAAAAGTCTATCATGTGAAATGAGACAATACCCTGTTGTATTATCTGGAACAGCTTTATCAGTTCCGATTTCTCTTCTCAATGAGACTGATCCTGTCTGTATAGATTCCTTCTGATAAGAACAATCAATGTGGACCATTGGGATTGATTCAACACATTCTTTGGGAGAAAATAATGGTTCCTTTTTCAATCCATGATTTGACTCTCTAAAATTCATGTACATTGAATATGATTGAGATGTTTTGTTCTCACTGAAGTTCAAATGTGAATCATTGTATGGATATCGGTCGCTGTTTAGAAAAACCCGAATATTTGATAGGTCGCAGCTGTCGAATTTGCTTATGTCGGACTGGACCTTACTCTTCTTGTCTGTCTGGAAAATTATAATTACGTGTCGAGGAGTTTCAAGCAAATTTGAAACTTTTACATTTCAATTGAACGATTTCGTCGTCGATAATTTCGAATATCCCAAAAGCTCCCAGCTGCGGAATGCTAACAGTATATCTTGTCCCTTTTCCACAACTCTTGTGAATTTGAGTTGTTGAGGTATATTGACAGAAATATGCGGGATGCGCCAGAACAGTTTATCGATATGCACTTTAGGAATTTCCTTGGAATCAGTACAATAGATACTGTCGAGGACATCATTATTTCGAATCAGTACTAATTCCTGTTTCATGTTCAAAATAACTTTCGTGTAATCGTCGAAGAAACCAAGGAGCAGGAATAATGGGAGACATACGGAATAATTCCCTCTGTTATCAACTAGTATTTTCTCATCTTTGACGGAAAAATTCAATTTCGGAAACCATCCAGCGTTTTGTAAGGCGATACTCTCGTTAGCACTGTATGAGAGTTAGCTTTTCATTGTTGATACTAGCCCTACATTTCTCACTGAATCGATAGTAACACCATTCAGTTTATACCTTATTTCTCTGAAGAGGAAACTTATGGCGTTATTGATGAATCTGAGTTTATCGATAGGGCTGCCATCTGCTTTTGTTAAACGTCCTTCAATATACAAGTAACTTTGACATGGAAGAGTATACAAATCCAAAGTAGGAACTTTCATTCTCACTTCATCATTGTAATCAATTTTTTGTGTGAATGGTTGATACGAATGATATTCTATTTCCTGAACTGATTGATCTATGAGCGGTTCTTGATGTGTATTCAAAAGACTTGAGGAATAGACGATTAGAAGACGTTAACTTCTTGGTGTTTTTTCTGATACTGGATGTTTTTCGCGAGGGTTTCATCTCCCTATAGAAGGACTGATATGGATAGAATATTCTATTATATCTGATAACCATTCAGGCTTCTAAAGTTTTTTCAAGTGAAGACTTACGGTTATTGTTTCACCACGGAAATTCACAAGTCTTCCGGTTTGGTCCAATACTTTTATGGTAATATTATTTATTGTCTTGACACTTATCTTGAAATATATCACGGTTTCGATGTTCAGAACAATCTTATGACCAGGAGCCACTGTCGGAAAAAAAGACAATAGCGAGTAGGCTTCTTTGCCGTTATGGTAGCTGCCTGTTGCTATGTTGCAATATATACTGATATCATTGACACCCAAGATGTTCACTGATTTATCAGACGTATGTTGTTGATATGCTTCTATAAGACGATTATTGAATCCCAATAATTCTCTAATCGTGCGGTCGTATTCGAAATTAATCCTTCTATTTGTATCGATGACTACTTTCAATGTATTGAAATTTGTTATGATATTTATTTTTGCATCCTTATCGATATCTTCGACTCGTGAAGAAATAATTTCATTGGGATCACTGATTTCGTATGAGCCCTCAGGAATTGTAATGGAGTTATCATTGTTACCGAATACGAATTGATTATTATGTTCATCAACATTCGGGATGACATTGAAAGTTTCAAAGACAATCAATCCAATTCCATATTCTGCATTTTCTTCTAGATAAATGGGAGGGTTGAAGTCAGAACTCGAAACTGAGGAGGTGCCAGAAAGGGAAAATGATAATGACATTTCTCACCACTTCCAATAATGGACTACTCGAATTTCAAACATTATATTCATTATATAAGAATTTGAGATATAAATGTCCACAATTATATGGATTGTTTGCTTGAATATTATCATAATTATATTTTATTATATTATAGCTACCATCACTATTGAAATATTTTATGAGTTCGAGAGGTGGTCTTAAGTCACCGTAGCTGTCAAAGTAGGAGATATGACGTCCGGATTTTTTATAACACACCCAATGACTGCCTCTCTCACTTTTCCTGTTAAGGTTAGCTATGCTACACTCATATTCCCTGATTTTCTCAGGAAATTCATCCAACATAAACACCCCTCGAAAATACGGTATTTGTAATTTTTTTACAAATTTCAATAAATCTACGTTGGTCAGTGGACTGTATGGTAGCTTCAAATTCAGTTTTTTTGATACGGTTTCAGAAACAATCCTAGACCATGTTTGTAAGGTTTCATTAATAGGCCTTTTCCCAAGGCGGCCTGCTCCATTTTCAAATTGTGTCTTTTGTTCTCTTCCAGTTGTGCTCTCGCTGCTTTAGCTCTATTAATAGTTTGCGCAATTCCAGCAGCACCACCACCCAAGCTACCGAGTGTTTGCTTTTAGTTTTCATTATTCCTGCAATGCCAAGCGAGGCAATTCCCTCACCAATCTTTGCGTTCTTCTCACTCAAACGTCTTGATGCTTTTTCAGCCAAAATTCGGTCTGCTTGGTTCCTTCTTCTCAAATCCAAGTATTTAGAATAGACTATATCGTGTTCTCTACAAGCTTCGTCTAGCGGCTTGACACCTCGATCCCCACGTTCAAGTCTTTCGGACAACTTTGTACCTGGCCCACAAAAATTGTAACCAGGTATATGAAGTTCAAAAGACAACTTATTTATGAGTGTTTAATAATCCTGCTCCCTCAGTATTCTTTCGGTTACTGAATTTTTCATCGTATACAATCATTATATAACCCACGTAGAAGTTCTATTTGATACTGGAGGGACACAATCCTTCAACACTATATTATAATGATGAGATCTATATGGATTCATCAGTTATAATTGGGATGTCAGAGATGATAGTAAAGAAACATAAAGTGATTCTTACCGTGACCAATCATCATAATTTGATAATTCCACACCAGCTGAAGAAACATGGAGATATATTTGAAGGAAATTCGAATAGGGGCCTCCTGATAGGTTCATCAGGATGTGGAAAAACCAACTGTATGATAAGTTTGCTCGATGATCCGAACGGTTTGAGATTTGAGAATATATATGTGTACTCCAAGTCTCTCTATCAGCCAAAATACGAATATTTGGGAACTCTCTTCAAACCTATAAAAGAAATAGTATATTATGAATACAACGATGGTGATGAAGTGATATCTCCGAACGAAGTAGCCCCGAACTCAATAATCATATTCGATGATGTTGCAACATGCAATCAAAATATCATCAGAGATTTCTTTTGCTTCGGACGTCATAAAAATACTGACGTTTTCTATCTATGTCAGACTTACAGTTCTATCCCTGAAAGGTTAACAAGAGACAACACTAACCTCATCATCATGTTCAAACAGGACGTCACCAATTTGAAACATATTTATGACGATTATGTGAATGTTGATATGTCATTTCGCAAATTTACAGAGTTATGTTCATTTTGTTGGAAGCAGAGATACGGCTTTGTAGTAATCGACAAGGATGGAGATATAAAGAAGGGTCGGTATAGGAGAGGGTTTGATGAAATTCTCATAGTCTGATATAAAACGATTCTATTCATAATAGTGTACTTCAGTATCGTTTCAACAGGGATGCTAGTCTTGCTGAACAGTTGGTAAAAGCGAGACAGTCAGTCAAGAAGAAATATCAAGCCCTCAAATCAGATATTTTCAAATCGAAAACTTCATTAGGAAAAACTTACGAACCAATTACGATTCCTCTGAAAGAATTGCTGACATCAATCAAACAGAGAACAGTAACGCATCCCAAAGTGGAAAAAACAGAACCTGAATCGTTTTCAACACTGCAATCACAGAAACAGTATTATAAATTGGTGCCAGGACAGGAATCAAGTCCTCAAGATGAAGAAACATTCATTCATGAACCTGATGCGAGTTATTCCGATCAAAGTCTTGGCCAATTACGTCAAGAAGTAGAGAGACTTCAAGAAGCTGCTAATCCAAAGTTGGAAAAATACTTGGAAAAATATGAGGAACCTCTACCAAGAGCTTACATCGAAGATATATTCAAAGGGGATCCAGATGATTTTGACTATACTTTCGGAATCAGATATGAATTAACGACTGATAAATGGATGATAGGAGATAGTACGGTGGAATTTCTTGGGCCTCATTTCCACATAAACGAAATAACCTTCAATGGTTCCCCAGGTCTATATGAACTGATGTTCAAGAAACAACCGATCGGTTACAAGCTCAAGGATGTTGAAAATTACTTTGACATAGTGAGAGACACGACGGCGATTTATTTGCATCATAATCCTAAAAACGGTTTGTCTACTTCTAATTCTGAGAAATTTGCTGAAATAATCAAACCAAGAGTAACGTCTCTCCATTAGAGGTCTAAAGATGTAGGAAAAAAACTGCTTCAGCAGCTTGTTCATATACCTTCTGCAGCGAGTAAATCTACTGCATCAGCTATCCCAAAGGCTCCACGAATTCATACTAGATCCCAGTCTGTACCAGAAAAAGGTGTCACTAAATTATCAATGATGAAATTGAACAATGTAACTTTCCACACTCTGAATTCAGAATTTGGCAAATTTTGAATCCAAAATATGAAATTTATACTTATGCCTTTGGGCTCCTCAGATTGATACGGTAGGGTGTGAGTTCAAAAGTAACAATTTTACTGTTAAGATGGTAATCAAGTAATATGAATTCTAAGGATGATTTTAAGGTGATTAATTTGACTGTTAGATATATTTGGGCGCCAGGCTTGCAAAAGACAAAAGCCAATCAGATACTTCCTAAAAACCTTGCTTGGCTGGGAAGACAAAACAAATATACGAGAGAATCAATTCAACAATTTATTTCCTTTATAAAATTACAATGGGCTGAAGGCCAGAAGAATTAAGGATAACAATAGTTTGTAAAGTGTGAAGTGGCTGAAGGCCCTAAAATAATATTGAGAATTATGTAAGAGTGAAGTGGCTGAAGGCCCAAAAATAATATTAAAGATTATGTGGAATTACTGAAAAACAAAACAAGAGAAATGGAGCAAAATAAATTCAGAACATTCAACTTTACAAGAGCTATTGATCCGATCTGATTCCAATTGAAGGTCTTGGCACTTGGATGGATTATACCTGGGTGGCCGGATGAATTGTCCAAGAGGGTTTCCTTGAGGTAAATGGGAGTTCAACCTTCAGAGTCAGTTCAGCTTCCAGCTCTCGGTTCTGCTTCCAGAGCTACCAAGTACTTCTTATGATGGAAGTAGTAGGGTATAGCCTCCTCCAGTTCTGACTGCTCAGTAAGGAATCTCCAGGTGTTACCGTCCTTTCCACCCCTTTTTGGTTAACCAGGATCCTCGAAGCAGGTATAGACGTAGAGTGCATGCGGAAATATACGAGGAATCAGAAAGTTGTCGACAATGTGATTGAAGGGACAAAAGGATATCCTTTGAACCGCTCACTGAGTTTTATGTTGTGAATGGTAATATTTTGGAAAGTAACAAATTGAAATGTGACATGTTAGGAACTTAGAAAAATTAGGAAAGTATGTATGATGAATTCAATGCTAAGAAAAATCTTGACACTGGAAAATTCAGTATTTTTATATAAACTGTAGAAAAAATTGACTCAAATTAGAACCAGAAATAACTGATAAGCAAATCATTAATTTGTTATTCAACTCAGAGAGAAATTATTTGAATAAATGAGAATAATGAGATATCCTGGTATTGATATATTATTACAAAAAAATCAAGGAAAAATTATCATTTATCTAATGAAAAAAACAAATTTAACTTTGATAAATTACGAAATAAGAATATTAAATGAGGGTGGCAAATCCTTCAACTAAAATGCCCTCTAGTGAAAGTAAAAAATTGTGATATCTATATACAGGGTGGCAAGTCCTGTTCAAAAGTAAAATGCCTGATAATAGGTACTATTTCAAGTTTGAAGTTAACAGGTAATCTACTTTCCCGTGAAAGTAAAAGAAGAAGGTATATATAAAGATATATATACAGGGTGGCAAGTCCTGGTTCAAAAGTTAAATGCCAGATAATAGGTAAGTACTTCAGGTGTGAAGTTGACAAGTCTGGAATTAATATCTGGTATACCTTGAGATAAGAAAATAGACATGCATTGACATGTGGTTTGTTGAGTTGACCAAGAAGATACTAACAGTAAGATATAGAGAAAAATCCCCCTTCCAGAAAACTTGAAGTATAGATTGTGCTTTCGTCACAAGAAGGCAAAACCTATACAAGAACCAGACAAATGTTGACTGAACAGGCTATAGAGAGAATGAAAAATAACTTGGAAAAGAAATTCACAAGTTGATAATAGAAATTAAATGCTCACCTGAGAAAGAATCCTGGAAAGGTACAGCCTGGACGTCAAGGTTCAACTTCAAGGCTCTAGGTCCTGTAGGCTCAAGGTTCCTGGACGAGACACAGAGGAAACTTCAGTTCAGGTTTCCTGGATGAACATCTGAGGAAAGTGCGATGGCGTTTCGAATTTCCAATAGGTACCTAGAGAAATTTTTAAAAGAGTAGATACTCTTTCAACTTATTGAAGGAGGAAAAAATTAGCAACGAAGCTGATGTTGATAGCAACAATTTATAAAAAGCAAGTTTAAGCGACAAGGCAGAAAAATCTAGGTTTTACTTAACCATTAAGCTGAAAAAAAAAATGTATATGACTCATAAATTTGTCAATTTTACGAAAATATTATCACCAAGTGCTAATACAATGTATGAAGAACTCAAATATCCAATAAATTGATATCGATGACTAATGATTACCTGAAACCATAAGATATGAATTGTAACCTCAATTCACTCGAATACAATTATCTCTCACAAAAATGAAATTCGATCAAAAATATATCAATTAATATTTAATTCAATATGTAATAATCAACTCTAACGAACCAAATGTCGGCGATGACAAGTTTTTCCATTCGGATAATAAAGATAGATCCAGACCTACCAGATATCTTCCATTCCCACAACCTATCACTTCAACCTTCCAAGTCGGTAGTTCAGATCAGAAGGACTTTGATTTTTCTATTCGTTCTTCGCGAAAGATCCTGTCATATTAATTCCTTCTCCTGATTGGTTATTTAGTCTCCCTTCTTCGATCTTCTGTGTCGCTGTCTAGCGGGAAGGACGAGCGCGCAAGACTTGATTAATTCGATATGGTTATTGAACCGGTGAAGGGCTGATAAGCGGAAGTAGATAGAAGAACGAATGGACGTCAGATAATTAAATGATTGATTAATTGAGAAACATCTCAATGGAACGGAATAATCGTTACAACAACAAGAAGATAGAATACAAATATTTTGATGATAATAATGAAATTGTGGAGAGATTGAAATTACTGATAGCAGAAAAATATGCAGGGCATACGGGTCATGAAAATGAAATCATGTCTGTGATTAGTGAGCTCAAAGAAGCCAACATTATCCAATAAAGCTTAATGTACTACAACTTCGGTGTTCATTTAGTAGGGTTCCTTAGTCTAGGTACGATGCCTATTGATAAATTCGATAGACATATGTTGCAACACCAAACAGTTGATCAATCTCAGCTCAGCTACTCTGTGCACCAACACCCTATTAATTTATCTCTATTATACAGTGAGTGTGTCATCACAATCAAAGGAAGAATAACCGAAGAGACGAAAAAGCACCCATTGCCCTACGTATATGAATTACATAATAATTCAAACGAATATATCTTCCCCTTGAAAGAAGGTATAATAAGTGGTGTCGATTACTATCCGGGACTATTATCAGTCGTACTGGATAGTTCAAGCACAATAGACATGACGGATCTGATTAGTCAAAGACTTTCCAAAGGAACGATTTTGAAATTTTTCAACAAATCCAAATCATCTAAAGATAGTATGTACGTTCAATTACTTATTCATTCTCCAATCGTCAAGAATGTCTGATAATAATAATAATAATTTCTTTATTATCTCAAATTACTTCGCACACCAACAGCGTGGTAATACAAATAAAAAAGAGTAAAACGTCAAAAAGTACGAAACATTGTTATACATATATCATATAGAATAAAAGATATATAGATAAAATGACAAATATGAATAAATGAAACTGGATATAGGTATAGAAACAACACATACACGTCATAAATAAAATCAACAAATATGTATAAATAAAAGTACAAATGGCAAATCACGAGAGAAACTCCTCTACAATGATATATAATGTAAGTAATTCCCTTCTATATAAACATATGGTACAGGATTACAGATAAAATTCATCTATACTGTAGCAGTTCTTTGACAGAAGAAGTTGTTCCAGTTTTAATTTAAAGATATGTAAATTTCCAGAATGTCTTATGTTATCGGGTAGTTTATTGAAAAGTTTGCAGCCCTGAAACTCAAAACTTCTTTGGTAAAGAGCTGTGCGATGTTGACTTGGTAATAACAAGTGGGCATTTCGGGTAGAATGATTATGATATGCTCTATTAGCAGCTAATGTATTTCTATTCCGGTAGATATATGTGCAAGCTTCCATTACGTATACTCCAGCTAGCGTTAAAATTTTCAAATTCTGTAAACTTTGTCTACATGAATCTCTTTAGCCCAACTTGGCAATGATCCGAATAGCATATTTTTGTACACAAAACACCCGAGATACGGTAGAGGAGTTGCCCCAGTTCAGAATGCCATATTTAAGATGCGAATTGAAGTTTGCGTAGTAGACAGTCAATAGAGTACTTTGGCCACAATGGTTGGAAAGGAACCTAAGAGAATAACAGGATTTTCTAAGTGTATTACATAAGTTGTCAATATGAGTCCTCCATTGAAGTTTGTCATCAAAAACAACACCCAGCATTTTTGTTGAGTTAGTTAGGTTCAGTTCCAAAGCAGTATCAACAAACTGGTTCAACGTATATTGTTGTCCAGTATTCATCTTGAAATTCAACACGTTAGTTTTAGCTTCATTCAGCAATAAATTGTTTTTTCTCGACCACATAATAACTTTTTCGTAGGTCTCAAGAGCTACAGCAACAGCGGATTCCATATCTTTTTCAATAATTAATATATTGGTATCATCAGCATAACAAGTACAGTGAATGGCCGAGTTCTTATTTAGGTACCCTAACAAGTCATTGGCAAAAGCTAAATACAAGAAGGGTCCCAGAATGGATCCCTGTGGTACTCCATCCTCAATATTTCTTTCAGTACTTAGACTTTTCCCAACTTTGACTACTTGTCTTCTCTCATTCAAGTATGAGTTTAGTAAAGATAGAGGTATTCCTCTTACACCGTATCTTGAGAGTTTGTCGAGCAGAAGATCATGGTTAACACAGTCGAAAGCCCGTGAGAAGTCAATAAATAATCCTAAAACACACTTCTTTTTGTCTAGAGCACTTACTATTCGATTTTGATATTCACACAGTGCCGTATCAGTGCTTTTTTTCTTAGTGAAACCATGTTGTGAGGGCGATAACAAGTTATTTGCTGTGAAGTAGGCCTCCAATTGTTCTTTTATATTAATTTCATAGAGTTTAGAGATACTTGAAATAATACTAATTGCTCTATAGTTATCCATATTGTTTTGGTCACCTTTTTTAAAAATGGGAGATACACTAGCAAGTTTAAGATTGGTTGGAAAAATGCCTTCAGAGGTTGAGAGATTAATTAAAAAAGTCAGTACACCACATGATTCACCAGAGCAATTTTTCATTATATTGTTGGAGATTTCATCGATACTTGTGGAGTTAGAGTTTTTCAATCTGGTAATCATTTGTGCGAGTTCCAATTCAGTTATTGGGAACATAAAAAAGCTTGAGTTGTTCATGGTGATGTTGCTTTCGAGAAAATTCGTGTCAACAGAGAAGTTTTCAGATATGGACCTTGTAAAATGTAGATTAAATTTTTCAGCCAACATTTCATCCGAATATTGCACATCATTGACTGTTATAACTATTTCACGTTGTTTCATAGTTTTAGTAGCTCCTCAATTATAGCCCAAGTTGTTTTAGATTTGTTGCATGAGCTCAATATCAAATCATCATGATATTGTCTATTCAGCGATTGCAGTTTCTCTCTGTATTCTTTATTGAATTTCTGACATTTTTCCTTATATCTATTATCGTTCCTAGCTAATGTATTATACAACGAAACCTTATTTTTTAGCTCCCTTATTTCACGAATCATCATTGTTTTATGTGACGTAAGTTTCTTTGGACGCCCTAAGGTGATTTTTCTTTTTGGGAACGATATTTCAAAATAATATGTAAGAGTTTTACTGAAAGCATCATATGCCAAGTTGGGGCAACTCTGAGCATAGACGTCTGCCCAGTCTTCTTGAGATAAGTAATTACGAAATCTTACAATATTTTCATTGCATAGGTCACGACGATAAGAAAAACTATTTATCTTACCATTATTGACTCCTTGTTGCAGATCAGAAGTTATTTCCAAAAATTGTGAGTAATGGTCTGAAAGATGAAGATCTACTACTGCCACACTATGGGGGTGGCTTGTCTTGATAAAAAAGTTATCAATACACGTCACTGAGTTTTCCGTAACCCTTGTTGGCATTCTCAATCCGATTTCAATGTCATAGGAAGATAGCAGGTCCTCTAGAAGAGTGAGGTTAGTGCTATGTACTAGAAAATTGATATTGAAATCTCCGCCAATGATAATTGATGTAGTCTCATTATCAATTTCTGCAAGAATTCCGCTGAATGAAAGCAGGAATTCATTGTAGTCACCGTCAGGTGGTCTGTAAATTGCTATACAAATAATATTGTTACTGAGTATTTTGATTCCACATACTTCTATGACACCTTCTTTACAAAAACTAGTCATATTTAGCTTGTGAGTGATTCCCACGAAATTATCATGTTTATAGATGGAAACTCCTCCGTGGATCTTGGTATCTCTAGAGTATGAGGCACAAAGATCAAAACTACTTAACTTAATACTTTCTAATTGATCAGCTTTTTGCCAGTGTTCCGTAATAATCAGAAAATCACATATGTTATCTTTCAAAAACGTATTATTTAGAAGTACTATCTTATTACTTATACACTGGATATTTTGGTGGGCAAAAGAAATATTTTCATTTCGAGGTACAGCAGGACGTGCCCTATTGGTAGTAATACTTATATTCGTTTGAGCATGGTCTATGATATTTTCAAGGCATAGAGGGCTTGGAGTACAGACATTTGAGTTAGGGACATTCAATTTTTTGTCGTTGTCGACATACCTTGGTCTAAAAAATAATTGTCGGATGTATTAGTAGAGTATGCAACTGGTTCTATGAGATTGAAATCGGTAATTTCTATCAGTCTAAGAGCAATTCTTTGTTGGTTTTTTCCTATGAATTCGATATTTTCCTTTAATTTTTCTATCAGTTCGAATTTGCTCCCTTTTTGTTTTTTGTCAGTATGAAATGTAATCGAGCAATTTCTATTGAATCGTTTGAACGCTTTAATTTTTTTGAAAATTATCCTGTTTATGTTTTTGTCAATGTCGTTATTGCATTCTGAAACTATAATGAGGTTCGTAATTTTAGCAAGGCCTAGAATATTATTCAGAAACAGCTGCAATGTTCTATTATTACTAATATTTTTTGTGTTAAACATGACTATTATTGTATCTAACTGCCCATACTCTATTGTCTCACAAAATATATTATCAGTCAACTCACAAAGTTCCACATTCGGCCTTATATTAGAATTAATTTTATATTTAGACTGGTCAATTATTTTTGTGACAGCTCTTGGGAATCCAACAGCATATTGGTCGCCACAAATATACATTTTTCTGTGTGATTTTGTTAGATTTTGGTTGGTGTTATCCTCTTCTTCAATACTATTATCTCGTTCATTAGCTTCAGAAGTAATATTGGCTGCTTCCGTTTCATAGATCAAGTTTCTCTCTCTAGTTGTATTAATTTGATAGATGTTGTCCACGTCTTCAAAATGTGTCGATGCATCATTCCTTTCGTTAGCTTCAGTAGTGTTATTGGCTACTTCCATTTCT
The DNA here is from genome assembly GCA_918026855.4 of Phaedon cochleariae. NCBI lineage: Eukaryota > Metazoa > Arthropoda > Insecta > Coleoptera > Chrysomelidae > Phaedon > Phaedon cochleariae. Next base: position 43,009,594 of record OU896715.1, on the reverse strand, counting down.
TCAAATAGACTAGTTGAATTTCTATCTTCATAATTCGAGTTCTCCACCATCAGTGTATCATTTTCTTGCGCATCTGTATGGGTAGTTGATTGTTTATTCAGTTTCAGTTCCCTTTGTGACTGAAAATATGTTATCAGTGGTGTCCGATTTTTTTTTGGTCTTTGGTATTTTTCTCAGATTACTTTTCTCTATTCCGATTTTTGTTCTCACATTTACATTTCCTCCTTTCCCTTGTACATTCCTTTTTAATGGTTCACTTTTTTGTTTATTGTACATTTCAGGGTTCACCTGCCGTTTCGAGAGATTTGTCAACGTTGTAAGATCAGTTGAGATTGTCTGTGTACCTATGTGATTCATGTTATTTATCAATGAAGTTTTTTTGCGGGTTTCCTGGGTTTGGGTCTCCGCGTCAACAAAAAGTGGTGCTTCTTCATGTCGATGTTTTTCAGCACTCACCGTTTTTTTCTCATTTTGTAGTGTTGAGATAAACTGATTTTTTTCGTTTATTGTGTCCAGTAATTCTCGCTCCATATTCAGAGCTTCTTCGAGGAAAATATCATGTTCCTCCTTCAGTTTATTTATGTAATGAGATTTTTGATTACACACCTCTTTCAATTCATCCACGAGTAACATCAAAGGATTATCCACCTCACTTGAGTCAAGGTCTGTGTCACATTCCCTACATATCACTTTATAACTGCCTAAATACCTCAGTGATTTGCATTTTCCTGCACAACTTTTATGGAATACACCTACACACTTTACACAAATATAGTACATATTCAATGGTTTAGTCTTACAACATATAAACCCGTAATTCTGTGTTTCTGAGGAGCGTTCAGAACCACGTTGTTGCTCTTCAGCCATCTTTCAGATTGAAAAGAAGTGGTAAATGAACTCCATAAGCCAGCAAGAAGACGGTTCCGAAGAAGGAGGGTTATAATCAAAGGGTTGAATGATTTATGGGAAGCTGATCTGGTTGAAATGATTCCTTATGCAAAATTCGACAAAGGATTATAATACATTCTGGTTGTTATAAATACTTTTTCGAAATCTGTGTGGTGTGAGCCAGTAGAAAGTAAATCAGCTAAGGATGTTACACTTGCGATGAAAAAAATTCTGACACACGCAAAATCCCCTCCACAAAATCTGCATACTGACAGAGTGGATTGTTTTCATATTACATTGGATTTTCTGCCGTGCGGTGGGCTTTATCAATGGGTTGTGGGCAATTCTGAGCAAAAAAATGTCATCGTCGTAATTGAACCTTAATCTCTTCTGTATTTCTTTGGCCATAATTTATCGAGTAATTTAGTTTCAAAGAATGAATCGCTAATGAATCAAATTCACAAGGAAATAAGAAATAACTCAAACATAACCTCTTCAAATTTTATTTGTCACAGAACAGTCAAATGTCGGGGTTTCTGTGGTCATCTCTCGTCACGATCACAAATGATTCTGTCCGAGGTGGAAATGAAGGAACAATAATGGTTGCCTGTGATCGTCACATAGGATATGTTCCGTAAATCAACAGGAGTTACCGATGCTTTCAGGACAGGTACCAACGATTTTGACAGTGGTTATCTACTGGTGACTATGATTGTGGTTTAGTTACGGAATGCCAGTCATTTGTCATTGTCAAATTGAAATTATAGTTTTGTTTTGATTCTATCGTCAGCTGTATCATGTGTGTTTTGTATTTACTCTTTCACTTTGCTTTATTGTTGAATTTTATTTGCTATTAATTTCATTTTTTTACACCCATTCATCATCCATTACACTTATTATTCATTTATTATGGATAATAATGATGCAGGATGCAGCTTTGTTTTTATTCAATGAAGTTCTGAATTCTGATTATAGTACAAGTATTAGTAGTGGAGATGAAGTTCAGGCGAGGGGACCCATGGGTAAGTAATTATTGTTTTTTATGTATTGGACTGAATCAATGATCAGATGGTTCGATTCGAGACATTTAGTAATACCCTAATATTTTTTTCAACAGTTTCCCGCCCCAGGGTACAGGGATACATTGAAGAGGTAGTTGACCACTATTCTGATGAAGAATTTAGGGAAAACTTTAGGATGAATAGGCCTACTTTCAATCATGTACTACTATTGATTAATGAACAAATTTCATCAGATATCACTGATAGAGGAAGGCATACCATATCAGCAAAAGCCCAATTATTGATTGTTCTTTGGCATTTTGAAACCCCAGATTCCTATAGGTATGAATTTATATTTTCATTAGCTTCTTATGGATAACATAAGTATCAAATGGGTGATATATTTTTCATTCCATTATTCAAGATCCATATGTGGCCGATTCAATATTGGTAGGGCAACGGCATTGAGAACTGTTAGAAGGGTAGCTGAGGCACTATTTTCTTTGAGTAAACATATTTGTCAATGGCCCACTGGTGAATACCTAGAAGGAGTAGTGAATAGCTTGTCAGAAATGGGATTTCCAGATACCATTGGATGTATTACTTCTATAAAGATATGAGAAACGAAACTAAGTATGCAATAATCCGCGAAAAGAAAGCCTATTTGCAATACAGTATAAGAAATAATAAAAATAATAAGACATACTGGAAAGAGCTCAAGAAAGCAAATATTCACTCCAAAAATGCAGCACAAACCATCCCGGATCACCTCAAAAACGAATCTGAAATCAACGATTATTTCGTCAACTCTTCCAACAGTAATCTTTCTCCTGACCTTGATTCCATCAACTTTTTTTCTAATAATACCCTTCCAGATGTGAACAATCTCTCCTTCTCTCCTACTTCTGTGACAGACATATATAAAATTCTCATAGATATTAAATCGAAGGCCACAGGAGTAGATAAAATTAATATCATCATGCTTTTGCACTGCTGTCCTACTATCCTACCGGTCGTTTGCCATATCTTTAACTTTTGCCTGAATAAAAACGTATTTCCATCCATCTGGAAAAAATCTTTCATATTGCCACTACCCAAAGTACCTAATCCCGATGAATACAAATGTCTTCGGCCTATAAGCATACTCTGTACGCTCTCTAAGGCCTTCGAAAGAATAATTTTTTGTCAGGTGCAGCGTCATTTAGAAGAAAATAGTATAATACCTTGGTGTCAGTCTGGTTTTAGATCTCAGCACAGCTGCGTAACGGCACTCCTCAAAGTTACAGATGACATATTGTGTGCTTCGGACAACAAACGTTTGCTGGATTATACAAAAGCCTTCGACCGAATTAAACACCAACTATTATTACCTATTCTTCAGACCTTGAGTCCATTATATCGATATCAGAAAAATATTGCCTGTCCATTAACCCTACGAAATCGGTTGCCATGTTATTTGGTAAAAAAGAAGCCCGTGCTCGTTGTTCGGATTCCTTTATCATCAAAATCAAGGATTGTATACTTCCTCTGTCTGAAAGTTCAAAGAACCTTGGGATTATACTTGATACGTCGCTAAACTACACCAGACATGTCAATATGATCATCAGGCGCGCTTTTTGTAATTTGAAATTGATTTATACCAACAGAAAAGTCTTAGACAAACGTAGTGAAATAACTTTATGTGAGTCTCTAGTTCTCTCTCACTTAAATTATGCGGACATCATCTACGGACCCGCCATAACTAAAAAAGATCTCCAGCGTCTTCAACTCATTCAAAACTCTTGCGTGCGTCTCATCTGTGGCCTGAGTAGACGTGATCATATTTCCGGACCTCTGAAAGAGCTAGGCTGGCTCAATGTTGAAAACAGGCGAATTCTTCACTCATGCACATTATTTCACAAAATCATAACCACACAGAAACCACCGTACCTGCATGAAAAAATTACATTTCGTACCGACGTCCATAACCTGAATACACGCTTCAAGTCTTTACTTACTCCACTCCTGCACAATACAGTACTATATCAATCGTCTTTTTCATTCACGATAACTCGGCTATATAACAGGCTTCCCGATGCACTAAAAAAAACTGGTAATTCGTCTAACTTCAAACTTCAACTGAAGAAAATACTCCTATCAGGTGATCTTCGCTTCTAAGCATTCTTATAACATATTTGGTATGGGTATGTGTATGTATGTATGTGGGTATATGTAGGACGTATATATGTGTGTATATATATGTGTATGTATATATATATATACTATACAAATTTTCGATAACTGATCGTATGTCCGGACCTGTGCAGGCTCACTGGTACCAAATTCGTTAGTAAGTATATTATTCAGAATATGTATTGTACACTCTAGTTTTAGTTTTAACAAGGTTGAGTGGAAGAAAGCACTTCCTCGTTTCCTTTTGGGAACGTTCAAGAGCTAACTCTGCCATTTGATAGATAGACTTATTTTTTCCTCTAATGTATTTTTGTTTTGTTCTTTCTGTCTATCAATAAAAGCGTTTATTATTATTATTATTATTATTATTATTATTATTATTATTATTATTGATGGAATGCATGTGAGAATCCCCAAACCCAAGGACCATGGATTGTCATATATAAACAGAAAAGAATTTCCAAGTATTATCTTGCAAGTATGTTCCTCAAAATCATTTGATGTTCATCAATGTGCTGAACAGTTTGTTTGATGACTTGGGTATGAATGGATATGTTGTAGCCTACTCTTCTCCACTTTGAAATAATTATCAAAAGAATAAAAAAATAAGTTACATATATGCTAACGGCAGCTTTTCATCGGAGAGCGGATAAGTGATTTCGTTTCCAAGTATTCGAATGAAAAATTCAAGTATAGTGGGCGCCACTCAATCTGCTAAAAATTATATATGTTCAAGAGAGAAATTGAGAATATCACTAAGGTTCCAGGAGTATTGTTGAGAGAACATTCTGGAATGAAAATCACAAGTATTTTTCTGGATTTCTAAGACACATGAAAAGATGAATAAAACCATTTGAAATTTAAAACCTATTTAATGTGCCAAAAAACAGACAGAGCTTCAAAATCACTGCAGAGGACATCCTAGGGTTCTATTAAGGTAATTCTTGAAAAATGATATTGCAGTAAAAAATGATGACAAGTATACAGCAGTTCTCAAAAATTATCACACAATGAATGATCATACAATAATAACAAATAATGAGAATGAAATAAATGAAATCATCATAACCCACAAATCAAACAGGGTAATATACTGATATTGTGTAAAGGTGCGCAATCAGAACTACTGCCTCATAGTACTATGGGGGAGAGGGGGCACTTAGGGAGTTAAAAGTGGTGATGATAATTTCGAGTTATATAAAATTTGAAGAACTAAATCCCTAACAAAAACCTGGCAAAATATGGTATGGTGACAAGTCCTCTTCAGAGATCCTGTGAAGCTCCCATCACAGGCTGCTTGGTGGCATGGCGTGCAGCATAGGTCACTGCAGGCACGATGAAACGGCGAACACGGAATCCCTGGAATGGGGAAGGTATCCCCTACCAGCCCACGGGGCTGAACCCCTCTGTTCCTCCTTCCTGGCGTCCCTAGATAATGTAACAAAGGGGAATAGCCCAGTATGTCGGCTTCCCCTTATGGTGACCATCAACCTGATGAACCTCCTGCAGCCTGCTCTGGCCAGGATCCAATGATGGCCTAGAGGTATCTACGCTGACTGGGAGAGTCCTGGCGAGGGCGGAAATAAGGGCTTCTTGAAGGGACGGTCGAACCTGCCAAAGGAAAGCAGAAGAGGCTGGCAGAAGCATCTCACCCCCATCTCACAGAAACATTCAGGCTATCCTAAAACCCTATTGGAAAAAAACAGGCCATAACTTCCCATTCCGCACTATACAATCAGCCCCACTGATCCTCAATCAACGTCTTCGAATATCGACTTACCTTCTGAAGAAGGGTTAGGAGAATCAAACCGGGTACCATGCTGTCGGCGCCCCATCGCCGGTGGCAGTTCCAAGGTGGTGTCACAAATCGGCCAACAGGTCAAACGAAGAAAACACCACTAAATTTGAGTTAAAAACCTCACAAATCCCACATAAGGTCAACTATCGTTGACAAAAAGTTACCTCAAATTTTTACATGTATGCACTTCAGAAGCCACCTTGGAAAAAGCCAAGATGCCGGAAATTTCGTCAGCAATTTCCGCTATCTCCCCTCCACCTTTTCACGATGCCAATCTTCCAAATTGAAATTACCCTAACATCAATTTTATACCCATTGAACTATTTCATATCTCTGAAAATTTTAAGAAAATCAGAAGAAAATGAAAGAAGAATGGTCGACTTCTTCTTCGTTGATTCGACGCTGCTTCTGAAGACTGTGCTACGATGATCTCCATCCAAGGCAAGTGACCGCATTGACATTGATTAAGTGACAGCGTTGACACTGACGTGCAGAAGGAATACATAACCTATCTTTTCAACCAATAAGAATCGTGATATCTGGTGAAATGATATTAGGAAACTGTGTATGAGTGTTTTACCTATCAATAAATGTTTCATCTCGTGAGAAATGTTCATTGATCTTCTAACTTAGTGCTCTCTGTAAGTATGCCTTCTTGATGATATTATTTGAATGTTTACTTAGGATACCATGAAAACTAAATCAAAAATCTATGCTCAGCAAATTTAAACGCTACAATGTTTTGTTCCAAAAGGATTATAAAAAATATCATGAGAAAAGCAGCTTTTATGCATTTTCAGAATCTCTAACTCCCGACTTTTAGAGTATTTCTTGATTTTCTAGTTGCAATAGTAGAACATTGAACATTGTTTCAGGGTGTATGTGATCACCAAATGAAATTTACTCACTTCTATGCTGGAGAAGTAGGATCAAACCATGATGCTACAGTCCTGAGACGTAGTGAAATCTGAACATACATGAATGCTGAAAAATTCCCCAACAATACTCATCTGATAGGAGACAAAGCATATCCATGTCTGCCAGAATTGATAACACCATACAAGAACAATGGCCATCTATAACTGATGCCCAGAAGAATTTCAATTTTTTGTTATCACGGACAAGAGCAACAATAGAACGCTCCTTCTACTCTCTACAAAAAAGATTCAGGTGTCTAAAAGAACTACTGGACCTGTAATGTTTAGAATGGGCCCCACATTATGTCATTGCATGCTGTGTATTACACAATATATGTATTTTACAAAATGATATAATGAATTTTGAATTCATTCCTGCTGAAGATGATGCTTATGATCCACATATTCTTGGAGTTTTTGCGGACCGACAAAGGAATCGTTTAGGTGTTCAAAAAAAGGATGTGCTTTGCCAACAATTAGTTGTTCCCAATTGATCCAAATAAAAATTTTTGCAAAAAATTATTTTAATTTAACCTGACCTCTTCACCTTTCAATCAATTTCTTTATGAAATTAATGCATTGATTATTAATTTTATGCAGGCAATCCACACTCCATACCAATTTCAGTCACTTTATCATAAGTTTTTCTTAGATTTCTCCATTTTTCATCGCATTTCACCCCGGATTTTTTGTAATTAAACTTATTCAATTCCTGGCTTATGACTTCCCAGACTTTTTTTTGTATAGCTGAGTGAATCGAATTTGTTTTTATTTTCTTTGTATATGGCAATGAGAAGTTTGATGGTGTTATCTGTCCACATCTCTGAAGATGCTTGCGTCTTGGAACTGGATGCTGATGAAGATGATGTCACATTCAGCTAGCTTGAGGATGATATTGGGGTATCATCAGAATCCTTGATTGAAGTCATAAAATCATTCCACTGGCTTGAGGATGATGCAAGTCCTGAATCTGAATATTTAGAATTTTAGTTATCAGCACTATAAATCCGTTTTGATTCATAGTCTACATTCATTAACATTTTCATAGTTTTTTAAATATTCATGCTCTGCCAGAATTTGATTTCCAATTATGGTACCCAAAGTCCCTAATTCTTGTGCACAGTATGCACAAGCGAATGAATCTACTGTCCTGAAATAGAAAGAAACGTCATCAAACGGGAAAATATATCGAATATCAATAATTCACCTCAGTAAACGAATCCATCATAATTAAAAATGGGAATGTTGTTTTTTGTTGTGAACTTGTGAATCGAAGAATCAAACCAAAAACTAAAACACGTCAACGTCAACTCAAACTTACCGAACTTACCAGAGAAAATCGACGGTCGTTCTGGTGACAGTGAATCTACCGCTTTTCAGCAACCGCGTACCTTAAATCACCTGTTGAGTATCTTCTTAAGAAACCCAAACTTTCCTTCGATTATCGAGGAGAGACGCTCAATAATAATAAGGATATGAGCGTTAGAAAAAATGAAGGACCAGGAGTTCGTTAAACTTCAACTCCAAGAGCAGACTGTAACAGTTTGGTATAATTCAATCCACCAATCAGTCGAAACACCATTTCAAAACACTCTATTTATTTACATTAACACAATCGCGAGACCACAATGAATACACTGTACATACAATCACAATCGTTGCAGGGACATTATTAGTCATTTGGTATTACTCAATATATAAAGAAATGCCACTACTTTTACGTGAGTTAGCAGGGACACGGTTTTATAATAATAATAATAATAATAAACGCTTTTATTGATAGACAGAAAGAACAAAACAAAAATACATTAGAGGAAAAAATAAGTCTATCTATCAAATGGCAGAGTTAGCTCTTGAACGTTCCCAAAAGGAAACGAGGAAGTGCTTTCTTCCACTCAACCTTGTCAAAACTAAAACTAGAGTGTACAATACATATTCTGAATAATATACTTGATAACGAATTTGGTACCAGTGAGCCTGCGCAGGTCCGGACATACGATCAGTTATCGAAAATTTTTATAGTATATATATATATATATACATACACATATATATATTGGCAAAATTGTGACAATCTCAAGTGACAGTTTTTTATTGATTCTTTTTCAGTCATTGTTTTTCTAACCCATGGATACCGCGAATATAATTTATGGGCCTACTTTGAAAACAGCGCTGAAATCATACAACATGAATACAGAGTGATCTAAACTATGTTAAAACAATGTTTTAACATATTGCCCGCGTTGAAGTATCATACTTCAAAATAACAAAAAATAATCTACTCAAATGTAGAAGACCAAAAACTTATATTTATTAATAACTTGTAAAGTGTTGGACATAATATCTCACGATATATGTAAAATCATGTTGGTAACCATTGCAAAGCTAACATGATAATGGTAAAGGACATATTTTGGCAATGCTTCTCATGAACACACCATTCTGAGTTTTGATTTTAACTGTTCGAACTTTGTTGTCAGATCCTGGAAAAACTTCTAGTATCCTAGCTAGTGGCCAGTTCAATGGTTGAGTATTGTCTTCTCTCAATAATACCAGTTGGTTTACTTCAAGATTTTTGTTGTATTTTACCCATCTTGTGCGCTGTTGCAATTGTTGCAGATATTCAGAAGACCAACGTTTCCAGAAGTGTTGTTTTAATTTAGCACACAATTTCCAAATCGTTAGCCTATTATCTGGGATATCAGTCATATCCCTTTCGGGTGGTGATGTTAATGAACTACCTATCAGAAAGTGACCTGGAGTCAAGCAGGAAAGATCTGAAGGATCACTAGATAGAGGACACAATGGCCGTGAATTCATAATCGCCTCAATTTGTGCTAAAACAGTAGTTAGTTCTTCAAAAGTGAGATGAATATTTCCAACTATTCTGTGTATGTGAAATTTCGCTCGTTTTATTGCAGCTTCCCATAAACCGCCCCAATGAGGTGATCTCGGGACAATAAAGGACCATTGTATTTGTTGAGGTGTGAGAAAGTTCTCGATTGTAGCGACGTTTTGTTTATTTTTGAAAAACCGATAGATTTCATTCAATTGGTTGTTTGCGCCTACAAAATTCGTGCCATTATCGGAGAAAATTTTTGCAGGAGTGCCTCTACGAGCAGCGAATCGTTTCAAAGTTAACAAGAATGCTTCTGTAGAGAGCTCTGATACTACCTCTATGTGTACCGCTTTAGTTGACATACATACAAATACTGCGATATAACCTTTAATTTCTTTTGCTTTTCGTAATCGAGAAGTTTTAATAATGAATGGACCTCCAAAGTCTACACCTACATTAGAAAATGGACGCACCACTGACACTCTATCAACAGGTAAATTCGCCATAATCTGTTCTGCAGGTCGCGCTCGAAATCTGTGACAAGTGACAAATTTATGAATTATTCGTTTTATTTCGCGTAGACCATCAAGTGGCCAAAATTTGATACGTATATTTGATAAAATGGTGCTTGCACCAGCATGGTACAAACGTAAATGTTCTTTACGTAATAACAAATTAACCGTGTAATTTTTGGAAGGAAGTAATTTTGGGTGTTTTTGATCATAAGAAATGTCAGCATTTGATAATCTTCCACCGACTCTTAGGAACCCAGCTTCGTCGAGAAATGGGTTAAGTGATATTCATTTTCTATTTGTCAATGATTTATCCGATTTCAATTCTGAAATTTCTGTATGAAAGTGTTTGTTCTGTAAAAATTGTGAAATTCATTGATTCCTGCACTTCATTTACTGTCAGGGAACCATAGCTTTCATTCGAGCTTGTAATAGTGTTGTTGATGAATCTCAAACAATAAGCGATAGTGCGTTGTGAACGAGTGAAACAGGAAAATTTTTCAAAAATAATTTCCCAATCCATATATGAAGTGTTTGTCGTGACGGAAGCACTAATCGTTTGCTTCATTTCAGGGAGTTCATCAACTGTGACATTAGAATCGTAATCTCTAAAGTCTGTGTCATATCTCTGTAAGAATGTGGGTCCATGCCACCACAAATTATAATTCAGGATTTGTTCTCCTGTTAATCCTCGTGTTAAACAATCAGCAGCATTGTCAGCTGATTTGATGTATCGCCAAGTGTGAGGTGTGTTGAATTTTTGAATTTCTGCGACCCTGTGTCCCACGAATGTTGTTAATGATGATGGGACCGAGTTCATCCAAGATAGTGCAGTTTGTGAATCACACCATAGATTGATGCTATCAAACGTAATTTTATTTCGGAATGTGTTTAGTATTTTAGAAGTTGATTTAATTAATAATAAAGAACCCATTAACTCGAGTCGTGGAAGGGATATTGTTCTAATTGGTGCAACTCGTGATTTTGAAGTGACCAATGTACATGAGACTGTGTGATCGTTATATAGGGTGCGCACGAAAAGGTTCGCACCATAAGCTCTCATGCTCGCATCACTGAAGCCATGTAACTCTATCTGTGTACTATCGACTGAGTTGAATAAAGTTCGAGGGATTCTCAAATTGCCGATATGAGAAATCGTCGTGATATATTCTTTCCACTCAGTATTCAAATCTGGTGGTAATTCATCATCCCATTTTAATTTATTTGACCAGAGCTTTTGCATAAACATTTTTGCAGTGACTATAATGGGACCAATTAATCCTAGTGGATCATACATTTTAGCAACAAAAGATAAAACTTGTCGTTTAGTGAAAATAAGATCATTTTCAATTGTCGGGAGAGAAATTGTAAAATTATCTTGCTTTGAATTCCATGATAATCCTAAAACTTTGCTCGATACATTGTCCATTCGTATATGATATTCAGTAGCATCATCAGGTTCATTACCAAAACATTCAGTTGTGTTTGATTGCCATTTATGAAGAGTAAAACCTGCCGACTTACACAAAAGTTGCAATTGTGACTTCATCTCAAGTAATTCTTGAATAGTATTTGCATCACCCAGTATATCGTCTACATAACATTGAGTGAGAATGACATCAGTTGCCAGGGAAAAAGTTTTTTGATTGCGCTTTGCTAGTTCAACTAAACAGCGTGTTGCTAAGTACGGAGCACAATTTGTACCATACGTTACTGTCAACAATTCAATACACTGTATCGGATCAGAGGGAGATTTTCTCCATAGAATATTCTGAAGGAAAGTCTGATTTGGGTTGATTTTTATCTGACGATACATTTTCTCTATATCCGTAATAAAAACGTATTGATATAATCGAAATCTGCACAATATATCATACAATTCAGGTTGAACTGTAAAACCTTTCAACATTATGTCATTTAGAGAAGGATACGTTTCGTGCCTACTTGTAGTCTTCATACTCCCATCAAAAACTACTCTGATTTTATCATGGTTCTTATTCATAACACCATGGTGTGGGAAAAAATATTTATTTTCAGATAAGTGGTTCTGTAAATTAAGTTCAACATACTTTCCATGGCCTAAATGAACATATTCATCAATAAAATTCTTATATTTTGTGAACAATATAGGATCTCGATGGATGGTTTTTTCTAGCGATTCGAATTTTTTCAAAGCCTCAAAATATGAGTTACCTAACTCTAAATGTTCAGTTGGAGTTTTCATAGGTAAATCAACTTGAAATGTGCCGTTTTCCAAAATTATCGTGGTGTCAGTAAATATTTTCTCTGCTAAGATATCTTCCTTCGATAGAATTTGTTTATTTTCAATTTCCTCGGGTACTTCTTCAATGGTCCAGAATTTCTCTAACAATTTCGAGACAGGATCATTATCCTGATGTGACGTTTGTAGCAATGAGTGGGGTGTGGAAATATTCAAAAAGGAACTACAAATTTGAGGGGTGAAATTTCCACCTACTACCCAACCTAGGTATGTATTATGGAGCGTAGGAAACTGATTACCTAATTCATGTATACCAGGGATAATGAGATCATAATATATATCTGATCCAAGCAGAATGTCAATTTCTGACGGGATGTGAAACGTTGGGTCAGCAAGAATCAAATCAGTAGGAATGTTGAATGAATTCAAATTTATTTTATATTGTGGCAATTTACATGTGATATTTTGTAGAACTGCGCAAGAAATATTAAATTTTTGCGCAGTTAATGATGTGTTTTCTTGATTCGAGTGAAAGGAAATATGCACCATATTAAAAGAACATGTTTGATTATTTGAAATGCCTGAAATATTCATTGGTTTGACAAATTTTGTACATTCAAGTTTTTTGACCATTTAGAGATGTTTGACTACCATTGTCAAGTAGTGCTTTTGCAGTAAATCGTTTCCCGTGTACATCATACAGTATGATTAGAGCAGTGGCGAGTAAGACATGTGTATTCTCGCCGAATATTGCGGAATGTGAAGTAGAGTTTGTTGCATTATTTCCAGAATCTGGCGTTGATCTTTCGTATTGATAAGAGTTTTCTAATACAGAGTGATTACGGTTTCGACAAAGAGTTTCAGACTCAGTACGAGGATGTGAGTGTGCTTGATCAGATCGTGAATAGGGTTGATTGAGTGAATTATATGAAGAGTGATGTGAGTCATCAAGTGCTCTAGTTTGGGAAGTTTGGTGAGAAGTTTGGGAATGTGTTGTGGGAGAGTTGCGATTATTGTTTCGTATTTGATTATGAGAATTGGAATTGTAGCGTGATAAACGTGGGTTTTGTGTCATATTGGAGTTGTTTTGATGATTTCTATTTGGATTTTCATATTGTGAATTGGAATTTGAGTTTTGATTTGAGTTAGAGTTAGAGTTAGAGTTAGAGTTATGAGTATCGATATGTAGTAATGTGTGATGTTTTCTATTGCATGTGAGACATCCTTGTGACGTAAATTCATCATAATTATGACGGAAACCAAGACAATTATAGCAGAGCTTATTAGAATTCACAAACTGTCTTTTATGATCATGAGAGAGATTTTTGAACACGAAACATTTGTAAATAGAGTGATTTGCAGCTTTACAATAAGTGCATGTGACATTTGTATTTGAGTGATTGTTATTGTTAGTGAGAGATTGATTGTTAGAGAAACTAGAGTGGTGAGACATTTTTAACTTCGCATCCGTCATTGAAATGACAAATTTTCAAGTGCTGAACAACGTTTTTCTAGAAAATTGAAGAAATCTATCAATTTTGGGAATTCTGTAGAATTTCTCTCTAGTTCGAAAGATTTCCTTGTATTAAAATCAAGTTTTTGCGAGAATATGTATATTAATAATAAATCCCAATATTCTACAGGGGCTGCGAGATTTTTAAGACTCGCAATATGTTGATGAGTATGAGTAATGAAATCTCCCAATGAATGGGAATGGCATTTGTTCAGGGGAGTTGATTCCAATAAATTCTTAATATGTGCACTAGCTATAAGCATTCTATTATCATATCTTTTGCGCAAATTTTCTAATGCAATTTCCAAATTATTACTAGTCAATAGCAAATTATCAATGAGATTTAATGGTTCATCTTGTAAGGCTGTCTTGAGGTAAATAAACTTTTGTATATTGTTCAACTGTGCATTATCGTATATAAGCGTTTTAAATAACTCAAAGAATGGAAGCCGTTGAGAAACATTGCCATTGAATGTTGGAATTTTGATATCAGGAAGTTTGACATTCGTATTTTGATCAGGAGTTGAGGATGAAGCTTGAACATTATTAGATTGAGTTGGTGGAGTGTTCAATCTAATTTTTATTCTAAGTGCGCTTTCTAACGTGAAAACTTTTTCATCGATTGCCTCACTATCTAATATTTCTAGCCCTGTTTCATCAAGTAATTCAATTTGGTTTTGAATGTCAAAATATTGTTGATATATTTCTCGCAAATGACCAAGTCTAGTGAGATAATCTTCTCTATCTAGGTTTGCATTCTCGGGTTTATTCAAAAATGTTTCAATTCTTGTGATTTCACATTTACTCGACTTTCTTCGCGTTTTCAATTCGTCCATTTCGTTAAATGATAATATCTAAATTGAAAGAACTGTCAAATCTTTGACACAAAGGAAAAAATTAATATTTAGTGAATGTGTCCGTGCTCCTTCACGGCAAAGGTAGAGAATCCTCAAAATTTTATCAAAGAGATAACTAATGACAGATATATACAAATGATATAGGACATCGATAACTATATAGAGACCTCAAAAGATAAATGCGCTTGAAATGTGACAATATTGGGAAAATTGAATTTGGAAGTTTTACAATTGAATATCTTCTAGAATGTTACAAAAATACACAATATTGAATATTCATAGAGTTCATGAAAACATTCGATATTCTCGAGATAAAAGCCAACAGATTATAAAATTGGAGAGTTCTGACCTTAGAATTCGCAGAAACTTGCTTCTTGATCCCGACTGCGACTGCGTACATCAACGTCTTTGGCTGGAATTGAGCTATCTAGATATTCTTCTTACTCTTCTGCGACTTTTTCTTGTTTCTTATGATGTTTCAATCCGTAGAGATGGTTTTTTGATAATCCGGCTCGAAGGACCAAATGTTGAGTATCTTCTTAAGAAACCCAAACTTTCCTTCGATAATCAGAGGAGAGACGCTCAATAATAATAAGGATATGAGCGTTAAAAAAAATGAAGGACCAGGAGTTCGTTAAACTTCAACTCCAAGTGCAGACTGTAACAGTTTGGTATAATTCAATCCACCAATCAGTCGAAACACCATTTCAAAACACTCTATTTATTTACATTAACACAATCGCGAGACCACAATGAATACACTGTACATACAATCACAATCGTTGCAGGGACATTATTAGTCATTTGGTATTACTCAATATATAAAGAAATGCCACTACTTTTACGTGAGTTAGCAGGGACACGGTTTTGGCAAAATTGTGACAATCTCAAGTGACAGTTTTTTATTGATTCTTTTTCAGTCATTGTTTTTCTAACCCATGGATACCGCGAATATAATTTATGGGCCTACTTTGAAAACAGCGCTGAAATCATACAACATGAATACAGAGTGATCTAAACTATGTTAAAACAATGTTTTAACATCACCTTTTTTCCAGGAACCAACCAAACATTTCAAATGTTCGGAACGGAAAACTCCTATCCAAAATTAATAACCAAGTTGATTCACGGAACATATCCGTAAATAGAGAGATATTGCAACTCACGATTACGCATGCTGTGTGTTATTTACTCCGCGCAAAATCTTACGTTTACAGTTCAACGTCCATTTGAAATATACACCTATTGCCAGCCTTCCTGGAGGCTAGTTTCGTTTCCGTAATTATGACGAAGGTATGACATCTCTGGTATGACGTTATAAGTTAGATTAAGGGTATGTTCCGAATGTCACCTACTCATAACCGGTACTACCAATGAATACGGACAGCGGTTGTCTGAAAAAACCGAATTTACCGGTTACATTCGGAACACGATTCATGAGATACAAGGTGTTTGGTGTTTATGACATTATGAATTGTGTGTCTGGAGTATGTGGTGGACATGGTGATTCGATTTGGCATCTAAATTTGGTATATTCACAATGGCAATGGATCGAGAAGTGGCTTTATTTTTTTTCAAAAATTCCTCTTAACGTCTGATGAGTCTTCAGATGAAGACGAAGACGCTGTTTTTCATTGGGGACCTCTGGTTTTGAGGCCCAAAATATCTAATTTTGTTTCTCAAGTTATGGATTCCTATTGTGAAGCAGAGTTTCGACAACACTTTAGGATGTACAGGTCTACATTCGATTACTTGTTATCTATATTGGAAAATGAAATCAGAGATGTTGATAGCATAGGAAGAAATCCACCGAAAAAACATTTATTAGTCGCCCTCTGGTATCATGCAACACCAGATTCTTACAGGTTCTTGATTAAAAAAGTTGATATAGTACATATATTTTTATTGTTCTGTTCTCAGGTCTATATGTCGCTGTTTCAATTTGGGCAAAGCAACTGGTCTCAGATCAGTGAGAAGGGTAACTGATGCGATTGTAGATATCTCAGAAAGTTTCATCCTTTGGCCAAGTTGAAACAATGTAGACACAATACAAGAATCTTTCAGAAGAATTGGTTTTCCAAGTACCAAAGGTGCAATAGATGGGTCATATATTCCAATTCCCCAACGAAAGAAAAATGAAATCTCATACATTTGCAGAAAAAACTTTGCTGCATTGATTGTTCAGGTAAGTATTTAAGTCAATGTATTGTTTTTGCAATAAAATTATTACATTTACAGGCGGTCTGTGATCATAAAATGTTATTTACCCATTGCTACAATGGGGAAGTCGGATCAACCCATGATTCTACTGCATCGAAGCAGAGTGAAGTATTTGATTACCTCACTAATTCAAGAATTGACAAATTCCCGAATG
Source organism: Phaedon cochleariae (assembly GCA_918026855.4). Lineage (NCBI taxonomy): Eukaryota > Metazoa > Arthropoda > Insecta > Coleoptera > Chrysomelidae > Phaedon > Phaedon cochleariae. Next base: position 42,992,502 of record OU896715.1, on the reverse strand, counting down.
ATACCCATTTGATTGGTGATAAGGCATATGCGTGCCTTCAGACCCTTTAAAGATAATGGCCATCTCACAGATGCTCAAAAAGCATTCAATTATAATTTGTCAAAAGCCAGATCAGTAATAGAAAGAGCATTTGCATTATTAAAACACCGATTCCGTAGACTGAAATATTTTGATATCAAGGATATAGAATGGGCTTGTAAACACATAATGGCATGTTGTGTATTGCATAATATTTGCATCCTCCAAAATGATATAATCAATTTTGAAGTTATAGGCTTGGAAGAACAAGAAGATAATATTCCAGTAATTGAAGAAGTATACAGGGTGTTTTTTATATATTGCGACAAAATTCAGGAACGTGTTCTTTGGACAAAAATTCGCAAAAAAGTTCTTATAAACATAGGTCCTAAACCTTTTAGATTTTGAGCTACAGGGTGGTCAAGTTTTAACAAAAAAATGATTTTTTTTAGATAACTTAAATACCCCTGTAGATATTTGTCCAAAGATTGGTATGCAGGGTCTGTGTATCCAGAGCCATTTACCAACATACTTTTAACATTTTTATGTTCTCCAGTGGCGTGTGTGCGGGTTTTCCGCTGAATACTTTTATAAATAAAAATGGTACGCCACTGGTTTTTCTTGTATTAAAAAATATTTTTAAATTCCCCGTTTTATTTGCAACATTTTTGATTCTTGGACTTTGTCCGTTAGATGCACGGTTTTCGCACAAAAAATTAAAAAACATCTACTTTGACTGATCGCTAAAATTTATTTTTTCTATGATCGTTATAAAAAGTAAGTTTTTTTTAAATTTTATTAATTAATTTAGTACAAAAGCCAGCCCAATTCAATAAAATTGTAATTGAGGATTTAAAACTTTTGCTTCTACAATCTTTAATTTAAAATACAAGTTTTTAAGTGATAAAAAATATTCCATTTTTATTATTTATCTAAGTATTATTATTATTTTTACAAAAGTTGTTCAAAGTGTGCTATTCCAACATCAATACAAGCATCTAATCGACGTCGCATTGATTGGCGGACACGTTCAAAAATTCCTGGTGTCTCCGAATTATGTCACGACAAGACGTTATAATACGATTACGCAATTCCTCCACATTATCAATTGGATTTCTATAAACCAGTGATTTAAGGTGTCCCCACAAAAAAAATCCAGCGGATTTAAGTCGGGAGACCGTGGGGGCCAAGGGTTAATACCTCCCCGACCTATCCAACGATTTGGATACGTAATATCCAAATACTGCCGAGCCACTAAACTAAAATGGGCTGGAGCACCGTCATGTAAAAAAAACATTTGCTGTCTCAGCTGAATGGGGACATCTTCTAGCATCACTGGTAATTCATTTTCAAGAAATTCTTGATACACTTGTCCAGTCAACCTTGCTGGTAAAAAAAATGGACCGATGAGAAAGTTTTCAATAATGCCGACCCATACATTAAGTGAAAACTGGTGCTGATGACGGTTTTCTGCCACAGCATGTGGGTTCTCATAATGCCATATGTGGTTATTGTGGAAGTTCATAATCGCGTCCCTGGAGAAATTAGCCTCATCGGTGAAAAGTATTTTTCTTATAAACGGTGCATCTTGCCTTATGCGTTCTTGCATCCAACGACACAAAGCCGTTCTTTTCGGAAAATCGCCTGGCAAAAGTACCTGCACCCGCTGAATATGATACGGGTATAAAAGGTTTCTTTTAAGAATATTCCAAACTGTAAAGTTACTAATGTGTACCGTCGGAGCAATTTTCCTAGTGCTTGTGGTGGGATTCTTCCTCGAATTCATTGAGCACCTATTCTTCAATTTGAGGAGTAACTGTTCGGGGATGTCCGTTTTCAGCGGTGAGTTTGTTAAAGCTGCCGGTTTCACTTAGACGTTGGTGTAAACGCGTAAACATGGAGTGATGAGGAATAACACGATTCGGGTAACGTTCAGCATAAATACGCAAGGCTTCTCGTGCGTTTCCGTTAGCCAGTCCATAAATGAAGTGCATATCGCACATTTCATTATTTGTGTAATTGTTAGCCATTTTTTAAACAAATTAATCTTGTCAACTTGTTCTTAAATTATTCACTTTGACATTAATTTTGACGTCTTAAACAAGAATGTGATTATTGTTGCGGCGGCGTTGTCCGTAGTTACGTTAAAAAAAAATATGTTCACAGGCTACTTCGCGATTTTGGAAGCGTGAAATATTAACACGTTACTCATATGTCACTTTTTTAACATGTTAAATAAAGTGACATATTATGAACTACAAGGAAATTTTAAATAAAATTAAAAAAAAAACTTACTTTTTATAACGATCATAGAAAAAATAAATTTTAGCGATCAGTCAAAGTAGATGTTTTTTAATTTTTTGTGCGAAAACCGTGCATCTAAAGGAAAAAGTCCAAGGGATCAAAAATGTTGCAAATAGAACGGGGAATTTAAAAATATTTTTTAATACAAGAAAAACCAGTAGCGTACCATTTTTCTTTATAGAAGTATTCAGCGGAAAACCCGCACACACGCCACTGGAGAACATAAAAATGTTAAAAGTATGTTGGTAAATGGCTCTGGATACACAGACACTGCATACCAATCTTTGGGCAAATATCTACAGGGGTATTTAAGTTATCGAAAAAAAATCATTTTTTTGTTAAAACTTGACCACCCTGTAGCTCAAAATCTAAAAGGTTTAGGACCTATGTTTATAGGAACTTTTTTGCGAATTTTTGTCCGAAGAACACGTTCCTGAATTTTGTCGCAATATATAAAAAACACCCTGTATAAGGCACTTCATAGGATGGGAATGGGAAAAAGGGATTATATTATGAATACAATGATCAATGATTGACTAATAAATATGTATCTCATACAAAGTTTTGTTTTTATTATTGTAACATAAAGATTTGCCTTTTCGTGTTCCATATTGTGAATTCTGCAAATAGGTGATGGGGAAGCCTTGTAGAGATGCACTGCGTAACTCAATGATTTCTTTTCTAGGTTTTGAGGTACTGTACATGATTCCATCTTGTTGAATGTTTTCATTTTCAATGTCCATGACTGGATGACGGTTGAGTTATTTTCGTCCACTTCTCATCTAATCTAACATATTTGTCAGATGACCATTAATATTGTTGTTTACATCATAGTCTCTTGCCAGTAGAAGAATGTTTGTCGCGTTTAGTGCCAGTGGCCTGTAAGGGTACAGGAATATTCCCAATTTTGTATCGACTGGTGGATCGACTATCGTATCGACTATCGTATCGACTATCGATGTCATGATCGATATTTCATATTTCTTTCCAGTTGCATCCCTGAATCTGACTTGAATCATATTATTTGGGTGGCTAAATTGACACTGCGCAGAGACGAAATTTGGTTAGCATTATTTTTTTTGAAATTGATCACAAGTGCTCTGATTGACGGAAACTTGTTGTTTGAGCAATTGCCGTTTCATCATCCTTCTTGGTGATTCCTTCTCTTGCGAAAAGGTTTCATGTGTTGAAGCCAAAATGGAGCCCTTTTTGATTTTGGCTCTCGTGTGATCAGGTCAGGTGGTGGACACCTACTTTTGTGTTAGGCCTTTCCGATAGGAAGGTAAGAAATATTAAATCTCTTTTTGTGTGAATGATATTCGATAGGGTATGTACATTTCAGATATCACGGCCTTATACAGGGGAGCGGGGGGTACAGAATAAGTGGATGATTTGAACTCCATTTTCTTTTGACCACATGCTATGTTTCTGGACTTGAATTTTATCAATCAACACTGTTAACTGGATGGATCACTAAATATCGAATCTCATCAACTATGGACATTTAGAAATCTTGAACTGTTTTTTGGACTTCACTGTTTGGACATCACGTGGACACTATTTTCGATGGTTGAGGCACCTGAGGGATCTTCGTGCTTTGAAGCCTGAGTCACCAATACACTTAAAGGTGGAAGCAAGACCCTGATGATTTCTTGTGTATGTCCCTGGGCATCTATAGGACCCGACAGCCTGGAATTCCTGGCAGAATCCTTGCTGCCAACAGTGCAAGTCCCTAGCAGCCCTTCTGGTTTAGATAGCCAGTGATCCTGACTTCTGACAGGAAGTCCAGGGGAGTCCAGACTCCCGGTATGGTTGATTGATCCTTCATCCCTAGGATTTAGTTACTTTGGAGCCTGAACTCCCAGAGTCCAGTCAGATAGTGAGACGTCCTGGTCCAGCTTGGATGGTAGGAAGAGCTTGCCCTGGTGGCAGCCTGTGGACCCGTCAGCCAGAGTTGCAGCGCAGCATCCAGTTGGCCTGGGATAGACCAAGTGCCCAGGTCTCGAGGTGGTTGTGACTCCTGTCAACTGTGTGGGGATCCAGTTTTCCTAACACACCTAACCCCTAATGCCGACTGAGGGAGGAGTGTCTTTGTTTCATCCAGGTAGTGAGATCTAGTGGACCACAGTTGGAATCTCATGTACAAAACCCAGAACTTGCAGTTAAGGTCAGAACTTTCCATATATTCTTTTTTCCCTGTCTTGAGGACGTTCAACATATAACATATTTTTTCTCACTGTCTGAGGACATTTAAGATGTACTTTTTTCCCTGTCTGAGGACATTTAACCTACATATTTTTTCCCTGTCTGAGGACATTTAATATACATATTTTTTCTCTGTCTGAGGACATTTGAATAGTAATTTTTCACGGTCTAATGTCATGAGATATTTAAACACTTGTCAATAACACATAACAGTCTAAGATCGGATTTTATATACAGGGTGTTTCCTAACCACGGTTTCTAACTGCAGGGGATGATTTGTTAGGTCATTTTAAGAAGAAAAGTTCGTATGAACATATGTCCGGAGTTGCTTCGTTTCTGAGATACAGGGCGTTGAAATTAAAAAAAAAGAAACGGTAATTATAAAATAACATGAATATCCTAGAACCGATTTGGTTGAAATTTGGTACTTTCATTTGTCTAATTTTCTGAAATTTCAGCATATCAAGTGTCAATTATATATTTGGCGGAAATAATGAAAAACTCATTTCTCCAATGCAGGTGTTTATGATATGCAATACAGTGGCTTTGATTTTTTTTCTCGAAAACGAAGCTGCACATGAAGAAAATGCAAGAGACCAAAAAGTTGTATTTTGAGTTGCTCAATCTAAACAAAATAAAAATCTACAAAAAAAAGTCAGTGGCGTACTTTTTTTACACAATATTGCTGGCTGTGGTGCCCATTGAGACGCCACTGGCCCCAATAATGTCAATCTAAATAGGGCTAAATAAGGGTCTTATTAGTTCAAATAAAAGTACCAAATTTCAACCAAATCGGTTCCAGGATATTCATGATGTTTTTAATTCACCGTTTTTATTCTTCAATTTCATCACCCTGTGTCTCAGAAACGAAGCAACTCCGGACATATGATAATAGGAACTTTTCTTCCCAAAATGACCTAACGAATCGCCACCTGCAGTTAGGAACCGTAGTTAGGAAACACCCTGTTTAATAGAGGCTCAAGTTTCGTTTAGCTGAAATCAGTTATGAAAAAACTGTTGCTATGGCAACGATCGTCATGATAACGAGTAAAAAAAAATCCCGATTCCCGTGGTGAGGAAATGCGTGGTTGCCAAATTGTATCGGGTTCAGTATAGCTGAAATCGGTTATGAAAAAACTGTTGCCATGGCAACGATCTTCATGGTAAGAAGTAAACAAAAACCCGATTCCCGTGGTGAGGAAATGGGTGGTTGCCAAGTTGTATAGGGTTTAGTTTGGCTGAAATCAGTTATGGAAAAACTATTGCCATGGCAACGATCGTCATGGTAACGAGTAAACAAAAATCCGATTTCCGTGGTGAGGAAATGCGTGGTTGCCAAGTTGTATCGGGGAATTATTGCTTCATTCATTAATTTCAAAAACACTCTTCAATGTAACCATCCTTCGCGTGCCGAGCTATTCGACAAAATCAAAAAGAAACAGAGCCATTTTGGAATATTCATTACGAGGTAACGCGCAGGATATAGGAAGACAGACTACAGGTACTGATTTTTTAATATAGATGGCCCACCCACATTATCCTTTGCCTTCATTTCGATTCACCCATACCTTTCTTCATGCGCACATTTTGATTCAGGCAACAGTCTTCAAACATACACGAACGATGCCTTGCTACCAAATCTGAACGATGTTGGGAAATATATGTTTTCCTAGAAGAAGGTTGATTTAAGTCGAGTTAGGTTAGATTGTTTGGAAAAAGTAGTGTCCTTTTTTATGCAGTCTTCGAACACACACGAACTATGCCTTGCTACCAAATCTGATCGATGTTGAAAAATATATTTTCTCTAAGAAGGTTCACTTAAGCCGAGCTAGGTTAGATTGTTTAGAAAGAGTAGTATCCTTATGCGCTATTTGTTCCGCACTATTTTGTCGCTCGCTATTTTGTTTACCCCTGTTCAATAACGAAGCCTATTTTTTCCTGACGTTATTTCCATATTGGTGTAACATCAACTTTTAGTAAATGTTACTTTTTCTATGAAATATTGATAGTACCAAGTATTCAACTGACCTTTTCAGAGTAATTAATTCAACTCTGGTTTTCACTGACTGTATTTTGAGAACTTGCATCCCTTTTGTAGGATATTTTGAGCCTTTCTGTTACAGATTTCATGGAGCTACGAGTCACTGGCATTCATCGTAGATCATCCTGTATATTCGTTGCATAATTGATTTTAATTGCATGTTATGTTTTGTTGACTTGATGAAAGTTCATTATTTCAGTTTGTTTCGAAAATATTCATATGAAATGTCAAACGAGTTGTTAAGGTTGTAATTTTAATTCTTCTTTTTCTTTTTGTTCCTTTGTCCCATGTAGCATTAACAAATAGTTCAGCGTTCAGACCTTCAACGAGCAGGATCGCGACAGTAACATATCAAGGTTGATAAACTTCGCTATATCTTCAGAATGTCTAGATAGTAGGCCGTCAGCGTTTTCTTATTGTTATTGATCTGTATTGATTTGTATTGATTATTCATTTGAACCTGATATCGGTTATTGCAACGGTTGATTCGAATCTGGCTATTTGGTTAATATGATTTTTATGACTTTTATCACATGGACATTTAAATTTCCAACTAGAAAAGAGAAAGAAAAATTGAAAATCGTTTATTTCTGCATCTGGCCATCATTGAATCAACTCGAAGGTGGATGTCCGCTAAAGTAAATTTCTGATCATCCACCATTTCTCGTGAAGAACATCTGATTAGAGGTAACTATTCAATTATTAAGAAAATTTTTGATTTATAGAAATTATTATTTTCATGGAATTTGGTCCATATTCAAGGAAATTAATTTGTGAACTTTCATCATCTTGAGGTTACGTTATTATAACATGTTTTCTATTTTTCCTATGTTATAGTTCTGCCAGACTGTTATGTTATTTTGCTGTTATTTTACTTTTATTGTACTTTTAATCTTCACTTTTTGGATTTGGGAGATTATGTAAATTTTGCTCATAAATGCTTCTTTATGGACTCGAAAGAGTAAGCATTTCTAATGATTTGAGGAAACAATCTTCATGGAAAGATTGTCCTGGCTTTTAGAGCCGATTTATTGTTCCTGTTGATGCTGGAAAGCGATTGATGTGAATTTCAAGAAGATAGAGAACATTTCCAACTTGTTGTCATAAATTCAACGTACTGGCTGGACTAAGCGTACTTATAGGTCACCTGACGTCTCACCAGACTCGTATGCTCTCATGGAATCTGGAACCTGGAGCCCGAAATGATAATGAAATTGAACATGATGTGATTTGGAAGCTGGAAATATCAATAAGCTCTGGTCAAACAACATTTTCTGGCTTATTCACAATCTTGCTGACATAAGGTATTCCCTGCATATTATAAAGTATTCACTGATTGAAGAAACATTTATTATCAAATCTTTTATAATATAAAATCGAGTACATTTTGGAATCTAGTACAATTGAAAAATCGTTATATAATATTCCTATATCTGTGAAGGTGTAATGCATTATATCTGGGGAATATTTCACTGATTTAATTGATTAGATTTACTCGAGCCTGATGATCATTGTGTCAATAAGTTTCACTGATAGGAGATCGATTATGCACACCTAGTTGCACTTCAGGTGCAGTCAGATTCATTTGTGACACATATTATAAATGTTTTGTGATGCAGATTTATTACTCCTTTGAATACCCTTTTTAGTCAGTAAATGAACCTAAATTTTATTTGTTTGATTTGTTTTCCTATCCTTCAGCACAGACAATTTCTTTCTACAGGGATTGGCTTAAGAAAGAGGTTTGTTGAACTTTATTTTCTGTAGATGGCTTCCAAATAAAATCTTATCTGGTGGAACTATCTTCCTTATGCTAATTGTTATATTTTTGACAAAGTTACATGATATGGTAAGTAAATGAACCACAACCCATTTGCCCCGACTATATGAGCTGACCGTTCGCACAGTAAAACCTGAAATTTCTGAATTTCTCACGTTTAAGGGTTATTCAAATGGCGCTAACAACGTATGGGCCTGTGAATTTCATTAAACTCTGTCAAAAAAGTGCTGTGAGGTTGGACAACAAATATTTTTTGGTGAAAATCTGAGTTGTCAGTTGTTGAATTTATTTTGAATCTATCTTCAAGAATTTTTTATTGTTGTGTAAGTATATTTTGTGTGTATTTTGTTACTTGGTACTGAAAATATTTTTGAGTGAGTTTTTTGGTACATTTTTCTTTGAAAAATTTGAATTTTTAAAATGGAAGGAAAGATTGAAGCCTTGTTCTTGTCTGAAGAAGAAATTGATTATGAGCTACGTATCAGGAATATAAAAGCTGCTAGGAAAACTCTAACATCTAAAAGGATAATTTTAAACCGACTAATTAGTACTGAAACTGTATCAGTAAAATTAGTGGATCTTGAATTCAGAGAAAACTTTCATTGATAAAACTCTTTCAGATTTAGAATTTTTGATTATTAGTTTTTCAGGTCCAACATCAGATCAAATGTATAAAATTATTGAATCTAGGTTGACTTCTTTAACTGGTAGAGTAGGACGTTTCAAGATTCCTGATCAACCTGAAGAGTTGAAATTATCTTTGTCTGAATATAAAGATTATGCAGTTTCCACTTGCATTGAATTAGAAGCAAGATTATCTTTTAATGTAAAACCTGATACTAATAGAGCTTCGACAAGTTTTTCTTCAGGAAATAGTAAGTCTATTCCAGTCTATAAATGGGGAATACAATTTGATGGGACTAGTAGTTTGAAATCTTTTTTGGAGAGGGTAAAAGAGTTATCTTGAGCTAGAGGTGTTTCAGAACAAGAACTTTTTCAATCAGCTATAGATTTATTTTCTGGTCGTGCTTTGATTTGGTATAGAGCAGTTAGAGAGTAAATTTTCAATTGGAATGAACTGGTATCTCAATTAGAAAATGCATTTTTGCCAGCATCTTATGATGATAAACTTTTGGAAGAAATTAAATCTCGAACACATGGTCGAGATGAACCTGTTGACATTTTTGTGGCAATAATGTTGAATTTATCTAAAAGATTGAGCCATCCTCTTGAAGACCAGGAAATGTTGAAGATCATCAGAAGAAATGTTTTGCCAAAATATACTAGACTTCTTCCTTTGCAGAATATAAACACTATAGCCGATTTGATAAGTTTCTGTAGAAAAGTTGATGAATGTAATGAACTTCTGCAGAGATATACTCCACCAAAATCCCTGAACTGTTTGGAGAGAAATTATATAGGAAAAAGTAGTAAGAAAAATACTAAGACCTTTTCTCAAAAATTCAATGAGTCAAATTTTTCTGATAGACCTTCTGTCTCAGGAGTGAACTCCAATAATGAATCAAGACAAATAACTTGTTTTCGATGTAGAAAAATAGGTCATATCTCTCGAGAGTGTAAAGAGTCCCGCAAATTAGTATGTTTTGGTTGTGGTAGGCCTAATGTAATGAGACCTAATTGCCCCAAATGTAATAATTCAAAAAACTAGTTACGGAGGCTGAGCAGGTTGGCAATAGCTCAATCTCATTGTGTGTTGGCCAAAATTCTCAAAATTTTCAAAGGAGAAGAAAAAATAATATTTCTAAATGTGACCACTTTCTAACAAATAATTGTGAAGATTCTAGAAAAAAGACAGTTGATGATGTAATTGAATCTAATGATGTTTCACCACTGTTCATTTCAAGACCTTTTGATAATATACCATATATTTCACTAAAACTTTATGATGAAGAAATTGTTGCACTGGAGCAAATTTAACTTGTCTAGGTGCTCACTCTATGGAATTGTTGAGAAAATATAAGATTGAATTGAATAAAACTCAGAGAAAGATTGTAACTACAGCTGATGGAAATGGACAAAAAGTTATAGGACGATGTCAAATACCAATAAACCTTGGAAATATTCGTAAATTGGTAACTGTGATGTATTAATATCGAATTTATTATTATATACCTGTGTGCCTCACTCTGTATGTTCTTTCAGCATCTTTTTATATACAGTTCTCACCTCAGTTTTTATACGCACCTACCGTTGTACGATTTAGCAAGTAAACGGCAGTCTATATATAATGTTAATCGAAAACACATGTCATATTAAATTAATATATTAGTAGTTGGGAAAACCTGAGTTTATGTTCATAATAACAACTCCCAGCGAAACGTTGGCGACGAGAGATAAAGTGTTTTAATGTTAAGTTGTTACCGAATTCGATAAAATGGCGAATTTGGGACACATCAGAGAATTCGATCCTCATACTAGTGATTGGACCATCTTCAGTCGTAGACTGGATAACTATTTCATAGTAAATAGTGTAACGGACAACCCCAAGAAATGTGCCATATTATTGAACGCGCTTAGTGAGGAGGCCTACAAGTTAATCTACAATCTGTCATTACCCAACAAACCTGAAGAAAAACAGTATGCAGACTTGGTGAAAATGTTTAATGACCATTTCAAACCCAGTGAGTCTGTGTTCGCCTATCGGTACAAGTTCTACAATGCAACAAAGTTACCACAAGAAAGTTCGGCAGAATGGGCCGCGAGAGTGAGAAGTCTCGCCTCATATTGTGAGTTTGATGCAAATGTACTCGATATGATCCTCAGGGATCGTTTCGTTATTGGTTTCGAAAAAGGAGCAGTGCAAGACAGACTTTTCGAGGAAAAGAAAGACTGCACATTCAACGATACCATTCACATCGCTCCATGCAAAATGGCTGCGAAGCAGAATACCTCGTTGGAGGGGCCAGTGATAAAGGTTGAACCGGGCGTTCATCACGTAACACAATGGAAGAAACGTCAAAATACGCATCCTGTCCAAGGTCGACCGTCAACAAGTGGAGGTGCAAGTGGAAGTGCAAGTGCAAATCGAAAATGTGCTGTTTGTGGAAGGGGCAACCACCCCACAATCAAATGTAGATATCGCGAGTTTACATACAATTTGTGCAAAATGAAAGGACATTTGGCACCAGTGTGCCAAAATAAACATAATAACGGAAAAAATACAAAGAATTTTCAAGTTTTCTAGAAGTAAATGAAGATGAATGTTTTTCAATCTACTCTTGTTTGGTAAGTAATGAACCTTATTATGTTAACGTCACGATTGATAATAAAGAGTATTCTTTTCAACTTGACTCGGGAGCAGGTATTTCGGCGGCTTCAGAAGATTTCTATATGAGTAACTTCGAAAAATATCCATTAACCCCATCAGATAAAGTTCTGCATTTTTATAATGGAAATAAAATGAAACCGTTAGGAGTTTTTCAGGCCGAAGTTTTTTTTAATGATGTTTCTCACATTATTGATATTTTTGTCATAAGAAACGGAGCAATTCCAATATTGGGACGTGATTTCATGAACCTTTTCAACTTAAATATCACGGTTTCGGTTAATTATTCCGATACTCATATTAGTATTGAGGAAATTATGAAAAGATTCAAGGATGTATTCGCGCCAGGACTCGGTACCTTTTCCAAAGGAACTGTATCATTGAAATTGAAAGACGAAACTTCTCCTATGTTTTTTCGTGCCACGCCTTTACCTTATGGTATAAAAGACGCGGAATTAAATAGATTGGTGGAGATAGGTATATTAAAACCCGTAGATTATTCACCCTGGACAACTCCCATTGTCCCGGTAATAAAAAAGGACGGTACAGTACGCATATATGGCGATTTTAAAATTACGATAAATCCTGTTCTCGAAATTGACCAATTCCCGCTTCCAAGAATAGACGATTTGTTTGCTGGGCTACAGGGTGGTGCAATTTTCTCCAAATTGGACCTTTCTCAAGCTTATGCACAGATATGTTTGGACGATAAATCAAAAGAATTAGTTACGATATCTACGCATAAGGGTTTATTTCAATATCAGCGATTGCCTTATGGCGTTGTATGCGCATGCGCTAAATTCCAGAAGATTATGGAATCTTTATTGCAAAATATTGAGGGATCGGTAGTTTTTCTCGATGACATTTTGATTTGCGGAAAAGATAATATGGAGCATAATATACGACTTGAAAAGGTCCTTGTTCGTTTACAAGAAGTCGGTTTGAGAGTTCGTGCTGATAAATGCAGTTTTAATCAATCCGAAGTCCAATATTGGGATTACATAATCAATAAGGATGGTTTGCATACATCTCAAGATAAAATTATTGCGATAAGAGATGCTCCAATTCCGGAAAATGTTACCCAGTTAAAATCTATACTGGGAATGATAAATTATTACGGCAAATTCGTCCCCAACCTAGCGACAGTATTAAATCCCCTGTATAGCTTACTGAAAAAAGATAAAAAAATTATTTGGAGTCGTGAATGTGATGTGGCATTCAACAAAATTGAAGAATTGTTGATGTCAGCAAATGTACTAACGCATTATAATCCTGAATATGAATTGAAACTCACCACTGATGCAATTCCGTATGGTATCGGATGTTTGATCAGTCATGTTTTACCAAATAAAGTTGAAAAACCTATAGCATATGCCAGCCGTACGCTCTCAAATGCTGAGAGAGGTTATAGCCAAATTGAGAGAGAGGGTATTGGTATCATTTATGCTTTGTGCAAGTTCAACCAATACTTATATAATAGAGAATTCATTTTAGTTACTGATAACAAGCCCTTAATGGCAATTTTCAATCCTAAAAGGGGCATTCCCCAATATTCAGCGAATATGTGAAGTCTGAAGAAAATACCGCAGATTTTCTGTCACGATTACCGATCCATAATGAAGGTGAAAATGAATGGAAATCTGTGGATGTAGACTATTTCAATCATTTTTCTGAAAACGAAATTACAGCAGTTCATTTTGATAATATCAGACAACATATACGGTTTGATGAAATTTTACAAAGAGTAATTAAATACGTTAGATATGGTTGGCCAAAGAGCGCAAAGAAAGGTACAAAATTCAAGCAGTACTATCCTATTAGGCATGAACTTTCTATCGAGGATAATATTCTGTTGTGGAATCATCGAATTGTTATACCAGGTGTATTAAGAAAGCGCATTTTGGCGCAGCTTCACTCATCTCATTTAGGTGTTATCAAAATGAAAAGCATTGCTCGTAATCATTTTTATTGGCCAGGTATCAATGATGATATCGAAAAATTGTCCAAATCATGTCAGGATTGTTCTGTCAATGAGGCAAGTCCTCCGAAAAATACCTTAATTCCATGGAAATGGCCGGAAGAAATTTTTTATAGAGTCCATATCGATTATTTCGGACCTTTTCTTGACCATTACTTTCTAGTTGTGCTAGACGCACATTCTAAATGGATCGAAGTATTTCCTACAAAAACCTTGACTTCAAGTTTTACTGTGAAAGCACTTCTTTCTACATTTTCACGGTTTGGAATACCAAAATATTTAATTTCTGACAATGCTAGAAATTTCACTAGTTCGGAATTCCAAGCATTTTTAAATAATCACCATATAACACACGTAACATTATCTCCTTTCAATCCGCAATCGAACGGTGCTGCAGAGATATCAGTTAAAATAGTTAAAAACTCCTTGAAAAATGCTCTTGGCACTAACAAAAACATAGATATCTCGTCCACATTGAACAATTTTCTCTTTGATTATAGAACCTCTGTGCATTCTACAACAGGTGTTTCTCCTTCGATATTAATGTTTGGACGCGACATACGTACTAAATTTGATTTACTGAAACCTCCTTCGGATGATATCAAAAGCAGAGTAGAACAACAGCAAGCAAAACAAATAAAAACTTTTGGGGGGAAGGAACGACCCACATTTAAATTTGGTGAAAACGTTATTGTGAAAGATTATCGTTCAGCAAACAAAGTTACATGGATACCCGCGATTATAAAAAAAATAATCGGAAAATGTACTTATATAGTGTCGATTCCCAATATCAATCGTGTATGGAAACGTCACACGAATCAAATTTTGAAATCAGATGTCAAGTGTCATCTACCAATCACCGATTATTATAAAAATGCAGAACAGAAAGAAGATGACGCTGAAATCGTTGAACCTAGCTGTTCGGGTTCGGTTGAAGAGCTGAGACGCCGAAATGACAATACAGATATTTTTCCAAATTCCGTAAACGATGATTTAACAAATACGCCTATCACCACAAATAGCGAAAGACCACGGCGTAATGCAAAACCTCCGGAAAGATTAACTTATAACTGATAGGGTTCATTACCTGATCTAAATTTGATATTTTCAATTTGCGTAATTGCTCGATAATTTGTAATCATTATCCATATTATTATATTCTTCATTTAGAGAGGGAAGAGTGTGATGTATTAATATCGAATTTATTATTATATACCTGTGTGCCTCACTCTGTATGTTCTTTCAGCATCTTTTTATATACAGTTCTCACCTCAGTTTTTATACGCACCTACCGTTGTACGATTTAGCAAGTAAACGGCAGTCTATATATAATGTTAACCGAAAACACATGTCATATTAAATTATTATATTAGTAGTTGGGAAAACCTGAGTTTATGTTCATAATAACAACTCCCAGCGAAACAGTAACTGTTTCAGTTATTCCAAGTTTAAAATGTGGATTGATTCTTGGTAGTGACTTTTGCAAAATGTTTGCCTTTTCCATCAATTTTCTCAATAATTCTTGGGAAATTCAAAGTGAATTCATTTTCAATGTAAATGTTTTATCTGAAGCTCCTAAACAAAATGATTCAGAGATTGGTCTTCGTAAAAATTTATCAAATGAACAGTTGGAACAAGTGAAGAGCACTATGAATTCATTTTCATCAATTTCAAAAAGACAGTACAGATTATCTCCATATATGATGGAACATTTAAATAAAGAACTAGATAGAATGTTAGCCTTGAAAGTAGTGGAAAAATCTGAGAGTCCTTGGAATTCTCCAGTACTCCTTGTAAAGAAAAGTTCAGGTGAACTCAGATTTTGTTTTGATGGAAGATCCTTAAATGAAATTACAAAAAAAGATTCATATCCCCTCCCTCTAGTCGATGATATTTTGAATATGCTCAGTAATGCAAAATTTATTTCATCTATTGATTTAAGAAGTGCATTTTGGCAAATACCCCTTGATGAGGAGAGCAGAGAGAAAACTGCATTTAGTGTACCTGGTCGTGGCTTGTTTCACTTCAAGTGCTTGCCTTTTGGTTTATCAAATTCAGCAGCAATTACGCAGCGTTTGATGGATAGAATTTTGGGACCAGAGTTACAACCTAATGTATTTGTTTATCTGGATGATATAATATGTACTAGTTCAAATTTTGATGAGCATATTAGTTTATTGAAAGAAGTTCATAAACGTTTAGTTGAGGCTAATTTAACTGTCAATTACAAGAAATGTCAATTTTTTAGAGAATCTTTACATTATTTGGGCTTCGTTGTAGATTCTCACGGTTTGAGAACGTCACCAAATAAAATAAAGTCAATGGTAGAATATCCCAGACCTAAAACCACTACAGAAATAAAACGTTTTGTTGGTATGTGTTCATGGTACAGGCGTTTTATTCCTCACTTCAGTACTTTTTTGAGTCCTTTGAATGACTTATTGAAGGGGAGGATTGAAAAGCAAACTGTTCCATGGAATTATCAGGCCGAAAAGGCATTTATTGAAATTAAACAAAGATTGATTTTTGCTCCAATTTTGTGTGCTCCAGATTTTTCATTGGAATTTTGTATCCAATGTGATGCTAGTGAAACTGGATTAGGTGCTGTATTGACACAAGTGCAAAATAATGAAGAAAGAGTCATAGCATATGCTAGTAGAAGTCTTTCTAGGGCCGAGAGAAATTATTCAGCTACAGAGCGAGAATGTCTAGCTCTTGTTTTCTCTTTAGAAAAATTCAGACCTTATGTCGATGGAGTACATTTTAAAGCAATTACTGATCACTCAAGCTTGAAAAATCTCCCTAAGATGGCTGGTACATCTGGTAGACTTAGTAGGTGGGCTATGAGATTGTCCTGTTTCGACTTCGAAGTACTCTATAGACGAGGAAAACTTCATGTGACTCCTGATGCACTAAGTAGAGCCCCTCTGAGCACAGAAATTAATTTTTTGGGTGTAACTCTTGATAATCTTGAACCTTGGTATCTGAAACTGAAAAACAATGTTAGTAAAAACCCTGAAAAATATCCACAGTGGATGATTAAAGGTGGCTATTTGTAACCTCAAATTCGACTTCTAAAATAATCTGAAATATATCCAAAAGTTTCCAAAAAAATGTAAACATATGGTAACCACAATAGAACCAACTGTTACCTCAAGTGTAACCACATGTTACCTAAAATGTTACCTCACTGTTACCTCAGATAAGTATTCAGAATTTGATCGGTTACTAAGCCACGGCTGTCTAGTGACAGGTGGGCATTTGCCGTTAGCTCTAGTGGAGATGGGGTGGTTCGTCAAAGATTTCCCAATACAAATAGTTGATGTTCAAGGGCGCCAGGTAAATTTACCCATCACAAATACCCACAAGGGTTCCTCTCCAAATTTACCAAATAAGAGTAAAACCAAATCAAGTACAAGAACAAGAATATATTCAATATGCAGAAAGTTGAATGTGAACAAACATCATCATCAAGTAGTACTCATTAGACAAAAAAAAGAACAATAAAAAAAAAAATGAAGGAAATGAAGGAAAATTTAATATTCGCCCCTTATCCTTTCGGGAAGCACGCTAAACCTACATGCATAGCAATGGTTACATAAGTATTAGCACATTATTCATATTAATAAAAAAAAATAAAAAAATGGATAGCCGCTGGTTAACACAAATCAGTTAGCACAAAAAAAAAAATATTATCAACTCAGGAATTAAGCGGGATAAGAGAAATGGGAGAATGAGTCGGCGTCGCTTGAGCTCAGGCGCAGGCGCATAGAATTATACCCAACGGGAAGTACCACACCACTACGCTTAATTCAGGGTTTACAAAAAAAAAATAGAGGGGAAGCAAGAGCATTGGCAAAGCAATAATTAAGCGGGTAAGCATAAAAAAAAAATTGCATGAACAAACAAATAAGCTTAGCGGGTTCAAAAACTTGCGTGAATCCTAGCGCGACGTTCTCCACAACAGGCAGCATACACCATCGTACTAATATTCCATTTCTTAAAGTTGGAAGGATCCACCCTGTATAGTAACTGGGATGGTCCACCTTGTATACTAGTGGAGATGGTCCTCCCTGTATAGTAATTGGGATGGTCCACCTTGTGCACTAGTTGAGATGTTCCTCTCTGTATAATGATTGGGATGGTACACCCTGTAGATAGTACTCCTGACCGACTCTTTCAAGGAGGAAAAAAACCCTGTGAGGAATAAATTATATCAAAATCTTCCCCAGAAACAATACGTGAATATGCAATCCCATTATCATTGAATAAAAATATCCCTTTACAACAAGAAAATCTGAGAAGAGAAACTTCCCCAGGAATCCTCTAAATAATAAAAGTGGCAACCCTGTCTTATGAGGTCCCAGCAATGAAAATTGACTTTAAAAACAAACTGAAAACTAATATAAGTTCACCAATATTTTGTACCCCTGAAAAACCTTTTATTATCTGACCTAGAAAACCACAATAAATGTATTTGGAATTGTTACCACTTTACCCATTACCCATTAGATACCATTTCTCAATAAATATGTTTGAATTTCCTGTCTACCAATGTTTATGACTTATCAAGAAATAAATGAAAGTATGAAATAATAATTACAAATACCACTTCCTAACGAACTGAAATAGAATTTTACTCACCCTGGCCAAGGGGTTTCTTTTATGTTAGGTAATTATACCTATTATAGGGCTTCCAGGTGATGTTATCACGCCCGCAAGCGACTATGGGCCTTATGGTATCTGTCGATAAGGAAAAAAAAATAGAACTCGAAGAATATCTATTACTTCCGAACTAGTTTTTCACACTGCTCATCAGAGTGGCATAAATAGCCGTTAACGATTGAAAAAGAATGATAGCACAAATTACATACCTGCAATAGTTTTCGATTGAAGGCGTGGCGTCGTACAAATCCTCAACAGAGAGATGAATCTTGGGAAACCATCAAAATACCAACAACCACAGGCAACAAATTTTCCCAAAATAAATAAACTATCTCCAGAACAAATCCCAATGGCTGGATGATTAAAATAATCAAAATTTTCTGGAGATCGTTTCAGACGACCACTTAGACCTAATCGACCGTAATGATCAACTTGACCGCAGTGCTACCACCCCGTACTCATGACGAGTACCCAATCTGTCGTTATCCTCGTTCTGATCCAGTGTGCCTACTCGCCGCTAGATGGACCTTTACCAAATCTCGAAAGTAATAACTATTACCTAAATATATACATACAATACAACCAGAATCATAGGCACCTAATAACCCTATTCACCCTGGCCTATGAAATCTCAGTATAATCTAAAAACTAAGCCTGATTATTCATGAAATTCCACCTGCTACTTTAGGAATTTCAGGAACTAACTTTGGCAACACCGCACGCTCTATAAACGAATCGAACAATTGGTACTACTGGTAGACATGTTTGACATACCATTATCGACATATCATTATTAATTGACAGACTGACACAAAGTTGACAATAACCTAAATATTAGACCTATTAAAGAGACAATTTACTAAACTGAAATGAGACCCAGTAAATGTAGAGGAAAACATAAAAATATCGCTTCATCAGGTAAGTTAAACTGGCATAAATTCACGTCCTATAATCAATTCTACTGACACTCATCACCTATCTAAAATACACCTACCGAACCTTCTGATCTATAGAAACAAAACAACCAACTATACCATTAACCTTTCCAGGCCGTCGATGTATTATTTACAATAATCAGAGGAACCAGGAACACCTATCGATAACCTCCAGGGACCCCGAATCATTAGTCATAATAATATACTGATATAGGTACGTAGGAAAAATCCATAGGTGATACGATATGATAAACAAATCTGCGTTACTGAAATTCTAACTCGAATGTTTTTAATTTCAGGCAGCGACAGCGAGGACTGGTTTCGGTGTGACTCGATAGAGTGAATGTAGGGTACAGTACCGCACTCAAGAAATGTGCCTGTCCTTATGAGTTGATTGATTACCTAATAAAAATAAGTTGGTGTGGTTTTTTTTTACTTTTCTCTATAAAGTGTGCCATTGGTGATAACTGTTGAAAGTTGCTCCAAATGAAAAATTCAACGTTACAAATCCCCCCCTAACTTCAAGAAATTTACCCCGAAAATTTCTCCTGATCGTAGCCAAAAAAAACAAAAAACGACCTGATCGATATGAACTATTCCTCTGGACCTGGCTTCAGATCTTTGGTGTGCCAAACGCCCTTCGAATTTCCATTAGCGTCCCTCAACTCATACGTCCAAGGAGATAGACGTTTCTGGATATAAAAGGGACCTACATACGTCGGTGCTAGTTTCCGGGAGTAATATTTGGCGGCGTCGGACAAAACATAGTTTTTTTTCCATACGAGTTGGTTTGGGAAGTACTCGACCTGACGACAACGAAGATTGTACCTTTCACAGCTTTTCTCAGCAGCTACTTCCAAACGCTTACGGACATCAGCATACAATCGTTTGAAGGACTCATTGCGACCCATTTCGACAGACTGACAACAATCCTCGATGTCTAGGAGCTCGTCGACCACATAATCCTTGCCAGAAAGTACCATATTATGCCCGAAGTTCATGAAGTAGGGCGACTGCTTTGTAGTTTCGTGTTTGGAAGTCCGGATAGCACATGCAATTTGATTCAAATTCTCATCCCAACAACGGTGGTTGTCCGATACGTACATTGACAACATGGTCTTAATTGTGCGATTTACCCTCTCAGTAGGATTAGCCCTAGGATGATAATTGGCGTTGAATTTCAGACGACAATGAAATTTCTCAGCAAATGCAGCAAACTGCTTACTCCGGTACTGTGGACCATTATCACATATGACTATTTTCGGGACACCAAACAACAGAAACACATCACCTTCTATCCTTCGAATGATGGACTCGGTCGTAGCCTTTCTAAGAGGGAACAATAAGGAAAATTTGGTCAAATAGTCGGTGACAACCAGTATAAAGCTATTACCCTGTTTTGATCTGGGCAAGGGGCCAATCAGATCTGTCGATACCATTTCCCACGGTCGATTGACCTTAGGGTGCGACACCATTTTGTCTGAAGGGCGTTCATGAGAAACCTTGTGAGCAGCACAAACCTGGCAATGTCGTACGAATTTAGCGATGTCATTTCTCATCTTTGGCCAATAGTACTTCTCGGCAACTCGAGCAAACGTCTTATACACTCCAGTGTGTCCAGAAGTTGAGGGCTCATGGGCTTCAACGATGATGCGATGTCGATCACCTTTAGGGACAACCAACGACCACGAGTCATTTGACAACGCCAGACCAGGGTACTCCGTCCCAACGTGTTTCCACAACCGACCACCAGCCAGTCTCCAATTTGGAAACTTCAAGGGGTTCTTACGAATATTCTCGAACATCGACCTATACCACCTATCGACACCAATCTCAGCCATATCTGAGGCACCAACAGCCGCTGTCTCTACGCTATCCAAGATTGGGACTGACCGCGAAAGTGCATCTGGGACTACATTATCTTTCCCCTTCCGATGAACAAGAGTGAAGTTGTATTGTTGCAGCCGAACTGACCAACGAGCCAGTCGACCGGATAGATCTTTGAGATTTTGTAGCCATAATAGACTATAGTGGTCCGTGACCACTGTAAAAGGTACTCCCTCTAGGTAAGGTCTCAACTTCTCAACAGCCCATAGCACAGCAAGACACTCGCGCTCGGTTGTCGAAAAATTGCGCTCCTGTTTGGTCAGAGACCTGCTCAAATAAGAGATTACGCGATCACCATCTTCATGGGTTTGTGTCAGCACCGCTCCAATGCCATACCCTGAAGCATCTGTTTGGACCACGAAAGGCTTTGTGTAGTCGGGACAACTGAGAATGGGCGCAGCAACCAAACACTCTTTTATCCGACGAAACGACCTCGCACACTCCTCAGACCATTGAAACTTGGAATGTTTACGAACTAGGGCGGTTATCGGAGCTATGACTGATGAAAAGTCTGGAACAAACCGGCGATACCAGGAGAACGTTCCGATAACACGACGTACCTCACTGACACAGGTTGGGGCAGGCAATTCCAACATAGCCTTGACCTTTTCGGGATCCACATGGAGGCCATTGCGATCCACGACATACCCTAAATATCGCATTTCAGGAAGGCAGAATTGGCACTTTTCCACACTAATGGTTATCTTAGCTTCTCTCAACCTACGGAATACCTCTTCCAAAATGGCAATATGTTGTTCAAAGGTTTGACTCACTATGACGACGTCATCCAAATACACGAAAACATGTGGCTCCAAATCATGACCTAAGACACTGTCAATTAAACGTTGCCACGTTGCCGGAGCGTTATGTAACCCAAAGGGCATACGTCGAAATTGGAACAAACCTCGATTAGGAACCGTGAAAGCAGTATATTTCTTTGAATCCTCGGCCACCGGGACTTGCCAGTATGCTGACTTCACGTCGAGGCTAGATAGATATTTTGCATCTCTAAGTTTATCTAGAGTGTCTGAAACTAGAGGTAAAGGATAACTATCGCGAACAGTAACCGAATTCAACTTCCTGAAGTCAACACAAAAGCGGAAAGAATTGTCCTTTTTCCTTACCAATAAAATGGGAGAGGACCAAGGGCTATTCGAAGGCTCGACAATCCCCAGTTTGAGCATCTCTTCTAGCTCCTTGTCGATTTGCTGTTGGACTACTGGATTCACCCGATAATACCGCTGCTTAATCGGTGGGCTATCCGTGGCAATGATGTGTTCGGCCTTATCAGTACAACCAAGCTCCTTCCCCATTAACGAGATATTATGATCAATTACTGCCTGAAGCCTTTCGGTTTCCAACTGGCTCAATAATGTCTGGTTACTAACGTGCTCCACGGAGTTCACGGTGATGGGCTCATTCGAAAAATGCCACTCGTTATGTCGTAGGTCTGGAACAATACCCATGAGTTTCCAGAAGTCTGCTCCTAAAATGAGCAAATGAGGCAGATCTGGCACAACCATGGCGTCAATCAACCGAAACCTACCCCTAACAGTGACAGGCAATTCAACTACACCAATACTTTTACAACGATTTCCATTGGCCACCGTACAAGAAGTTGTTTCCAATGAATTAACCGGTAACCCTAGTTCCTGAACAACTTTCCACCCTTTACTACCAAGAACCGTCCTCGATGCCCCTGAATCTAGCAAACCTAATAAAGTCTTTCCTAGAATGTCAATTTTTAAATATGGTCGTTCATCATCCATAGCGTGTTCTAATACATAATCAAGGAGTACCTGAAGTTTACCGACCGAGTGTTCCTGAACGACACGCCTACCTCGATCTCTTAGGTGTGTCGTCGACCATTTCCCTGAGACGAGCAATCTGGACACGTCCTCACTGTTACTCCTTCCCGCTTACATCTGTAACAAAATCTCCCAGTTTTGACTGTACAGCCGACCGCACGATGCCCCGGTTTATTGCATCTATAACAAATTATCTCCTTCGAAGCTGCAGGAACCTCCGACTGAGAGGTCGAACTGTGACAACTATCCACTTCAATAGGGTCACTACCAATGTAGGCGAGGTCTGGCTCCAGAGCGTTGCTCCTCCTTGATGGTCCGGCGAAGTTCTCAACTGCTTCCTTACGGGCCTCCAAACGCCTACATAATTCACGAAGGTGCGAAATAGAATTGACGTCCACAAGCGCCAACTGGTTCTGGTAGAAGGGAGCTATATTCCGTAATAAAATTTTCAACTTTGTCTCTTCTGATACACGACAAGTTAATCGACCAAAATAACCCATCATAACGGCCAAGTAGATACCGATTGATTCGTCCGGGCCCTGAGTCCTCCTTCCTATCTCTTCGAATAATTTTTCGTTGAAGTTCGAAGAGAGATACTCCTCTCTGAGTAACGCCACAAATTCATCCCACGTGCTCACCTCATGCCTATAGGCTAAATAAAATTGATAGGCCCTTCCTGTAAATAAGTCGATGCCTGACTCCAGCAATGTCTCCTTTGAGACGTGTCGAGCAATCCTCAATTCCTCCACTCTACCTAAAAATGCATTCAGAGAATAACCCTTCTTATCACCAGAAAATTTACAATCCCATTTGTTCGGTAATATTGGCTTGATAAAGTTGGTATTGGAAGTTGAAGCTTGAGCTGGAGGTGGAGAAACACTCGATGACCTACTTTGGGGTTGGATTTGGGCCTGGAAATGCGATTCCTCAAGAAGACTTAGCTGTGGTGGGACCTTTCGAAGCTGCTCATGCTCATCAGCCTTCAAATGCAACAATTCCAACAGAGCTAACGTTTTTGCAAGAAGTTCTGGCCTGACATCAGCATCTTCGTCAATATGCTCGGTCCGATTGAGAATATGTGCCAATTTGCTCTGATATTTTTGAAAGAGATTACTAATACGCGAATCATTGAAATCTACAATGAGAGGTTCCAGCTCCTGAAGCTTAGCCTTGACGGCGTCTGCGTCTTCCTCGACCGTGAATGGATACCTGGGTAGTTTGATACTACTACCACTCTTTTCAAGCCTGATGGCCATAGTTAGGGATTGGCGCATCTGTTCTACCGTACCAGTTGCAATACCCCTGATGCATAGCTCATATGAGAGCTCATCCTGACTCAACCTATTAACTTGCATCTTAGCAGCCATGGTGAAAATAAAGAATTGCTGACTATTATACTAATTAGTTTTCTTTTATCCTGACAAGGGACAAGACTTTTTTTTCCCCAATAATCAAAAAGCAAACGTATATATATAAACAGTATAACTGTGAGCACGATGAAAACTGAAAACCCAATAAGTGCAAAAAAAAAAAAAAAAAACAAAATGCGACACTAGTATAAGTTACAACACAAATATCTGAGTACGTATCCAGAGAAATGAACATAAACAACTTCCCTCCTGAATATATTATTTGACTCGCCCCACGTTGGGCGCCAAAATGTAACCTCAAATTCGACTTCTAAAATAATCTGAAATATATCCAAAAGTTTCCAAAAAAATGTAAACATATGGTAACCACAATAGAACCAACTGTTACCTCAAGTGTAACCACATGTTACCTAAAATGTTACCTCACTGTTACCTCAGATAAGTATTCAGAATTTGATCGGTTACTAAGCCACGGCTGTCTAGTGACAGGTGGGCATTTGCCGTTAGCTCTAGTGGAGATGGGGTGGTTCGTCAAAGATTTCCCAATACAAATAGTTGATGTTCAAGGGCGCCAGGTAAATTTACCCATCACAAATACCCACAAGGGTTCCTCTCCAAATTTACCAAATAAGAGTAAAACCAAATCAAGTACAAGAACAAGAATATATTCAATATGCAGAAAGTTGAATGTGAACAAACATCATCATCAAGTAGTACTCATTAGACAAAAAAAAGAACAATAAAAAAAAAAATGAAGGAAATGAAGGAAAATTTAATATTCGCCCCTTATCCTTTCGGGAAGCACGCTAAACCTACATGCATAGCAATGGTTACATAAGTATTAGCACATTATTCATATTAATAAAAAAAAATAAAAAAATGGATAGCCGCTGGTTAACACAAATCAGTTAGCACAAAAAAAAAAATATTATCAACTCAGGAATTAAGCGGGATAAGAGAAATGGGAGAATGAGTCGGCGTCGCTTGAGCTCAGGCGCAGGCGCATAGAATTATACCCAACGGGAAGTACCACACCACTACGCTTAATTCAGGGTTTACAAAAAAAAAATAGAGGGGAAGCAAGAGCATTGGCAAAGCAATAATTAAGCGGGTAAGCATAAAAAAAAAATTGCATGAACAAACAAATAAGCTTAGCGGGTTCAAAAACTTGCGTGAATCCTAGCGCGACGTTCTCCACAACAGGCAGCATACACCATCGTACTAATATTCCATTTCTTAAAGTTGGAAGGATCCACCCTGTATAGTAACTGGGATGGTCCACCTTGTATACTAGTGGAGATGGTCCTCCCTGTATAGTAATTGGGATGGTCCACCTTGTGCACTAGTTGAGATGTTCCTCTCTGTATAATGATTGGGATGGTACACCCTGTAGATAGTACTCCTGACCGACTCTTTCAAGGAGGAAAAAAACCCTGTGAGGAATAAATTATATCAAAATCTTCCCCAGAAACAATACGTGAATATGCAATCCCATTATCATTGAATAAAAATATCCCTTTACAACAAGAAAATCTGAGAAGAGAAACTTCCCCAGGAATCCTCTAAATAATAAAAGTGGCAACCCTGTCTTATGAGGTCCCAGCAATGAAAATTGACTTTAAAAACAAACTGAAAACTAATATAAGTTCACCAATATTTTGTACCCCTGAAAAACCTTTTATTATCTGACCTAGAAAACCACAATAAATGTATTTGGAATTGTTACCACTTTACCCATTACCCATTAGATACCATTTCTCAATAAATATGTTTGAATTTCCTGTCTACCAATGTTTATGACTTATCAAGAAATAAATGAAAGTATGAAATAATAATTACAAATACCACTTCCTAACGAACTGAAATAGAATTTTACTCACCCTGGCCAAGGGGTTTCTTTTATGTTAGGTAATTATACCTATTATAGGGCTTCCAGGTGATGTTATCACGCCCGCAAGCGACTATGGGCCTTATGGTATCTGTCGATAAGGAAAAAAAAATAGAACTCGAAGAATATCTATTACTTCCGAACTAGTTTTTCACACTGCTCATCAGAGTGGCATAAATAGCCGTTAACGATTGAAAAAGAATGATAGCACAAATTACATACCTGCAATAGTTTTCGATTGAAGGCGTGGCGTCGTACAAATCCTCAACAGAGAGATGAATCTTGGGAAACCATCAAAATACCAACAACCACAGGCAACAAATTTTCCCAAAATAAATAAACTATCTCCAGAACAAATCCCAATGGCTGGATGATTAAAATAATCAAAATTTTCTGGAGATCGTTTCAGACGACCACTTAGACCTAATCGACCGTAATGATCAACTTGACCGCAGTGCTACCACCCCGTACTC
The DNA here is from genome assembly GCA_918026855.4 of Phaedon cochleariae. Classification (NCBI taxonomy): domain Eukaryota; kingdom Metazoa; phylum Arthropoda; class Insecta; order Coleoptera; family Chrysomelidae; genus Phaedon; species Phaedon cochleariae. Next base: position 42,965,864 of record OU896715.1, on the reverse strand, counting down.
ATGACGAGTACCCAATCTGTCGTTATCCTCGTTCTGATCCAGTGTGCCTACTCGCCGCTAGATGGACCTTTACCAAATCTCGAAAGTAATAACTATTACCTAAATATATACATACAATACAACCAGAATCATAGGCACCTAATAACCCTATTCACCCTGGCCTATGAAATCTCAGTATAATCTAAAAACTAAGCCTGATTATTCATGAAATTCCACCTGCTACTTTAGGAATTTCAGGAACTAACTTTGGCAACACCGCACGCTCTATAAACGAATCGAACAATTGGTACTACTGGTAGACATGTTTGACATACCATTATCGACATATCATTATTAATTGACAGACTGACACAAAGTTGACAATAACCTAAATATTAGACCTATTAAAGAGACAATTTACTAAACTGAAATGAGACCCAGTAAATGTAGAGGAAAACATAAAAATATCGCTTCATCAGGTAAGTTAAACTGGCATAAATTCACGTCCTATAATCAATTCTACTGACACTCATCACCTATCTAAAATACACCTACCGAACCTTCTGATCTATAGAAACAAAACAACCAACTATACCATTAACCTTTCCAGGCCGTCGATGTATTATTTACAATAATCAGAGGAACCAGGAACACCTATCGATAACCTCCAGGGACCCCGAATCATTAGTCATAATAATATACTGATATAGGTACGTAGGAAAAATCCATAGGTGATACGATATGATAAACAAATCTGCGTTACTGAAATTCTAACTCGAATGTTTTTAATTTCAGGCAGCGACAGCGAGGACTGGTTTCGGTGTGACTCGATAGAGTGAATGTAGGGTACAGTACCGCACTCAAGAAATGTGCCTGTCCTTATGAGTTGATTGATTACCTAATAAAAATAAGTTGGTGTGGTTTTTTTTTACTTTTCTCTATAAAGTGTGCCATTGGTGATAACTGTTGAAAGTTGCCCTAAATGAAAAATTCAACGTTACATATTTATTTAAACACACTCCAGGTAAAATAGCTTTGAAAACTAACATTTCAGAATGAAAATTATTAGTTCCATCTGATCAAAAATTGAAGATAATTCATGATTGTCATGATTCACCAACTTCTGCTCATTTAGGATATTTCAAAACCTTGAAAAAGGTTGCTGAAACTTTTTATTGGCCTAAAATGAGGAAAGATATCTTGAATTATATTAAAAATTGTAGAGTATGTGGTAGTCAACAATCTTTAAATGGTAGACGTTTTGGTTTAATGGGAGCTGAAAAGGAAGTGAGTTTTCCATTTCAATTTGTAAGTACTGATGTAATGGGTCCTTCTCCTAGAAGTACCAAGGGTAACAAATTCCTTATTGTGGCGTCAGACTATTTTTCAAAATTCGTTATTTTAAAACCTGTTAAAAATGCTACTGCTCCTGCTATAGTATCATTTTTGAAAGAGGTATTTTTGACTTATGGTGTTCCTCAAGTTTCAGCATTAGATAATGCCCCTGCTCATACTGGTAAGATATTTGATGAGTTCGTCGAAAATTTCAAAATCCCTAAAATATATTTTAATTGTCGCTATCACCCTCAAGTTAATCAGACTGAGAGAGTCAATCGCACTATTGGAACTGCCATTAGAAGTTTCATAAAAGACTCTCACAAACACTGGGATAAAGAAATTTTAGAAATCCAGCATGCATTACATTCTGCCACTCATGAAGTGACTGGTGTCAGTCCAAATTTTTTGAATTATGGAAGGATAACTCCAGCATCTGGAGATTATTATGGGGAAAACTTTGATTTTGAGTTAGATAATAATGAGGAAGCCAGAAGAAAATATTCTGAAGAAATTGAAAAATTACCACCACTTTATAAAAAGGTTAAAGATAGATTAACAGCTTCTTATAATAAAAACGCCCAGTATTACAATCTGAGAAGGCGTGAACATGTTATTAAAGTAGGTGAATTGGTCTGGAGGCGCAATATGGTCTTTTCTGATGCTGACAAAGATTTTTCTGCGAAATTGGCACAGCGTCATGTTTTGTGTAAGATCAAGAAGGTGCTATCAAAAGTGGCTTATGAGTTGAGCAATCTAGATGGTACACCTGCAGGTACTTGGCATGTCTCAAAACTCAAGCCATATTTTGGCACTGATCTTAATGATGATGAGCAAAATAGGTAAATAAAAGTAAAACTTATTGATGACTTAAAACAGTTCTTTTTGTACTTGATAAGTCAAGAACTGAAGAATAATAAGTCATCTGACAGTTTTTGATCTTTTGGAGAATCATTTATTTTTTCTTGGATTCTCAGCAGACTTTGTCTGTCGGTTTAAAAGACCGCCTTTTTGATGAACTCAGGTCACTGAAAGTATTTTCTGAAGTTTTAACTTGCACTTCTCATACCTGTAGACTTTTGAACTTGGATTTTTTTGTTAAATCTTTTTGGACTAGATGTACATCTCCAACCTTTTGACTTTATTCTCTTAGTTTGATAATTAGATATAGTTAGGCTAGGAAAATAAAATGAAATCAAGTTACTCTCTGGTTTCCAGGGGTACTTGTACAAAAAAAAATTATAGGTAGTTATAGTTTAGGTTATCCAGATCTGGATAGAGCTCTAGATAAAGCTGTAGATAAAGCTATAGATGAATTTAGGAAAATCTGAGTGTATACAGTATAGTATGCAATATGATTTTCAGGATTTACAGTACTTGTAAATATTTTATAGTTTGTAATTTTTGTAGATATTTCTTAGGATAGGTAGTTGAGGTAGCTTACCTTGTATTGGGGTAGAAGTTGGCTATCCCTAGCCTTGAGCTTAAAGCAACTTGAACTTGATACAGTTCCCAACTAGTGGTGGTTATGTACTCATGCGACGCTATGAGGTACAAACTTGAGTCCACATCAGAAACATCTCTGATTACTGCTTTCAGTCAGCAATGTGTCATTCTTTTCTGATTTCATTACTTACAGGTTGAGGATAGTTGTCTTAGGTTTTGTTTCACCTGCAAAATGATTGGAAAATGTGATTGAATTATCACATTAGCTTTTGCAGTTGCATTCATGTGTTCAAATCCTTGATGAGGATACCCTGAACTTTGAAAATTTTTTTTGGTACTTGTACACTTTTGTTGAAGATTTCAAAGGTAATTGAAACAAATTATAGCCTTGTTTAGTACACACTTACCTGAAGTAAGTTGTATTTCCTGTGGTGTCCTACCATTGGACATTTTTGAACATCTTTGACATATGTATTTGTCATATTTCTTTTGGGGGTAAGAGTTGGTTATCCCTGGATTTTTCCTAAAGTAACTTGAGCTTGGACATGTTCCCAACTTGTGATTATGTCACAGCAGTAACACCTCTGTCATTTATTACCACTGTGTTATGTGGACAGTCATAACCAGTGATGGTCCATAAACACTGCTCCACTTTAACTTTTGAATTTATCAATAACACTTAAGTATGTTGTTGAGACTCCACATTAGGTTGATGGCAGTGAAAGTCTGTCAAGATGTGTTTTATCAGTTGAAGACAATTTTTTTTAGAGACATGCACATTTCAGGATGAAAATCTTTGTAGTTTTGCGAACTCGTGCATTGTTGTTTTTATTGCTTTGTTGTCTGTTAATATTTGGATACTGATAGATGTCTAGGGGATCCGGAATACTTATCCCTCTATATCAATTATTGATGATATTATGATTTCCCTAAAAATTTAAATTGCTGCGAACTTTTCTCTGGCTAGGAGGGTGGTGTAACATCAACTTTCAGTAAATGTTACTTTTTCTATGAAATATTGATAGTACCAAGTATTCAACTGACCTTTTCAGAGTAATTAATTCAACTCTGGTTTTCACTGAATGTATTTTGAGAACTTGCATCCCTTTTGTAGGATATTTTGAGCCTTTCTGTTACAGATTTCATGGAGCTATGAGTCACTGTCATTCATCGTAGATCATCCTGTATATTCGTTGCATAATTGATTTTAATTGCATGTTATGTTTTGTTGACTTGATGAAAGTTCATTATTTCAGTTTGTTTTGAAAATATTCATATGAAATGTCAAACGAGTTGTTAAGGTTGTAATTTTAATTCTTCTTTTTCTTTTTGTTCCTTTGTCCCATGTAGCATTAACAAATAGTTCAGCGTTCAGACCTTCAACGGGCAGGATCGCGACAGTAACATATCAAGGTTGATAAACTTCGCTATATCTTTAGAATGTCTAGATAGTAGGTCGTCAGCGTTTTCTTATTGTTATTGATCTGTATTGATTTGTATTGATTATTCATTTGAACCTGATATCGGTTATTGCAACGGTTGATTCGAATCTGGCTATTTGGTTACTATGATTTTATTGACTTTTATGACATGGACATTTGAATTTCCAACTAGAAAAGAGAAAGAGAAATTGAAAATCGTTCATTTCTGCATCTGGCCATCATTGAATCAACTCGAAGGTGGATGTCCGCTAAAGTAAATTTCTGATCATCCACCATTTCTCGTGAAAAACATCTGATTAGAGGTAACTATTCAATTATTAAGAATATTTTTGATTTATAGAAATTATTATTTTTATGGAATTTGGTCCATATTCAAGGAAATTGATTTCATCATCATCATCATTTATTCATTTCCATTAGACAATTTACATTGTATTGGTACAGTCATTTTGAAAGTAGGTATATACAATAGTAGATAGAGAAGAAGAAGATACTATTTACAGTTCAAAAGTTTTCCGAACCCTAATATATTCAGAAAGACCAAAGCAAATATAATAAATAAACTCAAACAGTGCTTGAAAAAAATTCGTTCATATTGTAAAAACAGTTGTCAATTAAGAATGTTTTCAATTTGATTTTGAAGTTAGTCAATGATTTACTGGCTTTTACATAGTCTGGTAACTTATTGAATACTTTCAAACCCATATGATCAGGTGACTTGTATGATATTTCATTTCTGGAGAATGGTACATGAAAATGATCTCTTTGTCGAGTGCTATAATTATGAAAATGTTCATTTAGTGGAAATGTTTGCTTGTTTTGAAACACATAAATACCTAATTCATATACAAATAAGCATGTCAAAGGCAAAATATTGTATTTGATAAACAATTCTCTACATGATACTCTACGTGAGACTTTTGCAATGCATCTAATAATGCTTTTTTGAGCAATGAAAACATTTGATACATCAGTAGAATTTCCCCAAAAACAGATACCGTACCGCAATCTTGAATCTACTTGTGCATAATACAAATTTAACATCTGATTCATCTCCAGTACATCTCTCAGATTGATGAAAAGAAATTTCAAAGAAGATAACTTAGATGCAATTTTTTTACAATGATCTTTCCAGTTTAGATTCTCATCTAGATTGATGCCTAAGAATCTAATCGAGCTATGAATGCTATACACTGGACTATTATCAATATTAAACTTTGTGAACTTTCATCATCTTGAGGTTACGTTATTATAACATGTTTTCTATTTTTCCTATGTTATAGTTCTGCCAGACTGTTATGTTATTTTGCTGTTATTTTACTTTTATTGTACTTTTAATCTTCACTTTTTGGATTTGGGAGATTATGTAAATTTTGCTCATAAATGCTTTTTTATGGACTCGAAAGAGTAAGCATTTCTAATGATTTGAGGAAACAATCTTCATGGAAAGATTGTCCTGGCTTTTAGAGCCGATTTATTGTTCCTGTTGATGCTGGAAAGCGATTGATGTAAATTTCAAGAAGATAGAGAAAATTTCCAACTTGTTGTCATAAATTCAACGTACTGGCTGGACTAAGCTTACTTATAGGTCACCTGACGTCTCACCAGACTCGTATGCTCTCATGGAATCTGGAACCTGGAGCCCAAAATGATAATGAAATTGAACATGATGTAATTTGGAAGCTGGAAATATCAATAAGCTCTGGTCAAACAACATTTTGTGGCTTATTCACAATCTTGCTGACATAAGGTATTCTCTGCATATTATAAAGTATTCACTGATTGAAGAAACATTTATTATCAAATCTTTCATAATATAAAATCGAGTACATTTTGGAACCTAGTACAATTGAAAAATCATTATATAATATTCCCATATCTGTGAAGGTGTAATGCATTATATCTGGGGAATATTTTACTGATTTCATTGATCAGATTTACTCGAGCCCGATGATCATTGTGTCAATAAGTTTCACTGATAGGAGATCGTTTATTTAACACCCTGTATAATAATTATGCACACCTAGTTGCACTTCAGGTGCAGTCAGATTTATTTGTGACACATATTATAAATGTTTTGTGATGCAGATTTATTACTCCTTTGAATAACCTTTTTAGTCAGTAAATGAACCTGAATTTTATTTGTTTGATTTGTTTTCCTATCCTTCATCATAGACAATTTCTTTCTACAGGGATTGGCTTAAGAAAGAGGTTTGTTGAACTTTATTTTCTGTAGATGGCGTTCAAATAAAATCTTATCTGGTGGAACTATCTTTCTTATGCTAATTGTTATATTTTTGACAAAGTTACATGATATTGTAAGTAAATGAACCACAACCCATTTGCCCCGACTATATGAGCTGACCGTTCGCACAGTGTAACCTGGAATTTCTGAATTTCTCACGTTTAAGGGTTAGATTATGATCGTCAGAGAAGTAGTAATTTGGGAATTAATCAACGACGAATAGTCTTCAAGAAGTTGATAAGAAGGGTATTTATTCGAATCAAGTTATTGTTTGAATACTAGCAAGAACTATTGTGAAACAAAATTCGAGGGTCGAAGATTGCGCTGATTTCAGCTATACTAAACCCGATACAACTTGGTAACCACGCATTTCCTCACCACGGGAATCAGGTTTTTGTTTACTCCTTACCATGACGATCGTTTCCATGGCAACAGTTTTTCCATAACTGATTTCAGCTATACTAAACCCGATACAACTTGGCAACCATGCATTTCCTCACCACGGGATTTTGTTTTCTGTTTACCTGTTACCATGACAACGGTTGCCATAGCAAAAAATTTTCCATAACTGATTTCAGCTAAACGAAACTTGAACCATAATAGATTATTGGGTCTGTTAGAGACTCTGTAAACCCAAAGTATAAGCCTATATGAAGGGAAATCTACCCTTGTACTGACTTACAATCATAGAACATATTTACCACCATTCTGAATACTTGGCATGTTAAGGTGAATAAATCTGTTACAGTCATTTTGGCTTATATTTATATCTTGGATTTTTTTTTCAGTAATTCGCTGTGAAAACTGAGTGGCGCCTGTCAAAAGGATGACCTCACTAGTAAACAATAAAAAGAACTAACTCACGACCTGCTCCCAAACAAACGAGCTGCCGTGCCTATAACAAATAAAAATCTTTTTTTTTTCAAAACATCAAAAGAGTTGTTATATCATGTTCAACCATTAAACAAATAAGTAATTCACATTTGAGATAGTAAAAGAAGAGACAAAAATTTATTCTATAAAACTCAACACTTATTCTATTGAAATCATATAACTAATCAATAATAGTAGTAGTAGTACTCTTGCTTCTATTTAGGATCAAACTTTTCTTTAAACCAATTGAACATTACCTTTTTTAAATTTATTTTCTCTTCATGGTGCTTTCATTTGTTGTCTTCAATATCTGAAATGGTCAACTTAGGTTTCTTATTGGAGGATTCTTGAGATTCAGATTTCTCCTGTATTTCTTTAGTAGAATTTGCATCAAGCATTGGTCTCTTTACTACCCCTGTAGATAACAGAGTACAAACTTGGGAAAACTTTGGGTCCTTGAAATAAATGTCATGGAGATCATCAAAATATTTCCAATATGTATTTGCGTTTCCAGTCAGATTTTTATCTTTCAAGACTTTCTCATAAGTTTTTTCTCAAATTCTACCATGTCTCATCACATTTTGGCCCTGGTTTCAAAACATTAAATTGCTTGACTTCTGTACTGATTATGTTCCAGACTTGTTTTTTATTGTATTGTGGAGAAGTGAATTTATCTGTATTATCTAAATATAGGGTTGCCAAAAAAAAACCGGAATTTTGTTTATGATTTGATTTGATTTATTTTGGTCTTGTTCGAGAGAGAATTGATCAAGGCAGTCCGCTGATAGCAAATTTTTCATATTCTTTCAAAAAACAAAATGGCGGAGTCACCTAAACTTGGTAGAATTTGAAAACTTGCTGGAACTTTTTTAAGTCGCACTGTATATCGTTTCGTGTAAGAATCTGGAAGTTTGGACATTTCTGAATAGAACAAGATGTCGAACATGATAATCTGTCGAAAAATACCTGATATATGACAGGATATAGACATGTATGTTTTGGAACTTTTATGCTCATTTTCATTCGTTATTTCCAAGATCCACCTCATTTATGATTTTCAAAGTCTTCAAAATCATGATAATTTTGAGTCAAGTGGTATAAAAAGCATAAATTACGATTCCTTCATGGAATTCAACTCAATACAATCATTCTCAAACGAAAGGAAAAACGATATTGAACAAGAAACAAGAGTAAGCGAGAAAATTATGTTCTAATGTGGTCCACATCAGCTTCAACCACTAATTCCACACGTCGTCGCCAACTGTCAATTGATTTCCTAATATTAACTTGGCTGGTTTCCTCCCAACACTGAAGAATTCTCTCTTGTAGTTGTTCAACATTTTCATATATTGTTCCATTTTTGTGAACTCTAGCCTCCAAATCACCCCACAGAAAATAGTCACAAGAATTCAAATTTGGACTATTTGGAGGCCATTCTTGTGGTTCTAAAAAACTGGCAACGTTCTCTCTTAAGTAATTAATGGTGTGTGCACTGGTGTGACATCTCGCGCCATCCTAAAATCAAATTTTCAATGGAAAGTCAAAAAATAATGAATGATATAAGAAAAACTCGAGGAAAATGATGAGAAGATACAAACATACCTGCATGAAAATGAAGTCAGGAGTTGAATCCTCTATTTCTGGAAGCATTTGTGCTAAAACAGTGTCACAATAACTCTGTGAATTTAGCCTGACCCCTTGCCTAATGAAAATCAAATTTGCTTTATGTTCTCTAGAAATTCCTGCAGAAACCATGACGTACTTAGTGAATTCATCTCTTTCACTCAGAAGACGTTCCAACGGCGTTTCCCGTTTTCGTTGGTGGTGAGGTAGACAAAATCTATCATTTTGCGAGTTTTTCGAGGGGTTGATTGTAAATATTTTTTCGTCGGTGAACCAAATTTTTTGAATATCTCTCCTAGATCTGAATTTATTCAAAAGATTTCTACATCTCAACAATCTTATGGCTCTGATTTCAGGAGTGAGTTTGAATGAATACATTCGCTTGAAAAAATGAAGCCCCAAATCAATCTTTATTATCCTGTTCACAGAGCTACGCGAAATTCCAGATCTTCTGGAAATTTGCGGAACGCTAAAGCTGGTCCTAGGCGCCCTTTCGGGACTCACAGCCAAATTCAAGACTTGGGCAATATTTTCCTGAAATGAGTTTTGGTAGATCATAAGACATACAATGATAGCACCTAGCTTACCAACCTGTGTTCTGACACTCCTTGGCCGCCCACTTCCTTCGCGTCTTGCAATGGAGTGTGTTAAGCATCTCTTCATGGTAGTCCCTCGTGGTCTTGGACTCAAATAGAAGAAGTCCATCATCTACGAAGCCATCAGTACTTCCTATATGCGTCAGTATCAATCGACGCCCTTTTCCAGATGGATTTTTGATACCAGTAGACCATCCTTCTGAAAACGCTTGTCTTCTGCTGCGGATATTTCCATCCTGCCAAACTTTCGAAACAGTGTGGCCTTCATTAAGCCAGGTCTCATCTAAATAGAAAATATGTTTTCCGCTCTCTCTTGCAGCTTTTATACTGCGTAAATACTTTCTGCGCCAAACAATGATTTCTTCCTTGTCAGTGAGAAAGCTTTTGCGGTTTCTTTTCAGAAAGCGGAAGTTGATTTTTCTCAATGTTCTCCACAATGTCCATTTGGTTATATTGGGTAAATCAGGATCTTGATGAATATTGGACAATACTTTCTTCAAAGTGGGTAGATCATTTTTGAAAAAGAAAGAATGCACATGACGACGAATGCCATTTGTCTCAAATTCATCAAGCTTGATTTCCCTCCTTCCACTATGCTTCATTGAAGCAGCCAACGTTCCTGTTCGTTTATTTTCTCTCAATATTTTAAAAATTGTTGTTTTGCCCGCGCCTGTCATATAGTTATAACATTATCTACTGATACCTCCAAGTACGACTTATCTTTCCGCAGAGAATTATATACATTAAGTACAATTGTTTTTTCATTTACACTCAAGGCAGAACATTTTGGACGTTTCACAACACCAGAACAACCAGGAATAGCTTCCATGTTGACAGCAATCTTACCTCAACGACACTTCGAATGCGACTGGAGACAATTCGTGCATACACAGTTATAAATATAAGGAAACAAAAGCTACACGCTGTTTGTGGACAAGCCGACAAATAGTTTCCGACTATGATCTCAACGACAAACGGTTTTAGAATATCCTTAGTTCAAGCCGAAGCAAGAATCAATGGTACGCCCATGATGAGCACATTCCAATGCTGTGCCTTCTTAACGAACAGACTATAGATCAATCGGCCTCACCTCTGCGTCAGTCTTCCGGAGCGAACACTTGCGGTTTCAAGTGTCTTTGCTTCTTCCTGCTATTCTTGGTGGCTGGACTGTTCGGCTACGGCGATCGGCGACAACTGACTCCGCTTGATTCTTACAGCACCTAGCTCACCTTGGCTCCACACTTATACCAAAGAGTGGGGTGAGCGGTTTGATATCGCGCAGCGCGCGGGTCTCAGCTGTGCATCTGATATCTTTATGTCGAAATAACTCAATTATTGATACCCAGGAATCAAATGCACAAAAATAATTACGTGAATAATTATTGATAGAATAAAATACTTCCGGCGTATCTCTATCCTCATGAGCAAAGAAAATAGCGGCCTTTATACCATTTCATTAACTCAACTCGATATATGAATTCGTATATACAGTGTGTCTCACCCAAAGATAATAAAAATGTCAGTAACTAAACTAAAAATGAAATTAAAAGTACATCCTCTTCGGTGGTGTACAAAGCCTTATCCTGGAATCCCTGGTTCAGTGTCGCGGATGTAGCCTCGCGTACGGGCAGCCACAGGTGGGACATTTTCCGTGGTCACTGTGCCGTCTATCTCGGTGTCGGAAGCGTTCCTGTTGGCAGCCTGGGGAAACCGTACAGGTCGACGATTTGACTTGACGGGAGCAACGGCAATGAAGGGACATAACTCCCTTCAACCCGCATCTTGAGCAGAACACGATGGGAGCGTTCTTGCAAGTGTCACGACGATGGCCAAGTTGTCCGCAGCGCCAGCACAGCACGCTTCCTAAGGTGACATAGCCAGGACGCCCGGCACGACTCTCAGAATCTGGACGTGACGGTAAGGCCGCTAATTGTTTTGCCAATTCGGCTGTCTCTCGTCTTCTCTGACGATCGGCCTCTTTGGTCCAAAACTCATCTCGAGTTGGATCCATATACGGAGGCGGCTGTTTCAAACCATCTTCTTCTTCGGGGGGGGGGGGGGCACCCCGTTCTACACACCGTTGTGCAGCCTCTGGAACGGCTTCGGTCAGAACGGAATGGCTCGGGCGAGCTGGCATATCTCCCGGAGCTTCGGTTACAACTTCTGAGTCATCAGAGTGGCTTTCTATTGTCGCCGACTCCTGAGAGGTCACTTTCCCGGCGCCAGAGTGTGCGGGTATTGTAGGCTCACTTAGTGCCTTCTCCAGTTCCCGAGTTATTTCCTCTATATCTTTTGCCTGGGCGTGTATTTCTAACCGGGGGCTATCCATAATGAATCTCAATTTCTCGTCGAATTTTCCTAAAAAAAAATCGCAACTCATTAATGCTGCCGGACATAACTCCCAACAAAGGGGCGGAAAGAAAACTATATTTCGTCTGCTGCTTTATATTCGAACCCAACAATAATAAAAAAAATAAACTCTTTCATTATTTACAAAACCCAAAATATAACATGAAGAAATTCTTCGTCCTCCCTCATTTTGGCAAAGTTACTTTGATGTATCGGCCATCGCGTGCCATTAGCTTCACGCGGACTCGGCCTACCGGGCGCGACCCAGTCCTCCATAATGCCCGTAGCCTCTTTACAATTTCTGGAGGCCAATCCCTCCCTTTCGGTAGGTCTAATATTCCCTCTGTCAAATCAGCTCTGACCTCTTTATCAGATTTCATACTCTTAGATTCCGCAAGTCTTTCAGTTACCTTGGGTACAGTATCAGTATCCCAAGAAAATTTGGAATAATGAATGTTCCACCTCCTCGATTAACCTACAGACAGTATCCAATCTTTTTTTCATGAATATTCCGAAAACCCTCATCCCGATTACCTTGAAACTTGGTTGGAAATCTTTTGAAGTAATTCAATCCGCCTCTCAATCCAGTGGTTTACATATTTGTAATCCATTTTAATACACTATCATTGCAGAATTGAACTGAAACTGTTATCAATCAATAACTTCTGAATAATACATATCAAGGTTGAACGAAAAATGGATTGTTCGAATTGCAGAATGATGATGGACATAATAAAATGAAGAAAATGCATCTAGTGTGTTTTTCATCAACGATAGAATATTCGAAACATTTACCCACCTTGTATAATGATTCTCGAGAGTAATTTGATAGTTTCTTGAATGATGGTCAAACATATAAACCCCTGGTATAGCGAAATCCAGAAGTTGAAACATTTTCTAAAAGAAAAGCTCCCATTCCAATGTGCTAGAAAGTATATAATAATTTATTTGGATGTTTGACGTAGGTTATTCTGTAAGTTACTAATTCGAAAGCTTGCCGCGCCAAGTTATTTGTTGAAATAGGTACAGGAGCGGCAAGCTTTTGAATATGTCACTCACAGAATGAGCTACGTTACACATCCAAAGAAATTATTTTTCACTTCTTGGCGCATTTCAATAAGAGCTTGTATGTGAGAAGTATTTTTCTCCGACCCCAAAAACTTCCACATACCAATATTGAATCGAATCGGATCATAATCCGAAATCTCCTCTGCCATCTTGAAGCCGCCATTTTGAATTCATGAACTTTGACAACAAATTTATAATTTCCGACCCCGAAAACCCCGACATACTTATTTTGAATTGAATCAGACAATAACCACATATCTCGTCGCCATTTTGAATTCATAATAATTTCATTACATTCGAACTTTGGAGACCCTAAGATACTAATTTTGAATCAAATCAAAATATAATCACAAACCACGTCCGCCATCTTGGAGCGGCAATCTTGGATTTATGAATTCTGACAACAAATTCATGATTCACGATCCCAGATACTGATTTTGAATCGAATCGGATCATAATCTTAAATCACGTTCGCCATCTTAGAGACGCCATTTTGAATTTATACATTTTGACAACAAATTCATAATCTTAGACCTCGTGAATCCCACACACTAATTTCGAATTCAATTAAACAATAACTACAAATCTCGTCGCCATATTGAAGCTGCCATTTTGAATTCATCAATTTTGACAATAAATTCATATTCTCGACACCGTACATCCCCAAATCAATTTTGAATCGAATTGATTCATAATAACAAATCTCTCTGCCACAAATATTATAACCGAATTATTTTTATTACTGTTCATTCCACTACGAATCCAGAAAATGCAGCAACATTCCAGCAGGCAAATTTTCACATAATACTTGATAAGCAATCTCTCAGTTTATATGGAGAATTTTCCATTAACGATACAATATTCGAAAAATCGAAATCATTATTCTAAACAGAATTCGAATATCCAGGCATGGTGATTAGGATTTGATCATATTGATTGTTGAACGTTCACGAGAAATAATTTGATGAAAGGGAGAATAAAAAATCAATTCAGGGATTTACAGCCTCACTTGTGGGTCGTACCTATGCATCATTTTCCTATGAATGCAAACATTTTCAAAAATCTCTGAATACATCGTTATGAACAATATAACCATGTTCCTGGCCACTGCGAGTGCTAAAAAAAATATCCATAATAAGCCAGGGCAGAAACTAGAAGATAAAAGGTACTCACCTGTTCATGAAGAACCTATAATTCCAATATCAATGAATTGATTCCAACTTACCTCCTTTCGCATCATATAACGCCTTTGCCATATCTACGATTTTCCTACTCTTCTCCATTTTCCGAAATCTCTCAAAACTGAACAAGTCAATAAATTAAACAGATCATTTCGTCAGCAGAGGTCATAAAGTACTGAGACTGAGAGTTTCACCAGAAGCGAAATCAGCGCCCGCGGGAGATATCGGGACTAAAACCATATATTTGGTGATATTCGTAGGTCGGAGTGAACTCCACCGTTGAATTTGAAGATAGACTGGGACAACCATTCTAATTGCTTCTGCTGAAAAAACTACACGATACGTTGTGACCTCCGCTTTCGGAGGTGATAACGTCATATATGAGGTCTTAACGTACACCCAACATACATTTTAGGAGGTCACTTATACGATATAGGTATATATGTATATATATATATATATATAATTCATAAATTGTTGCTTTTATGGCCGAGTGTTTCAACATTTGATTCCGAGAATTAGCTTTAGTTAGTTTATACAGGGTGTCAATTTGAAAACTTCCAATGCGTATATCTCTCGAAAGAAAAAAGTTAGAAAAACGCCGTTTGGCAAAAATGCTAAAGAGTTAAGGGGAACTAGAACCACCATATTTCGATCAAGGGATGAGTCACCCCGTCCACCCAACTTTGAAATGTCAAATGGCACTACCTCTTTTGTGATGCCTCAAATGAACAGTCTCAGTAAGTAGTATTCACCTGTGCAAGATTTTTTTTCCACCCACGAAAAATATAAAGTCGAATAAAATAAAATGAATTGTGTTAAAACGATATTTTATTTGATCAGATGTTCAAAATGCATTCCAGTCTGTCGTAAGCAATAGTATAATCGATGTTCAAATGCCATTCTAACATTTTGGAACAAATCTCTTGGAATATATCGGCATTCTGCATTTCATTTTATTCGACTTTTTGTTTTCCGTTCACCCTGTAGTGAGTGGAAAATAAGTCTTGTACAGGTGAATACTACTGACTGAGACCGTTCATTCAAGGTATCACAAAAGAGGTAGTGCCATTTGACATTTCAAAGATGTAGTGTGTCGCGCCGACGGGGTGACTCATCCCTTTACTGAAGTATGGTGGTTTTAGTTCCCCCTAACTCTGTAGCATTTGTGCTAAACGGCGTTTTCCTAACATTTCTATTTAGCAAGATATTCGCATTGAAAGTTTTCAAATTTAGACCCTCGACTTAATGTTTTTCGTACACCCTGTAGTGGGTGGAAAATGAGTCTTGTACAGGTGAATACTACTGACTGAGACCGTTCATTTGAGGTATCACAAAAGAGGTAGTGCCATTTGACATTTCAAAGTTGGGGTGTGTTGCGCTGACAGGGTGACTCATCCCTTCACTGAAATATGGTGGTTCTAGTACTCCCTAACACTTCAGCATTTGTGCCAAGCGACGTTTTTCTAACTTTTTTATTTCGCGAGATATTCACATTGAAAGTTTTCTAATTTACACCCTGTATGTATCATGACTAATAAACTGTATGAAAACGAGCTTTCATTACTTTCATTTAAAATTTTGATTATTTAAATAGGTTTCAGTTGAAAACTCAAATATTTCGTTGATATTTTACAATTCAATAGATATATTATTTTATTGCATTCTACTTTTGTCCATGTATGAAACCCATACGCCACTGGTACATCGTTCCAGCGCGACGAAAACAGGAATATTTCAAAGCAAGACAGAACACGAGTCGTCGATGACGCCTGTGTATATTTCTTAGTTGATTCGATCTTTACCTGTGACGTAGATTCGCGGGCTTTTTTCGCTGTGTTCAAACGGGGGTCTAACTTTGGAATTTTTTTTCTGGAAAAACTATTCCGAATAAAGAATAAAACAAAATTTTTATCACTTATTTCATCGTTCTGGTGGCCGTGATATTTTTTTCAGAAATTAGTGTTCTCGCCTATTGAGTTCTGCGCTGTTGCCAGTGTGCAGTTAGTAACGTTAACTTCTTGAATATTCTCGCATGATGGATTTTGGCAATTATTCAAATCGTCGCTTTGACTTTTTGCAATTGTCACATTGGTTCTATTTGTGTCGTCATGTAATACCGTATTATGTTTTTTGTCGCATAACTTGCATCCTTACCAATTGCATTCTGTTGCCGTATGATTCCGTCTCAAGCAATTAACACATAATTGTAATGAATTGATTTTCGAATAAGGATCCTTCATCTCGAGTTTAAGGAAATCTGGACAGTGAAATAAATAATGTTGTCTACCGCAATTATAGCACACTCTTGTCTTTGAATCATTTGGATTATTCGCATTTTCTCCTACACTCGAATTACTTGCAAAACTCCGCGTATTGTGGTCAACCTTTGGATAATTGGATTTTTGGTTCGAATAAGTACCAGTTTTCCGCATGTCAGAAATCTTATCGTGTTTGAGAAAGTTCATTTCCACTGTCTCCAATGAATTGGCTCGCTTTTTTAGAAAATCTCTGAATATGTTCAAATCGATTTTGACATGATCAAATTTGTGTTTTTCCCATTCTTGAGCCGATTGTTTGTCTAATTTATTCGAAATGATGTAAATGAGTAAGGTATCCCACGAGTTAGTGGGTTCACCTAATTGATTGGAGCAACTTAAATATTTGAATAGGTTTTCGTATAGAAATCGTATTTTACTAGCGGAAATGACATTAATGCTTTCCATATTGAAAATAGCTCTTAAATGATTATGGATCAAAAGGTGTGAATTATTGTATTTTTCGCATAAAGTATCCGAGGCCAATTTATAATTTTCTTCAGTAAATTCAATAAATTGAATGACCTGTGGCGCTGAATCAACCAATGCCCCTCTCAAGTAGTGGAATTTTAGCGATTGAAACAAATCTCTGAACTCTAACCAGGTATCGTATGAACCATTGAATTTAGGTACCTTTATTTCTGTTTATTTCAGCATGAATTTAGTCGAAACGGCTCAAGGGAACATTAGCAAACTATATATATTTGTGAACCGAAGAAAGATGAAGATGAAGTACAGACGAAACCCTACAAACTTTCATATTTGAAGTTTTCTTCCACCTCGTATAGTTGAAGCTGTAGGTAGGGGTCGAAAAATAAGTAGACAGTTCATAGTGAATTTCGAACCACTTCTGGAACGCGCGAATCAGACGCATCACCCATTGAGCAACCCTCTGAGAATCAAACAACAAATTCAAGATTTGAACTTTAAGTGCATATTGAAAAAAAAAGGCAAAACAGGGGTGCTAGTGATATTGTTGTAACCTGGTATGTAATGATGAAATAAGAATTGAAAAGTATCAGTTGCATAAAATAAATGTATACTTTTAATGTAAATAGTCTGTATACTCAATGAGATGTTCAATGCACTCAATATAATTAAGTTGAATGTATTATGAGGCAGAAGCTCAAATGAGTATTCATGAAATATTGGACAGAGAAGAGAGTAACTCAAGTATTTTGGAAAGTGTATACATATTCCTCTTCGAAACATGTAGTTATGATTCATAAGGAATAAAATTTAGTATTAAAAGTAACAGGAATACAAATTCAAATATCATAGTACTTCTTTACCAAAAAAAGTTGTTGAGAAATCGTTGAGTATTAAAAAAAATATTATATAAATTGATATATGAAAACAAATTATAAAAATTCAATAAGAATCTACCAGATAATTTCAAAATGATTTTTCTTTCAAGAAATTGCAATTAATACTCCTTTAATTGGATGAAAAGCGTTTCCCGAAATGAGTTTATTGAAACTATTTTCATGAATCGATTGATAATTATCCTATGGAATATTTTAACGTATCTATTCAAGTGACAATAAAATGTGTGTTTGCTATGGAAAATGTTGCAATTCTATTTTCACTACATAGGTGACTATAACCCATGGTTTAGAGTGCCTCATATTACATTCTACTTTCAGTAAGATGATATATCTTACCAGGTCCAAGCCAAACCTCTTTCAGGCAGGGAAAATCCTCATAAATAGTTCCCAAAGTAGCATCCTTGTATAGAGATTGTCTCATGGTGAAAGTTGTTTCCCAAGCCTGAAGAACCCGGACATAAGGTTCTACGGCAGATTTAAGATATATAAGATTATTTTGAGTGTCTTCATTCACTTCCAAATTCTGCTTCTGGGAGCATGATGCATCCAAATCAGCTGACAAAACATTCTGATTTACTAGGCGGAGAGCTGCTCTGACATTCACATAGCGTGACCATAATTTTCCTCTTGAAGGATGTCTCAATCCAGTCTTTCCAGAGGAATATGGAATATAATAAGTTTCAGCCACTTCTCCTGGGAACAGTTTCACAATCTCTTGGGCTGCTGCCAGGAAGATTTCAGTTTTCAAGCTGAAACTGACATTTTTAAACACTTTATCCACAATATTAAAATATACAGGATGGGCTGCCTGCAAATTCAAACAACACACAATGTATATTTTTTTACCATGTTCAAAAAGATTAGGATTTGAATCGGTCAATAATTTCTTTTTTTTTTTGTTTGGAAAATGAACAGAACTCTACAGAAAATACTTACTCATTAATTGATTGTGTGATTGGATTTGGTTTCAATAATTCGTTGATGACAATTTATGATAATTTTTGGCGCATATCATTGTTCAGCTTCCTCCTGCTTAGCAAAACCATTTTTCCATCCGGGGACTTGCTCAGAATGTTTTCCAAGGACTGAAATCACAATCGAATAACTTATTATTCTGAATATATTTTATTAATGGTATAATGCCAATATTTCATACACAATATAGAGGGTGTATCAATAATATTTTAAAAAATTCTGGAGCAGATTCATTGTGAAAAAAGTGAAAAATTCTCATACATTTTATTCCAAAGACCTATAGGTCCATCATGGGAATGATTTTTGATACTTATGTTCACATTTACGTATTACAAAAAAAAATCAGAGGACATAAAAGTTGTTTGTCCACGACTGTTGTATAAAATATTCATAGTACATGTATTTTCTCCATGATTTCATCCATAATTTACTAGTGGATTATGAGAGTCACTGGTCTGTCAAAGTGACAAACCAAATTACTCTGACTAGAGCTCCATTCTGTACATGATATGCAAACAGTGCATGCTATGAAATGTCAATATCAAGTGCATTTCATTTGAAACATGAAAATTTTGTGTTGCAGCAAATTTCGAGTGTTTCAGTAGCAGTGGAAAAAGTATAATAATTCATCTGCATATTATTCACGTTAATTTTCAGAACATGTTGAAAATTGTTTTTTTTTTTGAAATATTCTTTTGTTTTGACAAGCAAACTTCCCTTAGATCTTTTAACAGTAGTAATGATACACTCTGGAAAAATATTCATCAATGGAGAAATTGTATCATAGAATAGGTACTTTTACCATTTTTCCAAACATTACAATTCATGATCTATAGCAAGAGTCAATTATTATAATACTCACATCTGTGAATACATTCGTTAATTTTTGTTTTTTGGGGGGTGACTGACAAAATGATATATCTAATGTATCATTTGGTAATTTGATGACTGTTGGTGGCACCTCTGGAATTTTAAAAACGACTACGGACTGGTCAATTTCACTGGAAGCATCAATGGCAGAGCTATCAAAAGCTTCATCAAATGAAACAGTAGAAATTGTATCGTTATCTGTAGTGTCTGTACTCTGAAATAAAACGGTTGTTTTGTTTACATATGTTAGGTACGATGGGGAGGAATTCAACAATGAAATGCGAGGGGCGAACATCTATACATATAAAAGTTTACATCATTTCACAATAAGTATTCGATATTTGTAAATAATTGATATTGAAAAAATATTCAAAAATATCTACCTATTAATCAAAAAGTAATAAGAATACCTATATTCTGAAAGTATTTGGTATATATTATGTATACTGAATAATTAATCGAAATACTTGAAAAAGATAATGAATAACAAATATTATCAAGAGTAGTGAAAGGACGTCAAATAGATATCAGCAAAGTACAGTAGATGAACGAAAAATAATTATTTGAAAATTTGAACATATGCCTTATACAGGGTGTTTTTTATATATTGCGACAAAATTCAGGCACGTGTTCTTTGGACAAAAATTCGCAAAAAAGTTCCTATAAACATAGGTCCTAAACCTTTCAGATTTTGAGCTACAGGGTGGTAAAGTTTTAACAAAAAAATGATTTTTTTTCGATAACTTAAATACCCCTGTAGATATTTGTCCAAAGATTGGTATGCAGGGTCTGTGTATCCAGAGCCATTTACCAACATACTTTTAACATTTTTATGTTCTCCAGTGGCGTGTGTGCTGGTTTTCCGCTGAATACTTTTATAAAGAAAAATGGTACGCCACTGGTTCTTCTTGTATTAAAAAATATTTTCAAATTCCCCGTTTTATTTGCAACATTTTTGATCCCTCGGACTTTGTCGCTAAAATTTATTTTTTCTATGATCGTTATAAAAAGTAAGTTTTTTTTTTTAAATTTTATCAATTAATTCAGTACAAAAGCCAGCCCAATTTAATAAAATTGTAATTGAGGATTTAAAACTTTTGCTTCTACAATCTTTAATTTAAAATACAAGTTTTTAAGTGATAAAAAATATTCCATTTTTTATTATTTATTTAAGTAATATTATTATTTTTACAAAAGTTGTTCAAAGTGTGCTCCTCCATTATCAATACAAGCATCTAATCGACGTCGCATTGATTGGCGGACACGTTCAAAAATTCCTGGTGTCTGCCGAATTATGTCACAAGACGTTATAATACGATTACGCAATTCCTCCACATTATCAATTGGATTTCTATGAACCAGTGATTCAAGGTGTCCCCACAAAAAAAAATCCAGCGGATTTAAGTTGGGAGACCGTGGGGGCCAAGGGTTAATACCTCCCCGACCTATCCAACGATTTGGATACGTAATATTCAAATACTGCCAAGCCACTAAACTAAAATGGGCTGGAGCACCGTCATGTAAAAAAAACATTTGCTGTCTCAGCTGAATGGGGACATCTTCTAGCATCACTGGTAATTCATTTTCAGGAAATTCTTGATACACTTGTCCAGTCAACCTTGCTGGTAAAAAAAATGGACCGATGAGAAAGTTTTCAATAATGCCGACCCATACATTAAGTGAAAACTGGTGCTGATGACGGTTTTCTGCCACAGCATGTGGGTTCTCATAATGCCATATGTGGTTATTGTGGAAGTTCATAATTGCGTCCCTGGAGAAATTAGCCTCATCGGTGAAAAGTATTTTTCTTATAAACGGTGCATCTTGCCCTATGCGTTCTTGCATCCAACGACACAAAGCCGTTCTTTTCGGAAAATCGCCTGGCAAAAGTGCCTGCACCCGCTGATTATGATACGGGTATAAAAGGTTTCTTTTAAGAATATTCCAAACTATAAAGTTAAAAATGTGTACCGTCTGAGCAATTTTCCTAGTGCTTGTGGTGGGATCTTCCTCGAATTCATTGAGCACCTGTTCTTCAATTTGAGGAGTAACTGTTCGGGGATGTCCGTTTTCAGCGGTGAGTTTTTTAAAGCTGCCGGTTTCACTTAGACGTTGGTGTAATCGCGTAAACATGAAGTGATGAGGAATAACACGATTCGGGTAACGTTCAGCATAAATACGCAAGGCTTCTCGTGCGTTTCCGTTAGCCAGTCCATAAATGAAGTGCATATCGCACATTTCATTATTTGTGTAATTGTTAGCCATTTTTTTAACAAATTAATCTTGTCAACTTGTACTTAAATTATTTACTTTGACATTAATTTTGACGTCTTAAACAAGAATGTGATTATCGTTGCGGCGGCGTTGTCCGTAGTTACGTTAAAAATTAACACGTTACTCATATGTCACTTTTCTAACATGTTAAATAAAGTGACATATTATGAACTACAATGAAATTTTAAATAAAATTTAAAAAAAACTTACTTTTTATAACGATCATAGAAAAAATAAATTTTAGCGATCAGTCAAAGTAAATGTTTTTTTATTTTTTTGTGCGAAAACCGTGCATCTAACGGACAAAGTCCAAGGGATCAAAAATGTTGCAAATAAAACGGGGAATTTAAAAATATTTTTTAATACAAGAAAAATCAGTGGCGTACCATTTTTCTTTATAAAAGTATTCAGCGGAAAACCCGCACACACGCCACTGGAGAACATAAAAATGTTAAAAGTATGTTGGTAAATGGCTCTGGATACATAGACCCTGCATACCAATCTTAAGAAAATATCTACAGGGGTATTTAAGTTATCGAAAAAAAATCATTTTTTTGTTAAAACTTTACCACCCTGTAGCTCAAAATCTAAAAGGTTTAGGACCTATGTTTATAGGAACTTTTTTGCGAATTTTTGTCCAAAGAACACGTTCCTGAATTTTGTCGCAATATATAAAAAACACCCTGTATATAAAAAGTTGTTAATTCTCCTCGATAAAATATGCCAGTTTGGAAAATTACTCGACTTAGATTGCTACATTGCTCTGTTTGCAGTAATCTGAACTTATTTTTGAAGATTAGGCGAGGCCCACTCTTCTCGAATACAAATTCAATGGTGTAATCGTCCAGTAGCTTAAAACTTTCATCATTGATCCCTTCAGCTAAAAACAGAATGCACAGGGACATCCAAAATTAACAAATAATTATAACATCAGATTCAAGGTTAGCACTATACTAGTTGGAGGTTGAATTATTATTTATATTAGCAAAATATCAAACAATGGAAAAATCATATAAATGATTTTCTGAAGTAAAAAAAAAATACCAGTTTCCAACTCCATAGGGCTAACCAACAACACTAAAGTGTCTGGATGAGTTTGTCAGTTTTGCAACCTTGTATATATACGTATACAGACTATTTACTATATTTTTCAATTGCTTATGTTTAAGTGCATTCAATCTAATTCATGTGCAAGCATGATGTTTTTTCAGTGTGGGTTGAAGGGAAATTTGCGAGAAATGCATTTTTAGACCAATAAAGAACGATTCTATGGCACAGTCAATCAAAATAATATTTTTTAGATTATTCAACAATTTCTATTTCTGTGCTGTATGTACAATCCTAGTACATTTGAGAGTGAAAAAAAAATCACTATTGAAATAGCAAATATCATATCGGTCTGCTCATATTATTTGAAGGAGGCCAGTTTGTTAACAATATTCCTTCAGCAGGAATACAGGAATAACAAGATCTCGGTATACCGAAAAAGAGGGCCCAAAATAAAAAATAGCACCATGAATGTATTGAGGAATAGTATATTATTTTGCATAAAATTAGGCATATTTTCATGTGATTTTTCAAAATGAGTGTCATTGATATTTGGAAAAATATGGTGTAGGTTAATTCAGTGATTTTATTAAGATACTGTCTACACGACCGCCGCGGCGGTTGGATGCTGATTCATAAACGACCGCCGCGGCGGTTGGATACTGATACATAAACAACCGCCGCGATGATATTTCTTCCTTCTTCATAGAGAGTACTTCCGAGCAAAGCGATAGCTGAGTTGAAAATTCACCTAACCACCACGCCTGTGGCTCGGGTTCAATCCCTACTAGGCCTTATTTTTTCAAAACTTTTTTTCACAAATAATTTCTCGAAAAATATACTTCTCAGGAGAAAGGTTCATTTAGGTGAGTTAGGTCAGTTTGTTTGAAAAAAGTAGTCTTCTTCTTGATGCAGAAACGATATTTTCCTTCCTCATGTCTCACGGCGGTCTTCTATAAAAAAATAGGTAACCGCCGGCGGTTGTTTATGTTTCAGTATCCAACCGCCGCGGCGGTCGTGTAGACAGTGCCTTCTATTAAACTATTATTGACGTTTTTTCTAACCACCTCAGTATTGAAACTTCTGTTGAGTGTATTAATAAATGAAATAATAGCCATATAGGTAGTTAACCTTAGGCAGTCAAAAATGCTATAATATTATCATCCTTTCTCAACATGAAATAATGGAATATACCTGTTTGGTTTGTTGTGAATCATATAGAAATTATTGTTATTAATAAAGAAGAATAATACCTACAGAGATTCGAATAATTGACCGCCACATAGGTAGCTAGAATCGTTCTGAGTGGTCTAAAAATGCGTAAATAGGTCCATACCAAGGGTCCACACCGTTTGATGACAGTTGTAATTCACCTTCTCAAGCTGGATTCATATGCAAGCTTTTCGCGTTTTCGCTTATCGCGTATTGATGTCTGATTGGCTGTTGAAGTAGAAAGCGCATTTCAAGGTCAGTAATCCGAAAGTCCAAACAGTTTGAACTTTTTATTGGAGAAAAGCGCCGATTCATCAGAGTTTCATGTTCTATGACAGCTCTGTTCTGTTTATTTTGTGTTTTATAGTTTCCTAATCAATCATAAATATAAATAACCAAATATAATTAGAAATCAGAATGGAAGAATTGAAAAATTTCTCTATTGAAATTAATGAAAATTGTATCGATTTCCGAGTTACCGATGATCAGTTCACATGTCTATCCAATGGTTAGTACTATTTCATTTATCTCGTCAGACTTATAGGAATTTTAATTTCAAGATGATGAATATCTTCTGGAGTATATAACAGAAGCTATTGAAAAAGGAAAAATACCAAACGTCAGAAGTATTGATGATATAACAATAAAAAGATTGAACCATAGACAAATTGAAGGAGACACATCTGAAAGAGCTAGTGGAAATGAAAATTCATTAGAAGAAATGTTGATAACACTTGTTTCACAAAACCCTCCACTGTATGACTGTACTCTCCCTTTGAAAAATAGGTCTTTGAATATCAGAAATGATATATGGTCAAGTCTTGTGGAGTTATTACAGGAAGCTGGTTTTAGTGTGAATATTGAGGCAGTGAAGAATAAATGGAAATACCTGAGAGACCATTTCCTGAAACTTAGAGCAATAATTGACAAAGATGTCCCTACTGGTAGTGCAGCTAGCTGTATTGTCAAGCGGAATATTGAAAAAGCTAAAGCATGGAAATACTTCAACACCATGCAATTTTTGAAAGATTCTTCGGAAAAAAGAGCTACCACTTCTAGTTTGAATATTGCTCCAACTGTGGATAAGGAGAACACTGTTGAGGAGATTGATAGAGGAACTTCCAGCTCAAAAAGGCGTAAAAAAGAAGATGAGGCTTTCTTGAATAAATTACAAGAAATCACTAACGTTCCACTTCCAGAAATTCCCAAGATGGATGAAGTTGACAATTTTTGCCAACATTTAGCTGCTGGTTTGAGGCGATTACCAATACAGTCTAGATATAAAGTTGAAATAGAATTTTCAAGAATTGTGGGGGATGCTCATGTTTTGAATGATGTGTAATATACTTTTTTTTTTATCGCTTGGAGCGCACGAGAGGGAATCCCTATAATGTTCAAAGAACATCGTGCGTTCCTAGGGAGGATAGGGATAGGAGGTAGGTATTGGAATTTTTTTTGAACTTCTGGAGATTATATGTTGCTGGGAATACTTCCTCAGGCAATGAATTCCAGAGCCCAGCCGTTCTATGGATGAAGGAGTTTTGATAAAGTGCTGTTCGGCATCTTTCGAGGTTGACAACGAAGGGATGTGCTGACTGGGCTTGTCTAGTTCGTCTGACTGGTATTGCTAGTGAAGGGATGATAGCAGAGATATCCGAAGAACATTTCCCGTGGAAGTATCGATAGAAAAGTGAAAGGTCGCCGACCTTTCTACGGTGTTCCAATGATGTCAAAGAGCGAGTGAGTGTGGCGTCACCCACCAGGCGGATGGCTCTTCTCTGGATGGAATCTAATCAGCGTATGTTTCGGTGCTGAACCCCATATGTGGGAACAGTATTCTAAAACAGGCCGTATCTGCGCTTTGTAGATCATGAGGAGCTGTTGAGGTGTGAAGTAGCATTTCGCACGGAACAAGAATCCGAGTTTTTGTGAAGCAGCTTTTGCGATGGATCTGACATGATTATCCCATGAAAGAGTGTTGCTGATGGAAATACCGAACATAGATATGGTGGGCTTGGTGGGGATGGTGGTTCCAGACATTACAATGTCGGGCATACTGAGTTCCGCCTTTCTAGAGAAAATACAGGCTTGAGTTTTGGTGGCGTTGAATTCAACTAGGTTGTTGGTTCCCCAGGCTGTGATTTCAGCAAGGTCTTCATTGACAGCATTGACCTGCCTGCGCCGTGTGTTCTTAGTTTCCTGAGAAGAGATAGGAATTCTGGAAGAGAACGCTGTATGGAGTGTACTATCATCTGCAAAGCTGTGGATGGGGCAAGTTGTTACTTCCAACAGATCATTGATATGAAGAAGGAATAATGTTGGTGCCAAAATTGATCCTTGTGGAACGCCGGAATTGATGCCAATTGTATCAGACGATACACCGTCCACCACCACATGAAGCGATCTGCCTGAAAGAAAACTCGATAAGAGATGGCATAGCTGAGGTGGTAAGCCGTATGATGGTAGTTTGTGGAGGAGTCCTTCGTGCCAAACACGGTCAAATGCTTTCGATATGTCCAAAGCGACAGCTAGAGATTCCCCATGTTTTTCTAATGAAGCTTGCCATAAATGGGTGACGTAGGCAAGTAGATCTCCAGTAGATCTTCGGTGGCGAAAGCCGTATTGTCTATCATTGATGATTCCCGAGCTCTCCAGATATTTGATGAGCTCAATGTTGATGGCTTTCTCCATAACTTTGGAGATTACTGATAACAGGGCAATGGGCCTGTAGTTGTTGGGCAGGTTCTTGTTCCCTTTTTTGGGGATTGGTTGGACTCTAGCTGTCTTCCAGCATGATGGAAAGATACCCGACCTGTACGAGACGGTAAACAACTTGCAGAGAATCGGTGTTAATTCTGGTGCACATTTTTTGAGGATAATGGGTGGAATTCCATCAGGACCATTAATCAATGTTGTGTTTAGTTAAAATTTTCGAATAACTTTTTCAGTTGACTGATGAATTTTGTAATATTTGATGTCTCATAAGTTTTCCAGGTTTGTTATAAGAAAAATCTTGATTTGAATGAAATATTATATATTGATTCTGAAATCAATATAACTAATTTTATGAAAATCATTGAATCGATTTAAATATCAAACAAACATTCCTATTCCTTTCAAAGTTTTTGTTCTAAATAATTATCACAAAAATCTATCAGTTCATTTATTTTAATATCAATTTATTGTAATGCTTTTTGCCACTGAAAATCTACACTACCATCAGTCATAAAATATTCTGCAAATTCTTCCCTGGTGGTCGATGCACTTGCAGTATAAGCATGTTGATTTCTTATATCAAGATTTCTCAATGCTCCAGGATTGCCTTCATTCCTCCATTCACCTAAAATTAACCCTCCATCTGGTTCTTCATCTACATATCCTCTTGGACAATATGTTGATTGCTCATTCTGTGCATTTTCTTCTAATAGAAAATTATGTAAACATACAGAAGCCTTCACAATAGCTTCTGCAGTTTCGAGAGATGATATAATGGGCTTCCGAAATATTCTCCATCTTGCTGCAAGTATGCCAAAAGCATTTTCGATGGTTCTTCTGGCTCTAGATAATCTGTAGTTGAATATTCTCTTATAAAATTGATTACTGAGTGTGGGATAAGGCTTCATGAGATAATTGGATAATTGAAATGCATCATCAGCTACTAAAACATAAGGAAATTTAGGCCCACCAGGAAACATTTCACTTGGTTGAGGTATATCTAATAATCCTTCTTCGAATGCAATACCCATTTGAGAACATTTGAAAACACCTCCATCACTTTGTCGACCTTGAGCACCAATATCAACCATTATAAATTGATAGTTGGCATTACACGCAGCCATTAGCACTATGGAATGAGTTCCCTTGTAGTTATAAAATGTGGAGCCAGAGTGAGCTGGTGCCTGTTGATGTAACGAAATAATATCAATCATTACATACTTATAGAACAGAAACTTACCTGAATAACTACATGCTTTCCATCTATAGGCGATTCATGCTAAGGAGTACTCCCTCTACCGTTGTCTAATATAACTAACGTATGGGCCATTGATTGCTTTGTTTACATTAGTTTGCATGTATTTTGTATGAGAAGAAGTTGTGTTTTAATTGTCTCTAATTTTGTTTAAGAACTTCTATGAACGTTTAAAAACATGAGTCATCATTGTTGTGTACCTCATTGTTCATCTTGAGCAAAAAAATCCTGAATATAGCTTTCATTCCTTTCAAAAATCAGGACAGTCTGAATTTGTATTTGAAACTAATAATTTGGGAAACAAGGAAGTGATCGGTAGAAGAAAGGTGTGGATTCATAACTTGAAGATTGGAAAAACTGTAAAGTGTCTGAACATAATGAGATATTGTTCTTTACACTTCACTGAAAATTTACTCATACCTATAGGTATATTTTCAAATGTATGTCTATTATGAATATAATACCTACTTCTTGAGGTGGTGGTAAAAGAACAAACAACTTTCAAACTGATTATATCTTTACTCACGAACAGTAGAATTTTTAAACAGTAAAGAATGTTATCAATCAGGGTTTCGATGATTATGTTGTAAAAAGTCAAGTAGAAACTGTTTACCTAAATTCACCTTCCAAAGAACACTTTATTCCCAAAAAGTTTGCTGGATTTTGTTTTAAAAATATCATGCACTATCAGGGGAATATCCCAGCTATATATTCGAATTGGAAATCAACATCCCACACAGGTTTTCATGAGAATTCTTGTTCAATAACGATAAAAATGATGTTGGTATATATGAAGTTCAACTAGAGGTAGGGAGGTCATCTAATGTTGAACAGAGATAATATAGTCCTCAATCAAAACACAGTAGACCGCTGGAAAATACAAAGTTCGAAAATAGACAAATAACAAAGCTGGACGTTTGAAAACTCAAAACGAAATGAACATAAACACCAATACCAAACAATGTAAACAATCCGCCAATGGCCCATAGAGTAGTACCGACATTCGCCGTTCTGGCGCTACGATCTTAATCTCAGTCGCCTATAGCTCCCAAACAGTGAGGAAAATTCCATTTGGATTCAAACTTTCTTGCTGTATCCAACCAAAACTCTTTTGTTGGAATAGGTAGAACTATGGGTTTCAATATATCCCAGAGAATATTGCAAGTTTCTTTTATAATAGCTGAAGTAGTACTTTTACCAATTCTAAAATTGTAAGCAGTGGACACCATACTATCGCCTGATGCAATAAACCTGAAAAATAGTAGGCAATCCGACAGATTGAGTAAAACATTGTTAAGTTATTATCTTGTACCTACCTTAAAGTGAGAGCTAGTCTCGTTGAAGGTGATATAGGCTCTCGGATCACATATAATCTTTTTAGTGAGGGGCCTATCAACTGAAGGAGATACTCAAATTGATGTCTATTTACCCTGAAGAAATTTTTGTAACTATGAGTATCATACAACTGCATCTCTACCATCAAATTTTCTGCGATACCTTGACCTCTTCTAGCTTCCTCCTCATTAATTCCCTTCACCCATAAACTTCTGTGTTTTCTATTCTTCATTATTTTACGGTAATAATATAGAACCGCCAATTGAATTATTTGTCGCTTTCGAAAGTATAAGCCATAAGTGAACTCCATTTGAAGAAAACAAATATCGAACTAAAAAGTAAAAAGCAAAACTAAAAAGTCACTTATGACAGATCTCATTTGAACAGGTCGCGCTTAATATCTAAGCTTCCCGCGGAAAGCGAAAGCTTGCATATGAATTCACCTTCACTTTTCTAGATATGTACTAAGTAGGTGAGGACGTAAGTTGCGTAAGGTCATGATTTCCCGGTCCACTATCACATCACATTAATATTAATAAATAATACACAATCAATTCGTGCATTGAGATGATTTACGGAAAATGCATCTAGAAATTATAGTAAATTGGGTTTGTTTTGGTTCTAGATTTTAGGACGGTTCAGGTTATGCGCACCTGATGCTAAGTCTGCTGCAAAACAACACGAACACACAACACAACTGCGCGTGTGCCCGCGACCAGAATCTAGCGTCTAGAGACAGGCACAGGACGTAACAAATAAATTCAGCCTGTGCAAATTTTCGGTCGAGCGAGCGATAGCGCTCTCGTGCTCGATCCTGAAAGAAAAACATCGATGATGAAATAGCGAATCACTGTCGGCCTCAACAGTGAATGCCTCCACAGTATTTTGTGATTACTTCGAAAAAAAAGAAGAGTACTGTAGGTGGAGTAGGATTCAAAAACCTCGGACCTCTCATCCATAGGCACGGCACGAGGGCACGGGTGCACTGCTCTCCCGATCCTTGATCGCAGTTCTGCGAATTTATGTACAAAACAAATTCACTATTATTATAGAGTCTAAGAGGTCTTACTTCTGCGGTTTTATTTGTTCCGCCCTTTTTGACCAACACCAGAAAATAGCGGATACACAGAAACCATCTGCGAATCGTCCCCAATGCGCGCGCATATATCAATACAGATCTGTAGGTGCCAGGTTCGATTCGCTATGAACTTAATCTTTTTTTAACAACTTTTTTCACCAATGTTTCCTCACTTCATTCTGGTTTAGCTTCCTCAAAAAATATCGAATGTCGAATAGGTTAGTGCGTTTAGGAAAAACAGTCTCATTTTATTCAATTTTGTGACTTGACTTATCATTGATCAATGTGTATTTACTTCATTCTGGTTTTCCTTCCTCAAAAAATATTGCAATTAGGAATAGGTTAGTTCGTTAAGGATAAATGATAAATAGTCTCATTCTATTCAATTTCGTTGAATACTATATTTTATATGACAAATTTTCCACTTCCTCCTATTTTCTTTTCTCGAAAAGATTCGGATCCAATCACGATTCATTTCGAATACACCGCCATAGCTAGAATCGTTCTGATTGGTTCATAAATTGCGCGCGCATTCGGGACGATTTGCAGATAGTTTCTGTGTATCCGCTAGTAAACCAGAACTCCTATGTATTATCATCGTTTACGTTTAACGTTTAAGGAATATGATGGATATGAAAAAATGAACTTATGACAGATTCATGATCAGCGCTATCGTCATCGTGGCCATCGGCGTGAACACAACATGAACACAGAAACATGCAAAGAAAAATGATAGAAACCATAGAAACGAGTTGTGAAACAATGAAAATAGGTTATATGTGTAAGTAGGTACTTACCTTCAAACTCTGGAATGAAATCCGCTAAGCCCCATTCTCGCAATAAATCGTGGTAATAATAAGCCATAGAGGTAGTAGTTTTACGATTTACCGCGCGATCACTCACTATTCACTTCCACGACTCGAGACGGAATGACGCCGGTTTGCGGTCGAAGGTGAAGGCAAAACACCTCGTTTACTCCCGATCTGCTCCCGATATCTGCCGATTGATCTACTGGCTGAAAATGTTGCATTACCGTAGGAATACATGGTATTACCGCTAATAAACAGTTGTATTGTGCTTGTAACACGAGTTTCTGTTGTTATTATTTCCTTTCCAGAAACTCGTAGTTAATGAATTCTGAAATACACTTCACCAGCGCTTATAAAATGTTTTCCTAGGACTATACAAAGTGAATTATCTAGGATGAAAACTATTTGCTGTAGGTGGAAGATATTATAGCTACAAGTTCATGCGTTCAGAATTATCATTTTTCTATAGAGGCTAAATGAAATCGTTTTTGAAATAGGTATTATTTTTCTCATACAAAACATGTCACGAAAACATTTTACTTGGACCATTTTTTTCCGTGCACTGTTCTTAATCAATAGGAAATTCGATTCTGAAATCTGAACAAAAAATGTCCCATAATATTTCATGGTAAATTCAAAAATGACATAGCTATGGACAATTTATCGAATTCATCAAAGAGATTGTGTTAGTCAAGGATGGTCCAGGCTGTGGGGTCCAGGTATTACTTATGGTAGCTCACCCTACCATCAAATCGTCGATGCATAGTAATTTTTGAATTTATGATAGAAGTTTATCAGACAGTTCTTGTCCAGAATCGATTAGGAATATTGTATACTGGGTGTCCCATCTAAAAGTCTACAACTTTTTGACATAACTCGTAAATATGATGTCTGTTTTCTGTTTTGTTTTCATCATCGGGATCAGATGGATAACAGGCCTCTCCGTTTGTTCTTGCTCTACCTGCTGAACTTGATTATTTTCTATGCCTTTTTTTGTTTACATCGTGCCATGAACAGGGACAACTATATGAAACGAATCAACTTTAGCAAGTTCAGCAATACAAACGAACAGGCCTAATACTACAAGTTTATCCATTCACCCGACTTTGTAACTCCAATAATAACCATGATAGCAATAGTGCGCTCTTGAGTTTGAAAACCCTGTATATACCGGGTGTCAATGATTCATCAGACAAGCCTTTGGTTTCCAGAGTTGCAATATTTCATACTCTCCTATCACTTCTTCCTGTTTCACCGGTAAACGACCCGCTCATCGTTTGAATTTCAAATATGTGACAACCTGTATTTTATTCAGTAATAGGTCAAGGATTATCATAATGAATTCAACGATACTGAGTATAGGGTTATTTGAAACAATTGCAAGTTATTTGTGATGGAAGTTTCCATATTCTGGTGGAGATTTTCTAATTCTCGAATTCTACACACCTGCCAAATTTTAGGTCATAAAAGACCTCGCCTATCAAGGATGCTTTCAGCAAACGACTCCTTATCTTGAATTGGCCTATTCATAAAACTGCCAAAAATATTCGAATCTTTGGTCCACTCTGCTGTATTCCGAATGACATCCAAACTGGCAGTACTGGCACCATTTTGGAAAGCAGCTGATGTTGAAGCGTGGCGAGTACTGTGAGCTGTGAAAACTTTGGTATCAACTCCACTTTTTGTCATCATAGTCTTTATCCATCGGCTTATCGTCTGAGGCGATGCATTGTGATAAGGTCTTTTATATGTTATAAAAAGTCTTTGACATTGGTCATCTCTGATACTGGCAGTCTTCTTCAAGTAAGGGTAAAGACACACGTCAGAGGCCGACTCGGTCGCCGACTCGGCCTCTGATCACAGTATTTCAAATGAAACAAAACAGATAGACCATGGGGCGTGATGGAGCAGCGCTGCTGCCGCGCGTACGATGATCTGGATGATGTTCCGAACGCGTTTTTATTGCTTCCCGCGTATGCTCAGACAGTTGTTTCAAGTGAGAGCATACACACGGCGAGCGGTTTTTTAGCGGCAAAAGATAGGCATTGTTGTCAAATTGCGATGGAAATCACCAACCAATTCAATACAGTCTTTCGTATAACTTTTTGCACCAGAGGACTCGCAAGATAGTGATTAGTTAATACGTTGTTATTCATTTTGTAGCGTTCATGCTTCATTTGTACTAATATTTTTCTTAATAGCTAATAAAAACCAAAAATGGATTGTGTCTTACCTGGGTGTTATCACCAGTTTTTCTTTTGCCGGAATGCTTGATCTCATTACCGTATCTTGCTTTGATATATATTCTTTTATTATATTCAATAGTTCATAAAATGAATCTTGCGACATTCGAACAAAATTAAAAAATTTCCCACCACCTTCGATTTCATCATTGAATAAAGTATATAACATTTTTTCAATTCTATTCTGCATAAGTGGGTGTATCCATATATGCCTGTTTCGTTTTTTTTCAATCGACAATAAATCAGTCCTACTAATGTCAGAAACTCTTCTCCAGGATCAGACTCCATATCTACGCATCAGACATAATTATTGGTATCAACAAACTGACAACATCTCAGCGTTTAGTGTTTCAAATGCCGCCTCAGCGACAGACTCGTGTGTTTTAACTCGACGACTGCCGAGTCGGCTGCCGACTCGGCCAAAACCGCTCCGTGTGTCTTCACCCTAACGTAGTAGTCACAACACACAGCTTTTCATTCTCTTGGAAAATTGGCAGGATGAGGTTTGGCTGCAGACGATTTCTTCCTGATGTTTTTATCCTGTCAGGAATCTGGATTTCTATTTCCTTATCAGTTCTTCTAATATTCTGTCTGGATTGACGCTAGAGTTTGCACTCTGTGTGCTGTGACCAATGCTATGAGCATAACCAATGTATGGGTTATAGTGACTCTAAGGACAGCTCTTCATTTGAACATTTTGTTTCTAAATATCTCAGGACTATGTCTGGATCCCATGTAGTACTATAGCGGGGATTAGCAGGCCTAAGATTCCATACTCCTTTCAGGAATCTTTTTATTCTGAAGTCCGTACCCAAGGTAGGAGAAAGAATTAGGGACAATGCTGAACGAGTATTATTCAGGGAAGCATACTTTTTTCCACTAGAGAATTCTTTTTCTAGAAATTCTAACACTCTATAGTGGTATTTCCTTCAAAAGGGTCAATATTTATTGAGATACAAAATTCCCACCAAGCTCTCAAACTGAAATCATATTGTTTTATGGTCGAGTTCGTGATTGACTGAAGCATTATCTTTGCCGCTGAGGATGGTACATTTTTCATTGTTATGGCCTGTATGATGAAACACCTGCCTCCAGGAAAGTTGTCTCCAGAGAGGGTGTGGCATCCTGTCAACAGACAACAACAAATCAGCGTCAGGTTTAAAAACCATTTTCTCCGAAACCAGCAGCTTATTGAATATTGGATACCATGGTTGAGTGGTCCAGGATGGTACCACCACAATACCTTCTGAACCGTCATCCATGATTTTTTGTACAGTTGGGAGAATCATGCTGAATGGAGGAAAAGCATAGAAAAATGGTGTGACCAATCTAACGTAAATTCATCAACAAAGGTAGCTTCTGGATCTTTTTTCCAAGAAACAAATTTTTCACATTTCCCATTATGCCTGCATAGCAAATAAATAATATAAGATATAATAATAATAATAATAATAATAATAATAATTATATTTATTTATCAAGTAAGTAGCTGCTTCACATGATTATGATCCTTATATAAATAAATAAATATAGAATGGTGGGTTGAGAATGTAATACTTAATTTTAATGATTCTAGTTGGAGGTAGATTGCTTTTTTCTGTTAGATAATTCCTACAATTCTCCGGTTATTCCATTCATTTTTCTAAGTTAATTATAAAATCTATTATAAAAGTAACAATAAACTAAATCTATTGGTATCAATGTTCAAAGAGAAAATGAACAACAAAGGGGTATGAGTGAGGATTCCAGTTCATGTAAATTTGATTGGAATCGAGTAGCCAGTTTGTTAGGTTTTTCTTGAAACTTGTTTTTTTGATTTTTCCTCTCAATGCTAATGGCATATCATTATATATTTTCATGCTCACATATGTGGATGTTCTTTGTCCTATCGATTTGTATGTTCGTGGGATAGTAATATTACAGTTTATATTGAGGCGGGTTGGGTAATGATGATCTATGCAGTTGGTGAATAAATTATTTTTTGACATATTGTAACCTTACTATATTCAAAATTAAGATATTTTGAAGCAAAACAAAAAGAATGGTTACTTGCGAACGGCAGCTGTTGGTCAGAGAAGCACTATGGGTTCGTTAAATAGAAAAGATTGCATAACTCAATAATCAAAAAATTAGGCGCCACTCAACTTTTGAATTATCACAACTATTGACCCATGGGTCACAAGTAGCTATCTGGAAAGTTAAGGAACCAAATAGAAAAAGTTTTATAAAGAATATTTGACTGCATATTAGTGATATTTGAGAATTATAAAATTAGTGAATGTTCATCATACCATAAATAAAAGTCATAATAGACGTGACACATATATTATATACATATATACAACAACGTGATGGGTGAAAATTTAGGTATATCCTATTGACAAAAAATTATTGAGAACAATCGATGCACATAATTATGATAGATGTAAATATCAATATGAATATGTATTATATAATGTTTTACAGACAAAAAATGTGATCAATCGTTGATCATGTGATAGATGTAGATATTATCAATTTAAAACTCATTATATAATATTTTACTGACAAAAAATGTGATCAATCGATGATCATTTGATGGATGGGTATATGATCAATATAGGAAATCATGTAATTAAAAAATGCATATTCTGATGTTACCAAGTCTCTAGGTGATGTCTAGTATAAATAATCAAACAAGTAGTAAAAAATCAACTATTCGCAGGGGCTACCGCATAGTACTATGTTTCGCTTACATAAGCATTTGGTCAAAAAAAAATAAATCAAAAATCAATTTATATACCTATAAAAATCATAGGGACAGAAATTTGGTCAAAACAAAATTATTATATATTATACCTGAATGATCAATAATTACCACCCTTTTAAAGAATAATTTCCATCACGCTGCGGACAGACGAAGCTGACAATTTAGCAGCTGAAGCTGGCGGCTGGAGCAGACAGAAGGGCAGCTGAAGCTGAACGATGTAGAGCTAGCAGGAACCAGATGATGCGAGCTGGGACGGGACAACCAATGAGTTGCTGAGACTGATGGATGTAACCAAAGCTAGCAGCTGGAGTCGACGACGTTAATGACGATGAAACATCTGATGATGACACCTCGTGGAGGACCGCATGGTACAGTAACCACATGGCTGAACTGTACAGCATCGTATGCCGGGATCAAAAAATGTGGGCTTGAATGCCCTCACAAAAAACCCTATTTGAAAGAAAAAAAATATCGGTCACGCCTGGAATCGATTTCTGGTGGAGAAAAGTGGGAATAAACTTCCATAGGACTCACCTTCTTCGAAGGGTACAACCGGAGATCAAAAAAAATTGTCCAGGTCCACGTGGTCGATCCTGGACAGAGACTTCTGGCTTGCCGGGAACCAAATCAAACGGCTGGAGTTTCTGGAAAGATCCTGGTGGTAGCAGCTATGAGGTTTCCACTGTCCCTTGGAAGGCGGGAATACAAAATCCAGGCTGAACCTGTTACCTCACTGCAGAAGTTGCACCTTAGCACATCTGATCTCTTCGAACACCAGAACCAAGGTGCCCGTGATAACGTACTAAAGTACCTTTCATCTTTCCGGAAACGGATCTCTCGCCATTGTTCTATTGTCTTGGAAGACCAGAATAGAAAAGGAGCAGAAAATAGTGACTCTCGCAAATTTCCCTTTGAACTGACCAATCCTGTGATACCATTTATGATCTACACCTGCACGATTCTACACTACTCTTACCAAATTCAACAACTTCTTAGGAATTCCAAGAATAAACCTGGCAACCTCGATTTTGGTATTCTTGGTGCAAGAAATGGGAGGAGTTTTAGATGGAGTGACAGAGGTGACAGTGATGACAATCTACAAGTGATGGATAGGTGGACTCTGCTTTTGAAAATGGGATGAAAAGCAAAACAATGGAAATAAACTTGTGAAAAAGGCCCAACCGAACTGAAGAGGTATTTCCCACATGAGACAAGACCTAATACCAATTTCCAAAAGGTATCCTGCGAACCATCATCGTAGATTGGACTCCTGTTATGTTCTGGTGAGTAGTTTGCCAACTCTGCTTGATAATGTAAATAATACAAATCCTGTATTTTAGGAAAAGTATTCATCCTCTCATCACCAAATTGGCTAATTCAACCTCGAGATTGACCAAGAATCATTTTGTCATCACTATATGTTCCGTATGTACTACTCTTAAACCTTTTAGATGTACCATCAGGTAGGTTGAACTGAATAAAGTTGTGAAATTTTCAGACGTTTCCTTGATGAACTTTGATATTTACAATACAATAATTTCAAAAAATATTTTGATTCCATTTTAAGCCTAATATAAAGTGTGAAAAACTTGAAAGCTATACTAATATTGAGAAAAGCTATATTCCAAATATTTTGAAATCCATGAAAATAAAGTGTGAAAAATTTGAATGCTACACACCTCTCTTCCCTGGGAAAAAAATAGATCAACCATTGATCTATTCTTTGAGGGCTAATTTTGGGGTGGTAACTCTGCGTACCAAACAATCTTGTGGATGTCACAATCGGTAATTTACTAATTCAGGTAATGTCTAATTTTAATTCTTCAATGTCTAATCGGTAGGTCTGCCAAAATCTGGATTTGAGAGGTGCAAAAAAATCCTAT
Organism: Phaedon cochleariae; assembly: GCA_918026855.4. Classification (NCBI taxonomy): domain Eukaryota; kingdom Metazoa; phylum Arthropoda; class Insecta; order Coleoptera; family Chrysomelidae; genus Phaedon; species Phaedon cochleariae. Next base: position 42,927,636 of record OU896715.1, on the reverse strand, counting down.
TGCTATTATATACAAAAAAATCTACATGATGTGAAAATCACTGGTTAATCATGGAAAACACGATTACCCTATCATTATTCAAAATGAAAATGTAACAGTGATGTTCTCTGGGCCAAGGAGAAGAAAAACTGTTGAAAGAAACGTTTGACAGTTGATATAGACTAATGTCTATGACTATCAAACTTTTTCTCTATACTCAAAATTATTTTGTTGCCTACACAGAAGGACCAACTATTCTTCAAAATTCATGTCGCCTACACAGAAGGACCGACAGTTCTCGAAATTTACGTCGCCTACACAGAAGGACCGACAATTTTTCAAAAGTGCAAGATTATTTCACTCACAAAATAATCGCACCAAATATTATACCTGATAATATGCTAACCTACAGACACGTCAGAATTTGAGCCAAAACATGGCTTCAGGTCCTTAATGTGCCAATCTCCAGCAGGAGATCCATCTAAATTATTCAAGGTATAAACCAACCTAGATTTCTTATTCGTGACTATACAGTCAGTATATTTAGGTGCCAACTTGGCACTAAATTTTGACGCTGCTTCAGACAGTACTTTATTTCTCTTAAAAACATGATCGCCTACATTGAAATTGAAATCTCTTTTTCTGAGATTGTAAGATTTTTTATTTCTATTATATGCAGTGTTTAATTTAATTTTGACATCTTTGAAAACATTTGCGAGCCCAGAAATATTTTCAAAATATTTTTCCCTGTCTGGAGGACACATAACAATGTCCTTAGTACTAGAAACCTCACCATAATATTTTCCAGACAAAGGAATAATTCTACCGAAATTTAACAATGTAGGTGGATAGTTGTGTACTTCATGAAAAGAGGTATTGATAGCTTGCTGAATCTTGTGAATTTCCTTGTCCCAATTCTTGCTTGACCAATGGTTTTATTGCCACGTTCTACAAAATTACAATGTGGAGAGTATCGAGGAGTATACCATATTTTCTGAACTTGGTACTCGTCTGCAAGTTTCTTGAAGGCTTTGCCAGCAAATTGTTGTCCATTATCGCAGATTATAAACTGAGGCACTCCATGAACTAAAAATACATTATTCTCCATGAATTTTACTACATTAGAAGCCGTAGCATCTCTCATGGGACAAAGAAGAGTATATTTTGAAAACCAATCACAAATTGTTAGTAAATAAGTAAAACCTCTCGGGGAACGAGGAAATGGACCCATAATATCCACCGCTATAATTTGGAAGGGAAACTCAGCAGATTTTTCTGATCCCATCAACCCCATACGTGATGTGTTTGACAACTTCTGAGCCTGGCAAACCTTACAGGATCGAACGAACTTCAAGATATCGGCTCTCATTTTCGGCCAATAGTAAAACTGCTGGACACGAGAAAATGTTTTATAGTATCCAAAGTGTGAACAGGTCGGCGGGTCATGAAGATGTCGAATCACCTCAGAACGCTGCGATTTAGGTACTACTTGTTTCCATTCGACTTCGTTGGTCTCAAAGGGCAATTTTGAAGGGACGAATTTATAAAGAATTTCTCCCTCTACTTTAAACTGTGAAAAATTTTGATTCTGGTCATTCATAACTTTTTGACACATAGAAGTATACCATTTATCTGACTCGTCAGGAACAACCTCGATCAGTAGAACCTGTGGATCTGCCTGGGGATCTTCGGTCACAGTGGTTTCTCTGGATGGAATTCTTGAAAGGAAATCGGGTACTAAATTCGACGAACCTTTGCGATGAATCAACTCAAAAGAGTATTGTCTCAATTTGACTGCCCAACGAGCAAGTCTCCCACAGGGATCTTTCAAATTGTTTAGCCATAAAAGGCTACTGTGATCAGTTATGGCTTTGAATGATTCACAACCCTCGATATAAGACCGGAATTTTTCGATCAAAAAAATGAGACTAAGCAATTCCCTTTCTGTAACCGTATAATTACGTTCAGCCCTAGACAATGATCTCGAAGCATATGCTATCACCTTCTCCTGACCATCTATATCTTGTGTGAGAACCCCTCCGATTCCGACGTCACTGGCATCGCACTGGATAACAAAAGGCTTGGAAAAATCTGCAGAGCTCAAAATTGGTGCAGAAACTAGGGCTTTCTGGAGACCACTGGATCGGCTGCTTCTTCTTCTTACCCTTAAATAAGGCGTTGATAGGTGCCATCAGAGTAGAGAAGTTACCTATAAAGCGTCTGTACCAAGAACATAACCCAGTAAACCTTTTGATCTCCGTGCTAGTCGTTGGTCGAGGGTAATTAACCATCACTGCTACCTTGTCTGGGTCCGTACGAATTCCTTCCCTATCTATCACAAATCCTAAATACCTCAAAGATGTCTTGAAAAATTCGCACTTGTTCAAGTTCACAGTTAGATTAGCTTCCTGAAGAATTTCTTTCACCTTTTTCAAAAGAGATAAATGTTCTTCAAAAGTTGCAGAGGTTATAATGATATCATCCAAGTAAGTGAAAATATTTGGCTCGAATTTTGGACCAAACAATGCATCGCAGAGGCGTTGCTGCGTTTGCGCGCTATTACGAAGTCAAAAGGGCATCACGGTGAAATGGAAAAGTCCCCTACCAGGAACGCTGAAAGCAGTTTTCTCCCTAGAAGATTTGTCTAACGAAACTTGCCAAAACGCTTTCCTAAGATCGATACTAGAGATATATTTGGCATCCCTTAACTGATTTAATATTCTATCTATTCTAGGTAGAGGATAGCTATCATGTTTGGTCACTTCATTCAGTTTTCTACCATCGAAACAAAACCTATATTCACCTGAGGGCTTCTTAACTAATATAACTGGGCTATTCCATGGGCTATGTGATTCTTCTACAACTCCTAATTTTAACATATCATCAAGTTCATTCTGCAAAATTTTCAGCATGTAAGGTGACATCAAATATTGTTTTGTTCTAAATGGTTTCGCATCACCTGTCTCGATCGATAACTTTATTTTATCAGTGCGCCCCAAACGTGTATCACTACTGACTTCCTCAAATGATTTGATAACAGTTTGCATTTTTAATCTTTGCCCTTGAGATAATTCATCTAAATTATCTAAACCTAATGTACCAGAAGAACAACTATCACCAGCAATTGCTAATATATTATTGTCAGTAACTCCACTATGAATTGTCCATGATTCATTATCAAAATCAATTTTCAACTTAAATTGTTTGCAAAAGTCACTACCTAATATCAAAGAATACGGCAGCGAAGGGACTACTAAAACAGGAACAATCTGAATAGAATTGTCTATGCGTACTGGTAGATCTACTACACCCTGTACATTACTCTCCGAGCCATCAACTGAAGTTATATTTTTTAATCTGGAAATATTTATGTTCAAATCGAGATCTTTCAAAAGATATAGAGCTACTGAAACATTTGCACCACTATCAAGTAAACAAACTACGATTTTATCCAAAATATTTACTTCCATATACGGCCTATTATCTTTCGGCTTATGAACAAAATATGGGGCAACATTATTAGAAAAATTGTATTCTGTATAAAATTTCTTTACAGTTGATAACCAACTATTCCAGTCAGATCGATTGAAAAATTTAGCTGAGGGTTTTGAAAGTTCTCCGAAATTAGCTCTACGAGACTGGGGAAAAGAATCAGAGCTAAAAACTCTTAGCCCCGCTATGCGTTTCCCGTACATTTTTTGCAGTCTTTGGAAGTGACATCAGCACATCCGCACTTGAAACAAAATTTAGCAACAATATTTTGTTTAGATTTACAATCCCTAAAACTGTGGTTAGGTTGTAAACATCGCCAGCAAATGAAAACACTTGAATCCCCTGAAGATGAAACTGTTTCTACTTTAGCTTTCCTTTTATTGAAATTTGATGAGGAATTATTTTTCCTACTAAATCGATCTGGTCTTGACTTATTTGTGGATTTATTTTGTCGAGAGGAAGTCGGGTGAGATTCAGTTATGTAAGCTAGCACTGGGTCAACCAAACTTGAAACAGATTTAGAGCAAGATGCCAAACTCAATATGTCAGCTTCTTCCAACTTTTTACAAAGGGTTGATGAATTCTCAACACTATCAATATCACGAAGAGCAAGTCTTTTACGATATTTAGCTTGTAAACCAAGTCTTATAAATTTAATTTTTGTGACTTCAGCTGCAGGACGGCTAAGTCGACTGAACAATGTTTCAATACAAGCAATATACAAAATAACTGGTTCATATTTACCCTGTTTACGCAATTTGATTTGACTCCAAACTTCATCATCAAAATCAGAAGTGAGAAAATCTTTTTTCAACCTACAAAGTAGTTCATCCCAACTATTTACCTGTGTTTTCATTTGTCTATACCAGAAAGTGGCTTTACCGGTGAATAAATCGTAAGCAGACTCAAAAAGATGTTGTTTCGTGATATTTCTGGCTAGAGCAAGTTCTTCTACACGTTCTATGAATGAGAGTAAGTTCTTTGGTTCACCATCAAACTGTGTATTCAATTTATAAACTGGAAAATTTTTTGTGTTAGTTGAAACTGGCATATAACGTGAGTTTGAATTTGCCTGTGGCTGTGCAAAGACGTTTGAGCTACTCAAGTCAACTGGATCGGATTCTACATTTTCGTGAAGTTCAGCTTCCCGCTGTACTGCAGTTGCATATGATTCATTTTTAAAATTCAAAATAAGGGCATGTCTAGCATCAGCAGGATCTAAACGAATTCTCTGTATCCGGAAATTGATGTGAAGTAATCTACTGTAAGCTCGTTTATATGAAGAGTCTGATGTTGTACCTTTAAAATCTTCAATGAGGGTTTCCAAAGAGTCTAAAGTAGCCTGAATTTCTTGAACCTCAACATCAAAGTCGTATGAAGGATCTTGCAATGTTCTGATATCAGTTCCCTGTTGTCTTTCTTTATCTAATAATCTACCCAAAATTTTCCTTTTATCATCTTGACCTTTAGATGATATAATATTCCTAATTTTCAATTCATAGTTGAGTTCTGACAATAACAGATGGATGGGTTTGAATTCCTTATCCATTTTCAAAAAAATTTATCAATTCAAAAATTTTAAATGTTTAAGTACAAAATCTAATTAAAATAATTAATTAGTGGCAACACCGCAAAAATGTACCTGAAATAATGTCTGAAGCAGTGTCCTACCAAGATTCCAAAAAACTGAAGGACATATTGAACAACCAAGTGGTAAAAACGATCATCATCAAAAAAGAAACGTTCGCCAGTCTCGGGTCAACTCCGCATCCGACCAACTTTTTGATTCATGAAAAAATTTTAATATAATATATGTCACCAGATTATTTATAATATGACTGAACATTCATTAGAAAAAAATGAGTCATGAAAAATCGGGCCCCACGTTGGGCGCCATTTGTGTAACCTTACTATATTCAAAATTAAGATATTTTGAAGCAAAACAAAAAGAATGGTTACTTGCGAACGGCAGCTGTTGGTCAGAGAAGCACTATGGGTTCGTTAAATAGAAAAGATTGCATAACTCAATAATCAAAAAATTAGGCGCCACTCAACTTTTGAATTATCACAACTATTGACCCATGGGTCACAAGTAGCTATCTGGAAAGTTAAGGAACCAAATAGAAAAAGTTTTATAAAGAATATTTGACTGCATATTAGTGATATTTGAGAATTATAAAATTAGTGAATGTTCATCATACCATAAATAAAAGTCATAATAGACGTGACACATATATTATATACATATATACAACAACGTGATGGGTGAAAATTTAGGTATATCCTATTGACAAAAAATTATTGAGAACAATCGATGCACATAATTATGATAGATGTAAATATCAATATGAATATGTATTATATAATGTTTTACAGACAAAAAATGTGATCAATCGTTGATCATGTGATAGATGTAGATATTATCAATTTAAAACTCATTATATAATATTTTACTGACAAAAAATGTGATCAATCGATGATCATTTGATGGATGGGTATATGATCAATATAGGAAATCATGTAATTAAAAAATGCATATTCTGATGTTACCAAGTCTCTAGGTGATGTCTAGTATAAATAATCAAACAAGTAGTAAAAAATCAACTATTCGCAGGGGCTACCGCATAGTACTATGTTTCGCTTACATAAGCATTTGGTCAAAAAAAAAATAAATCAAAAATCAATTTATATACCTATAAAAATCATAGGGACAGAAATTTGGTCAAAACAAAATTATTATATATTATACCTGAATGATCAATAATTACCACCCTTTTAAAGAATAATTTCCATCACGCTGCGGACAGACGAAGCTGACAATTTAGCAGCTGAAGCTGGCGGCTGGAGCAGACAGAAGGGCAGCTGAAGCTGAACGATGTAGAGCTAGCAGGAACCAGATGATGCGAGCTGGGACGGGACAACCAATGAGTTGCTGAGACTGATGGATGTAACCAAAGCTAGCAGCTGGAGTCGACGACGTTAATGACGATGAAACATCTGATGATGACACCTCGTGGAGGACCGCATGGTACAGTAACCACATGGCTGAACTGTACAGCATCGTATGCCGGGATCAAAAAATGTGGGCTTGAATGCCCTCACAAAAAACCCTATTTGAAAGAAAAAAAATACCGGTCACGCCTGGAATCGATTTCTGGTGGAGAAAAGTGGGAATAAACTTCCATAGGACTCACCTTCTTCGAAGGGTACAACCGGAGATCAAAAAAAATTGCCCAGGTCCACGTGGTCGATCCTGGACAGAGACTTCTGGCTTGCCGGGAACCAAATCAAACGGCTGGAGTTTCTGGAAAGATCCTGGTGGTAGCAGCTATGAGGTTTCCACTGTCCCTTGGAAGGCGGGAATACAAAATCCAGGCTGAACCTGTTACCTCACTGCAGAAGTTGCACCTTAGCACATCTGATCTCTTCGAACACCAGAACCAAGGTGCCCGTGATAACGTACTAAAGTACCTTTCATCTTTCCGGAAACGGATCTCTCGCCATTGTTCTATTGTCTTGGAAGACCAGAATAGAAAAGGAGCAGAAAATAGTGACTTTCGCAAATTTCCCTTTGAACTGACCAATCCTGTGATACCATTTATGATCTACACCTGCACGATTCTACACTACTCTTACCAAATTCAACAACTTCTTAGGAATTCCAAGAATAAACCTGGCAACCTCGATTTTGGTATTCTTGGTGCAAGAAATGGGAGGAGTTTTAGATGGAGTGACAGAGGTGACAGTGATGACAATCTACAAGTGATGGATAGGTGGACTCTGCTTTTGAAAATGGGATGAAAAGCAAAACAATGGAAATAAACTTGTGAAAAAGGCCCAACCGAACTGAAGAGGTATTTCCCACATGAGACAAGACCTTATACCAATTTCCAAAAGGTATCCTGCGAACCATCATCGTAGATTGGACTCCTGTTATGTTCTGGTGAGTAGTTTGCCAACTCTGCTTGATAATGTAAATAATACAAATCCTGTATTTTAGGAAAAGTATTCATCCTCTCATCACCAAATTGGCTAATTCAACCTCGAGATTGACCAAGAATCATTTTGTCATCACTATATGTTTCGTATGTACTACTCTTAAACCTTTTAGATGTACCATCAGGTAGGTTGAACTGAATAAAGTTGTGAAATTTTCAGACGTTTCCTTGATGAACTTTGATATTTACAATACAATAATTTCAAAAAATATTTTGATTCCATTTTAAGCCTAATATAAAGTGTGAAAAACTTGAAAGCTATACTAATATTGAGAAAAGCTATATTCCAAATATTTTGAAATCCATGAAAATAAAGTGTGAAAAATTTAAATGCTACAATATATAGAGTGGATATTTTGTAAAATAGTCTCCTTACACTGAGAATTTTTGTGTTTTCGAATAGAGTATTTGTGGGAGATCGCATATTCATACTGAATATTATTTTTATTATCCTTTTCTGAATTGTCTCTAGAGGTCTCAATATGATTGAGTACACTCCTCCCCACCCGAGAATACCATATGTTAGATGTGACTGTACTAACGCATAGTACATCGATAAGAGTTCATTAGTATTCAGTATGCATTTGACTTTTGAAAATAGATATGAAATTGATCGCAGTTTTTTTGTTATAAAATCAATTTGATGATCCCATCGGAGGTGATTGTCTATGACGATTCCAAGATATTTCGTTTTTCCTGCTTAAGTGAGTTGCCAGTTCTTTTATTTTCGGAAAGGTAGATTTATGTTAATTTCATCATATTTCGGGAGTCCTGTTACATTATTCGCTAAAGGTAGATATACAGTTATCATCCAACCATTTCGCGATTACTTTCATATCGTGTTTAATTTTTGTATCTACGATTTTCCAGGTATTTCCTTCTAGGAATAAAACAGTATCGTCTGCATAAGAAATCACTTCACCCATAAAGTTTATGTTTAGCATGCTCTTGATGTAGGCTGAAAATAGAATTGGCCCCAGTACGGTGCCTTGTGGCACTCCGTGTTTGATGACGGAACGAGCTATTAACATTTCCAATCTTGACTCGTTGCTGCCTATTCTCTAGATAGCTCCGAAATAGTTTTAAAACTATCCCTCTTATACCCATTACTTCAAGTTTTTCGAGTAGTAGTTCATGGCTGACCGTATCGAACGCCTTAGCGAGGTCTAAGAAGACTGCTGCACAAGGTTTGCTGCGGTCAAGCGCACGATATATCTTTTCTGTTAAGAAACTTATTGCGTCACTGGTTGAATTGTTTTCGCGGAATCCGAACTGGTGTTTCGATATTATATTGTGTTTATCAAAAAACTTCAATATTCTCGATTTTGTCGCCTTCTCAAAAATCTTTGCAATGTTCGATACTAAAGATATAGGGCGGTAATTGTTCACATCATTCTTCTCACCAGATTTAAAAATAGGTGTGATAATGCCTTCTTTGAATGCCTCGGGGCAAATTCCAGAGTTATAAATCAAATTAATTATGAAACATAAAGGTTTGCAGATATAATCTGATGTTTCTTTCAGAACTCTTACCGGTATCCCGTCAGTTCCAGGTGCAGATCCATTTTCCAGCGAGTTGATATAGCATTTCAATTCATTTTTGTTCACGGGACATAAAAATAGCGATTCGGTAACTCATTCTTGATATCGTGTTTGAGTATGTGGGTTCTCATCAGATAATCTCGAGTGGAGTTGAGTTTTCATATGTTCACCAATTTTTATGTAATGCGAGTTGAAAATATCTGTGGTTTGTTCTTCATTTGTTACTAACTCACCATGTTCATTCTTAACTTCAAATATTTTTCTTTTGCATTGCTTATCGTGATTAGCATATTGTGATATTGTTTGCCATACTAATTTGGGATTATTTTTATTTTTTGTTATGAGGTTTTTGAAGTATTTAGTTTTTTGTATTTTCGTGAGCTTAGATATTTTATTTCTATAAATCTTGTACCTCTGAAGGACTGAGACGTCTCCTGTCCTTTTATATAGAATATAGAAATTGTCTCTCTCTTTTATAGAATTTAGGAGACCCTCAGTTATCCAGGGTTTCTTTTTTGTTTTTTTTTGGTTTACTGTATGAGTGCTCTCTTTGATCTTGTTTTGAAGAATATTTAAAAATGTATTGGTTGCATCATTCACATCATTTTTTTCCATAAATTTGATCAAAACAGTTCGCTTCTCCAATTTTTTTCACTAACTTTGGATAATTGATAAAACTCTTAGTTTGTTCTTGGCAATATTCATGAGTGTGTTGATCATCACGTAGTTTTAAAAGTGTTGGATAGTGATCAGTTATTTTTGAATGAAGAACAATTGGAATAATGTTTTCCTGTTTCAAATGATTACTGCTTAAGAATATATTATGATCAATGCATGTGGAAGAATTATTTTCTACCCTAGTTGGACAATTGACTAGTGACTTGAATCCATTCTCAGACATAACATTGAGATATTCATGTGCTTCTTCCGTGTCAGAAGCAATATTAATATTTAGGTCGCCTAGGATAATTTTGGTATCCGCACTATCTCTTATTCTCAGATAATTCTCTGATTCATTTATAAAATCATTAACATTCAGGGTAGGAGATCTGTATATAGAGAGGATGGAAAAAGTTTTTTTTTCAGACATCTTGAATTCGAGATATAAACAATTTCTGATTTGAAATTCATATTCTCACGGACATATATCACTATTCCATCATTTTTATTCAAGTTCCCTTCATTGTATATTTTCTCGTATCCAATTAAACAATCGATATTGATGTTTTGTAATACCCATGATTCGGTCAGTATAATTAGATCAAACTTATGATTCAACCCATGTAACATGACCTCTAGATCAGGGAAGTGTTTACTCAAACTTCTTATATTGGTGTGAAAAATTGATAGAGATGAGTCCGACCAATATTGTTTGCATTCTTCAATATTTTCATTTATTATTGTAGTAATATCGTTATATAGCGGTGGTATTGTCAATCCTTTCCCTACCGAGTTAGGTATATTCATTACTGCATTATAATCCCCTCTAGATCTCTTGAGAGCTATATATTTCTCTTCTCTTTCAAATTTCTTTGTATAAGCCCATCCATATTTGATTGCTGGGCAAGCTGAGACTATAACCCCCACAAACTGAGCAAAACTTCGAATAGTACATCTATTAATGTTGGAAAATTTCAAAATCAAGTTTTTAATCTTTATTCTCTTTTCCCTAGGCGATTCCATTGTCATTTTCTCTGAATTGAGAAGTAACCCCAAGAATGTACAACTCATGGATGGAGTCATTTGACTCTTTTCTTTATTGATTATGAAACCTAAACCTTCCAGTAGCTCCTTTGTTTCTCTGAGATTGTGTCTGCATCTTTCGTCTGTGTCCCCTAATAACAAAAAATCATCAAGATATACTACTGACAGGAACTCCTTTGATCTCAAATGAGAGATCACTGGTTTCATTAACTTAGTAAATAAGAAAGGTGCAGAGCACATTCCAAAAGGAACACAAGTAAACTTATAGACATTTTTATTAAAATAAAACCTTAAAAACTTCCTAAAATTTTTATCAATATTGACCAAAAAATATGCTTCCTACAAGTCTAGAGTAGCCATTGAACAGTTTGTTGTAATTAGCCTCTTGGCAGTACTCTTATCTTCTAATTTAAAATGTTGAATCAAAATAAACTGATTGAGTTCTCTCGAATTCAAAATGAGGCGTGACTTTTCATTTGGTTTTGTTATTAAAAATATTCTTAAAATAAACTGATTTTCACATGGTTCACAACTAGTTATTGCTCCAATATCCAACAAGTGCTTCATTTCTGAAGTAAGATTAACCATCTCAGTAGATGTCCAACTCAATTCCATAGGAATTGACTGCTGGAATGATTTAGTCTTGAAAGGAATCTTGTATCCTTGAACCCATGATAAAATCTGACTATCATTAGTAATGGTTTGCCAAGATTTCAAAAATGATTCAATTCTTCCAGCTATAGTACTTACATCTATTTTGTTACATATTTTCTTCCCTTCACATATCTCTTTTCTGACTGTTTTTGCCCCCTCTGACCAGTTCTTGTCTGTCCAGTTCTTGTCTGGCCAGCTCCTCTGTTGCCTGTTTTTCTGTCCGCCCAAGTGAGTTTTCTGTACTGAGTTCCTGAGCGGACGTTTTGAGTTTCCCGAACTTGTCTTTTTCTGACTTCCAGTATGTCTGTAGGCTTTCTCTTTCAATTCCAGCCCTGACTTCTCGATGGCCTTGGCCATCTTCACTCTTTTATTCAAATTCTCACCAAAAAGCCAGCCATCTTTACCTGCATCAGTCAATGTTTCTTTTCAATCTTTATTTAATCTTGATGCTGCAATCGCCCTTTTAGTTTCTGAACTCTGGTGGTGCACATCTGCCAGAAGCCGTCCTGCATTGCTTAGCAGCTCCATAACTTTCAACATATCATTATTTATTTCTTCAGGAAATGTTTCTCCCACCATTAATGTAAGTGCTATTCCAATAGCTGACAGGCTTGCACCTAGCTGATTTTGAGATTTGGCCAACCTTTCATCTCTATTAATACTGGAATCCACCAGAGCTGCCTTCACTTCTTTATTGAGTTTTGGGGCACCCAGAGCCAGACAGTTCTTAGCTGGTGGGTATTTATTCAACAAGGAATTACATATAGTGTCATCCAGGCCTTCTTTTAGAATATTGTCCCATCTGACTGCAATATCTTTATGAATCACCTCTCCTTCTTCTGGTCTCTTCGTCTTATTTTCTCCCAAGATCTGGAGAATTTCATTATTGAGGGGTGGAACATATCCCTCTTCCACTGTGAGTGGATCTACAATGATTTCATTCTCCATATTGACATTATTATCATCTTGAGAGTCTGGAGGCAATGAAGCATCTGAAATAACATAACATAATTATTACAAGTCAATAACCCTTTCAAACATTTTCTTAGGTTATCTTCCTCTTCTTCTTTTTCTTCCGAAATGATGGTCTAAGGTATCACCTTAGATCATAGATCTAGATACCTCTATGATCTAAGAATATCACTAACTTAGTGTACCTTGACAGCAGAACCCTGCATTGCTAGCGTCAACTCTCAATCATCAGTCAATCATACCAAGGTTGGTAGAACTGATTATCTTGGAACATACTTTCAATTTGTCTGTTCCTCATTGTCAGTCATTGTTGCCAGCGAGGCTTTTCCGTGGAAAACACAAGTTCTGTGTTTAGCTGCCGCGACTGCGCGTGAACCGTGAACCGTGCAGACATGCGCGGTGAATAGCAGTTAGCTATTACTTACATTCAAGTTCTTCTTCCTCAAACGGAAAATCCATCTGTTGGTTTTCCTCTCGGTTTTCCTGAATTGATGAATGCCACGATTGCCTCGAGTAGGAACTATTTCCCTCTGGTCTAGCTGGCCCGTCTCTAGATCTATGCATGCGGTAATTTTCTTTGTCAGCATCATCCGAGTAGCCATTTTGCTTTTCCATAGTCTTCAATCTTTTCTCCAAACTACGGATATGTCGAATAAGGGCTCTATTTTCGTCATCCGAGCTCGAAGACGACGAACTTCTTGAACGTTTTCGATGTCTGCCCATTTCTATGATCTCTCTTGCGTAAAATAACACTTTTTTCACTCTTTTTTATTCTTCTCTCGAAGCGCAGTAAAAACGCGTGGTAATACCTCGACACAAAGCAGAGTAATGAAGATAGTTCCGGATACAGTATTATAGGTGGGGATATGACAGTTGGGCGGGAAAAAGCCTAACTTTGAAATTATTGTGGTAACATCTGGGGGAAGTGGGGGGACTACATATGTGATCTTGAGAACGAAACGTGAAATATAATTTACAGAAAACATTACATGAATTGTTTCTTGAGACTTCGTCCACTAAACCATGTTTCATGTACGGAAAAAGCAATCATAATCAAAGGATCGAAGCGTGGTGGTCAATTCTACGCAAACATAATGCCCAGTTTTAGATGAATTGTATTCCAAATGTTATAGGACGATGACCTATTCAGTGGTTCTTCCATAGACAAATCACTGATACAGTTTTGTTTCATAAAACTAATTCAGGTAAATATGGTGAAGGGGGTTGAAATAGTATATACACACTATGTTCATTTTAAACAGGGGTGTAATTTCAGTGTATTTCCAGGAAGAACAGGGAGGCTGCTGCCAAGATTTTTCTGGAGTTCAAGGTCAAATGCATTTAAAAAGAATATTAATTTTTTTATCCAAATGGCATAGAAAGTGTCTTTTCTATGACACTTAACAAAGGTGTGCTTTCTCTGTCTAAGCAGAAAAGTTTGTTCCTATGCAATGTTTCTAAGTAATTTGAATGAAATTGAAAAATCATAATTGACACTGACATTCTCGGTAAACACAAAATAATGGATTATTTGGATTTTGTGTTGAATTGAAACGAATTTGTCAATGCCTTTTGGCTGGTTTCCTAGCTTTGTGGATATAAAACGCTAGCCATGGCATTGAATCTTGTTCTTTTTTTCCTAGTAGTAAAACAAGTTACTATTTCCAGACTGAAAATGACTTAATAACATAATTATGTTATTTATTATTCAGTTTCCTGTTCCTATTCTGTTTTCATTGGTTTATCTGAAGTGTGAAAAGTTATTTTCAATAATTTCTGTAGGCTATCTCAGTAGGTAGATGTTCATTTCTCTAGATTCTTTGGAATTTTCCATCTCGTTTCTTTGAATGAATATATGAGTAGTATTTCAATACTTATATTAATAGTGCACACAAAGGTGTCACTGCATGATCATTAGTATGCATAGACTTTAGTATCCAATATTACTTAAGTTTTGTTTCAACACAGTGACATTTATATTAACACTTATATTTTCATCAATGAAAACGAAGAGAGAAAATCCCATCAAAGAATCTAGGATAATGAAAACTTTTTTGTTAAGGAAATAACGAAAATGGAATTTTATATAAATAAAAAACTATCTCAATAAAGTTGAAGGTATGATGATTTTTTTAGACAAGTCATCAACCCGAGTGATTTCTTCAATTCAGCAGAATACATATCATACAAATCAACAACCAGTCAGTCATATAACAGCTAATGAATAAATCATCAGTCTATAGTTTTCGAAATGATAATTTTCAAAAAGTACATGTTGGTCATTTCAAATCCAACCAAAAACTCGAATATTGCTTTTAATCAAGTTTGCTTTGGAGAGAATTTAACTTGATTGTAAGTGAATTGAAATTAACATCCGAGTTTTTGGAAAGTTGACATTTCGAAAACTGTTGTATTCAGAACTAAATGAGAAGGCTTCGAAAATGAAATGATAATATTCCTTTTCAAAAAAATAATTTGGGAGAGAAATAATAATAATGGTAATAATAATAATTATATTGTATGATCGAGTACATACATACAAGGTATCGCAGAATAACGTTCGTATACTTCTGGAGGTAATTCTGCAGTTGAAAAAAAGAAAAAATGTTCTAATCAGGATTGTGAATTTTTTTGGATCTCAAAATGAAAAATTTTACAGTATTTTAACAAGAATACCTTTTTTGTATGTGTGTCGAGGTGTTCAAAGAATCATATTCTGGTAGTAGAATTGAGATAAATCTCGAAACAAAAACACTTGAGGCATTTTCATAGCATCGGTTACGAGTTTTGCACCTTCCTGTATATTAAATCATGTTGTTCATACTACGAAGCGATTTCTAAGATCAAATCACCCTCATGTACCGAATTACGTGTTTCTAGGATCGATGATAACAAAAGATAAGCAAAGAAAACTGCATTCAAGGACATACCTTCAAACGGCTCTAGGGCCTTAGGAAGCATTTTCAGACACATGTTGATAAAAACATTCATTCTTATTTTTATCTGCAGAATCACCTCCCGGAGTATACACCCTATATGTATCAATTCATTTGCAGGAAGAGTTGGACCGTATCATCCTGGAATGGAATGTCCACAAAATAAATCGGTCAAGAAACAGTATATCTCCTTCAGGAAGACCAGCCATTATGTTCGAAATGCCTTCTCTATACGACACACAAAATTATATTATCAATGTTCCAGATTTTGCCCTGGAAGCTTCATCTCAGGAATGTACTCCTATCCTTGTGATAAAGACATTTTTGATTTATGTAATATTTTAGTGATTTTTTTTTTCAAGATAAAATCTTTATTGGTTACTATCTGATATTTACAATGATGAACTTAGGTTATGTTAGTGCAGGAGTGCTAGGTAGTCTGCAAGCTGATATGGAGGGCTTATTGTTGAAACCAGTGTAAATAAGTGTCCTATTGCCTGAATCACATCCGCGTGTAGAGGTTCATCAAAGCGCCATCCTGGTGTTGTGAGGAATTTGATATTGATCCTTGCTTGAGGAATCCCTGTGTACTTGCAGATCCATTGGCTGATATAGTCCCATATTACATGCAGTCCGGAGCACTGGGTAAAGTGATGTTCAAGGGTGTCCAGGGAAGAACAAAGCGGGCATCTATTGTTTGGGTGCTTGTGTAGTTCTGCTATTCGTGATTGCACTGGGAAGGTGTTGTTCACTATCTGGTACCATATGTCTCTTTGCTGTGGTGTAAGCTTCTTGGAGTTTATATTTCTCCAAATCCTATTCCAGTTCGCATTAGGATTTTTACTTTGCTCCTTAGGTGTAGGCAGGCTGCGTAGTTGTTCCTTGTAAAAGTGTTTGAAACGTAGGTTCATAAGATCTCCTTTATCCACATAGCATGCTTCCTGTACAAAATATTTGATGTATGGAGCCTCGGCATGGAACCCCTTTACGAATGGTGGAATTGTTATGGAGTCCTAATTGATATATTTTCTCAAAATTTGCTCTGAACAGGGATCACCTAATCCTTGCAATTGTAGGGTTGTTCTTTTGACAAACATAACTCGGGATTTTTCAAGTGAGGAAATCAGTCCTTGTCCTCCTCTCATCTTGGGGAGGAGTAGCTGCTGATGTGCTATTCTCATAGGTTTCCCATGCCATAAGAATCTTCCAACAGAACTTTGAATTTTTTTGTGTGTCATTTTAGGCAGGGGTAGTATTCGACTGGCATACCATATTTTTGACAGCGCAAATGTGTTAATATAGTATATTTTTTGGGCCAAAGAAAGATTCCTAGTCGCATTTTCTTTCAAAGTGCCAATCATAGAATTTGTTATTCGGTCCCAGTTGATTCTGGTTGTTTCACGAAATTTGCGGTGAAATTCTATGCCCAGTATTTTTATATAGTCCTGTTCAACCATCCACTGGATCTGTGGTTTTTGATTTGGCAGTATGTTTCTTAGATACATGTGTTTTGTTTTGTTTGTGTTTAGGAGGGATCCTGATACAAGGCAAAATTGTTGGATAATATCCCTTATAATTGTGATACGGTTTTCTTCAATGGTTTTGGTGATTATGACGACATCATCTGCGAAGGCACGAATCATCCCTTCTCCCTGCACCTCTTTGTAAAGTCTACGTATTAGTGGCTCAATAGATATATTAAAAAAGAGCATTGATAGTGGGCAGCCTTGTCTTACAGATCTTTGAATCGGTATAGGTTTTGTTAGGTGATTGTTTATTTTTAGACTTGAGTAAGCGTCGGTGAATATTTGTTCAATTAGAGATAACAGTTTTTGGCCAAATCCCATATGCTTCATAACTGTGGTGATATATGTATGGCCTATTCTGTCGAATGCATGGTCTAGGTCTGTTGAAATTATCGTTTTATTCTGCTGTTTAATTTGTGTTTCAGTTATCTTATCTCTTATGCCACATAAGTTGTCTAGAATGCAGCGTCCATCTATTGAGCACGCTTGCTCTGTGCCTATAATATCTGTCATGAAAACTCTCAAAAGATTTTTTATCATCCCTGTCACTATCTTGTAATCATGGTTCAATGAGGAGATGGGTCTTATGTCCTGTATTGTTTTAATAATTTTGTTTTTTGGGACCATGACAATAAGGCCTTCCTTCAATTTTTTGGGCATCTTTGTTTTGAGCAAAACTTCATTTATTACTGCTGTGAGATCTTCTCTCACAATGTCCCATATTGTGATATAGAACTCTCTGGGAATGCCGTCTATACCAGGTGATTTGTTTCTAGCACTACTTTTCAGGCAGTTAAAGACTTCGTCGGTACTAGTTCTTCCCATTACGACTTGGTCGTCCACCGACGTTGTTTTGACATCGGCCAATAGATCAAATACATCTTCATTTCTGTGTGTGTGTTTCTACCTTATAAAGATCTTGAAAATACTCCTCTATGTGGTTAATAATTTGCGTATCATCTGAAATTTTCACTTGTGCGTTCATCATTCCATTTATGTAGCACTTCCTTTTGTTTTTTTCTGCTCTGGCGACTTGATGCATTGATAGCTTTTCCCCGTCTATATGTATTTGTTTTGGGTAGTGTATTCGGGAGCGTTTGATGTTTTTCACATGTATTTTGAGAAGTTGAGCTTTACATTCCTTATATTTTATGTAGTTGTCTTGGGTTTTGGGGAGGTTTATTAAATGGTGGATGAAATTTGTCAGGAAATTTATAGTATCTTGTTGCTCTCTGTAATCCTCAATACTTTTCCATTTCAGGAATGATTTTAGCTTTGGTTTTGAGTAATAAATCCACCAGTCGATTTTGTCGTTGTACTTTCTGCACTGTTTTCTCCAAAAAGCCTATTTTCCTCTTAGTTCCTCCTTCAACCCTTCTTTCAAAAGTATGTTAGTGTTCAATCTCCATATTTTTCTTGTGTTAACTGTGGATTTTATATTTATTTTTAGGGTAATTTCATAGCCAAAATGGTCTGATATTGGTGTAACTACTCTCTGTGTATTTGTTATACTGTCAACTGAATTTTTATCTACATATATTCGGTCTAACCTTGAGGCTACTTGGTTCCGAATGAAGGTAAAGCCTTCCTTGTTAGAATTTTTTTCGTTCCAGGAATCTCTCAACTGTAGGCCAGTAACTAATGATTGTAGTGCTTTGGAATGTTCGAAATGATCATTTAACGTATCATTTTTTGATAATATGCAGTTAAAGTCACCTCCCAAGACAGTTTTGTCGGTGTTTTCCATAAACAGATATGTGACGTCCTCTGTATAAAACTTTTCTCTTGCTCTCTCTTGTTTTGGGAACCTGATGGTGCATATACATTTATAATCTTTGTGTCTCCAATTGTTACTGATATGCCTCTGAAAGATGGGAGTATTTTCAAATTTTTATAATTGATGCCTTCTCTTATGCATACAGCTGTTCCTCGTATGTTTTGTTTTGTATTGACAATTGTGTGGTATCCTGAAATATATAGGTCTTCTAAAGACACCTCCTGTAGAAGGGCAACATCGATAGATCTTGACCTGATAATGTTCGATAGGATAGATATTTTATAATCAGATTGGATGTTGCATATATTTAGTGTTAGTATTTTATAAGCTGTTTGTTGTAGTAGAGATGTCATTCTTTTACTACTTCCTTTAAAACGTGTCAGAATCAACTGACATTGTTCTGTTAACCTGGTGCATTTGAGTATGGCCATCTATGAGAGGGTCAGGAATTGCCGACTGATATTTTGCTTCGTTGTCTTTTTCTGTCGTTGATTTGGACTTGTTTTTGTTGCGTTTCGATTTCTTGGGTGGTAGATCTTCTCCAGGTTTTTCATTGCGGACATAAGAAGCTGCTTCAACTTCTTCTCTTCATGATGCATTGAAAGATCTTGCACCGATGGTTTCCAAAATTACGTTCTGCGAGTTTTCGGAGCCTGAATGTTTTTCCGTTGTAGCTGGGTGGTGAATTTGCGGGTGTACCACTATTGTGGTACTTTGTGCATTCGTTTCTTCTGTGATGGGTGTTGGTGATATGGGTTCTTCTGGTATGTTATTAGGCTGGATGTTGGTATCAATTGGGTTGGAGACTACTTCGTCTGAATGTAGAGATGGAGATAGTGTATTGCTGGCATATGTGTGCGAATTTCGCTATTCTTGCTTTTCGTGCTGGACACTCTTGTCCAACATGACGTGGTTTGCTACATATCAAACATGTTTGTTCTTGGTTGGGATACGTGACAAGGGTTGTTTCATTATCAATCTTTACAAAGGATGGGATAGGGACTCTGATTTTCATTTTTAATGTTGAAATGCCAGTGAAAACATTTGCAAATTCCACACTACTGCTCCATTTTTCCTTTGTTATGGATTGGACTTCTCCATATTTGCTCATTTCCGCTGAGATGATTAATGGGTTTGTTTCTGGTGGTAGGTCGTGGACGCGTACGTCCACCGAATCGTCCACCATATAGATTTCTACTGGATATATTCCATCATCGGTTTGATATTTCAGCTGTGTGTTGCTGTACAGGGTATCCCAATTTGGGCACTTTTGCGGGGTATCTCCCTTATCAGTAAAGATAGAGCATTGCGGTTTTCGCGACAGTGTGCTACTTTTTAATGAAATTAATAATGGCGCAAGCAGAATTGTGATAGCTCTTCCGGTTGTCGAGATACAGGGTGGAATTGAAAAATATCACTTTTCAGGCACCCTCCGTGTCTCAGTTATCTTTGAACTTATCGAAGAAGTTAAAACTTGTTTTTATAGAGTTTTTCTCGTAGAATCCAGTGGCGTAGTTATTTTTTGCTAGCACCTTTTGTTTTTTAGTTATGGAGCAAACATATGTTTTTTTAAATGGAACACCCTGTATATTATTTCATATTTACATTGAGCATGAAGTGGGCTTTCCAAAAATATATAATTGTATACAATTATTTTTCATTTAAAAAAAATGTATGTTTGCTCCACAACTAAAAAACAAAAGGTGCTAGCAAAAAAATAACTACGCCACTGGATTCTACGAGAAAAACTCTATAAAAACAAGTTTTAACTGCTTCGATAAGTTCAAAGATAACTGAGACACGGGGGGTGATATTTTTCAATTCCACCCTGTATCTAGACAACCGGAAGAGCTACCACAATTCTGCTTGCGCCATTATTAATTTCATAAAAAAGTAGCACACTGTCGCGAAAACCGCAATGCTCTATCTTTACTGATAAGGGAGATACCCCGCAAAAGTTCCCAAATTGGGATACCCTGTACATAGAGACAATACGTTGAGCTGTGGCTAAGTTGGACATTTTCATGTAGACCTGTTTGGAGAGGCTTGGGATTTGTATGGTGTCAATGGTTTTCGGGTCCAAAGTTATGTTTTCAAAAATCCAATTGTGAATTGATTGATGTGTTGGTTTTTTTTGGAACTTCTCTAAAGTTGATACAGAATGTATTTATCCTTTTGGCTGGCATTGTTGATGTTCTTATGGTGTCGATAAAAAGCACAAGTATAAAAAAACTCTCGAGATAAGCACAGGTGTGACGAGCACTGTAAAAACTGGATTCTCACGCACAGGTGTTGCCTGCCTAGAGGCTGGGCATAGACTAAAAATTGAAAAAAATATACTAATGTAAAAGATCTTCATGCTGCGATAGATCTCTATGTAAATTTGAGGACATTATTAACTGAAATGCTTTGAGTTTTTGTTATATAATCAAAATGAGTAGATAAACTGATTAGAAACGATATTAATTATCATTATTTCCTATTTTACCTTCGGGCATGAGTAATGACAAGATGAAAATTATAAACTTTATATATACCGGATGATTCTCTAAGGTGACTCACCTATAACTTTTATTTTCATTCAAGATAGAAAAACGAAACTTGGGTGTTGTGAATTATAGTTTGATTGACCTTATGTGACATATTCACTACTTTGCTGTACTTCCGATTTGACCGGAAATTATTGGATGTATGTGGTATCACGTATTCAAAAAAAATTTTTACGCTTTATATATGTTAAAGAAAACAATATTTACCCCTACCACGTTTCTTATCAAAGCATGCTGGACTCGTATGAATTTCAAAAACTCTGTGATAGAAGGAAACAACAATCTGTGATTTATATACTATATAATTAACAATATTAAATACCACAAATGTGCATTGATCAATTCTATAAAACTAGTTGTTCCAAAAATTAAGCTAAGACCTAAATGGGACAAATTATTTAGTATTAACTACACATTAGATAATCCTCTAAGCCAAATGCTGATGCTCTGTAATGAGCTCTTCAAGGATACGGGTGTTGACTTCTTCAACACAAATGTGAAAGCATTGAAGACACTAACAATGTAACTTTAGTAAATGTAACTTTAGTAAATGTTTGTAATTTTTGACTATCATCTCTGTACATTTTTATATTGTGATGCCATTTGTAAGTGTGAATTTCTTTCATTTCTTAGTAACTTTTTCAATACTTATGCTAGTTTTGAGGTACTTTTGTAATGTCTTGCACTTCAATTACTCTACAGTGTTTTGTGAGACTTTAAATTAAATAAATAAATAAATAAATCAAATTATTCCTAAGAAAAAGATCTTTCACAAATAACCGACGTACCACCCCCTTTCCATTTGGAAAAATCAAGTCAAAACGAATGTGAAATCATAAACCTCAAAATCATATTTTTACCATGTTACTTGATCAAGAATAATGCGATTTACACGATGTTCTCTGAACATCACAGGATATCCCTTTTCGTGGGAACCAGAACATAAAAAAAATATAGGCAAGTGAGGTATTGTTGGGTTTAGAATCAAATTGTTGATGAAAAAATAGTGAATTTATATATATATATATATATATATATATATACAGGGTGACCCAGGGTTAAACCGCCAAAGTTTAAGGGTCGGTTAATTGGGCAAAAATAAGACTTAATGAACATATGTCCTAACTTGCTTTGTTTTCGATATACAAGGTGTCAAAGTTTTCAGAAAAAATCGGTTCTTCATTAATTACGTCTTGAACTTACGGCAGACTCCGATGAAACTTGGAATGCTTATTTGCGGTGAAACGGAGCTCCATTTGATGTTATCCGAATCAAATTATTTCCATTGGCGTCCCAGAAAGTAATCAAAATGATATAAGGATATTTTTGCATGAAAATTCATGTTGAAATTCATTGACTTTTATTGCACGAGGATTTTCGTTCGCCCAAATGTGAGTATTATGTTGATTGAAGATATCAGCCCGGGTAAAAGTTGCTTCGTCAGTCCTTATAACCCTCCGGGAGAAGGAAGCATAATTCATTATTTGCCCCAGGAATCTCTCGGAAAATTCTCTTCTCCGTTGGAAATCATCAGGTAACAAATTTTGAACTTTCTGCAGGTGATATGCATGACGACCATCTGCTTTCAAAGTCCTGTTCACAGTGCTCCGTTTATATCCTAATTGAAGGGAAGATCTTCGCGTGCTACTGGAAGGCATTTCATCGAAAAACTCTAAGATGTTTTGTGTTCTTCTTTCATTTTGAAGAGGTGCAAAAATTCCATCTGCTCGAGTTCGCAATACGGTTGAACCTGTTTCTCTCAGACGTTGAAAAGTAGTGACGAAAACTGATCTGTCAGGCACTCTTCTTAGAGGGAATCTACGGGCATATTCCGCTACTGAAGCGCGCGTATTACCATTGCAGTACCCGTAAACGTACACAATATCCGCGTATTCAGCTGTACTGTAAATACTTGGCATGATGATAATGATGATTCCGAATAACTGAGCTTGAACGCACTTGAAATACATTAAAACTCGAATTAATAAATTCACAAGGCACATGTTGTCAGAATTTGACACAAACAAACTCCCAATCATTGACGAAATTGTGCTCGACTACCTTTGATCTGATTTTTGTTGAATTGTGCTTTTTCCTGTTGAATTCTAGGAAATGGTTTTTATTTTTTTTTCTCACAAAAGAATCGTGGTATAAGAAAACAAGAGACAAAGAAATATTTCTGATTGCTTAATCTAATGAAACAATATTGAACATACAAAAAAAAAAGTCATAAAATGACTTGTCCTAATATCAGTTAGATTACCCTCTATTACGTTATCAGTTTCCTAATAAAATAAAATAATAAAACAAAAATATTCTTGTATCATTTTGATTATTTTCTGGGACGCCAATGGAAATAATTTAATTCGGATTACATCAAATGGAGCTCCGTTTCACCGCAAATAAGCATACCAAGTTTCATCGAAATCTGCCGTAAGTTCAAGCCGTAATTAATGAAGAACCGATTTTTTCTGAAAACTTTGACACCTTGTATATCTAAAACAAAGCAAGTTAGGACATATGTTCATTAAAAAAAAAGTCTTATTTTTGCCCAAATAACCTACCCTTAACGTTTGGCGGTTTAACCCTGGGTCACCCTGTATATATATATATATATATATATATAGAATATCCCATAAAAATCGATAAAGATTGGGTCATTTAGGGTCAAACCGGAAGTACGGTAGAGCGATTAGTGAGTATGTCAATGAATGTACATAAGTAATAGGCAACCCTAAAATTTTGTTTTTCTACAATAAAAAGTTATAAGGGTGACCCATCTTGGAAAATCACCCGCGGTACTTACAGTACAACGCTTACATCAGGGTTCATGGTCATGTTATTTCACCCTGTAGACTATCATATTTTTATAGAATGAAAAATAGTTTATATAGAGAGAGCAACATGAAATTTCTTATAAAAATAAGGCTAAGTATACATTTTTCATCTACAATATAATAGTTCCTGATGAGATACAGAGGACGAAATATATAGTCAGAATAAATTTTGACAGTTCTTGATCGTGACAATACGAAAATATGATCTCCATATTTATGAGGTCATTAAAGCAATTGCTCTATTTCGAGCACCCTGGCTAGGCCGTCTTGGTCGAAAAATCTCGCGTTTCAAAGACCTTAATATCCACTTATTCTTTAATATACCATTATAATTTTTCGGTGGATTCTACCATTTTTAACGGGCCTTCAACACTAATTGAGTGTCACGTAGTCGTCTATAAATGTAGCATCTCTTTTCAAACATGTTAAAGCGATGGTTGCATAGTAATTTTCACGTGGCACTTAATGATTGTTGAAGATCCCAACAATAATGCTCGTACTTGATCGTGAATTGAAACTTCGTATACTATGAAAATAGAAAACTTTATTCATAAAACTAACAGGTATTTTATAGAAGTAAAATAAAACATAATATTCTCTTTATCTTCACCTGTACAGTATAGTGCCAAAGTATGGAATACATTCGGTGTTTCTGTTATACTGAGAGCTTGCAGAAACACTAGGATTATATCAGAAATATACAGAATGTTGAATACCTGAGTACAAATTGATAAGGCGATTTTTTTATGGGACACCCTGTATATTATACCGAATTCGGAAAATGTTCATGAACAATTAAACGATACAGGGTTTGATAGTCCAAACACTCCAAACGACTAGGATGATATGGATTGAAGACTTTCCTCATCCGACGTATTGCTATCAAACACGGTGTCCTTGAATCTGTGTTGAAAAATCCTATCCGACTATGGTATACTGAACAGAGGGTGTGCCATTAAAAAAAATCACCTATACAATTTTTACTCAGAAATGCATCACCTTGTATATTTCTTCTATATGTCAGGTAATGGGTTTTCAAAAAAACAAGGGTTTTTGCAACCCCTCAGAATAAATGAAATATCGAATATATTTCATAAATAATTATACTCTAGCACCATATACAGGGTGATTCACGGTGGATGACACATTAGACGTTTCTGGAGAACGCAACTCAGGATTATTCTGAAATGTTGGTGCCTTGGATAAATAGTTGTGTTCTATGGACCTAAAATATTCTCAGCGTTGCGACGTTGCCGCTTATATTGAAAAGTAGCAACAACTTTGATTTGTTCAATGGAACACCCTGTATATCATTTCATTTTTGGATTCTTCCTGGAGAGCTGATACCATCGATCCATCACATTTGAGGTCTAGCGGGAATGATAACAAAGGTATAGGGAGTGAAAAATCGAAATTTTTCAACTAAGAATTTTTTGTATCCAAACTATTCATGATTGATCAAAAAGGTTTTCATGTCCCTATATCAACTTTTCATGTACTATCAATTGATATTTAATTGAATTAATACAGGGTGGTTCAGAATCAAGATTTTTGACCACCCTATATTTATTTCAATTAAATATCAATTAATAGTAAATAAAAAGTTGAGATAGGGACATGAAAACTGTTTTGATCAACTATGAATAGTTTCGACACAAAAAATTATTGAAGTTGAAAATTTTTGATTTTTCACACCCTATATCTTTGTTATCATTCCCGCTAGACCATAAGTGCGATATATCGATGGAATCAGCTCTTCAGGGAGAATCTAAAAATAGAATGATAAACAGGGTGTTCCATTGAAGAAATCAAAGTCGTTGCTACTTTTCAATAAGCGGCAACGTCGCAACGCTGAGAATATTATAGGTCCATAGAGCACAACTAATTATTCAAGGCACCAACTTTCCAGAATAATCCTAAAATGCGTTCTCCAGAAACGTCTAATATGCCATCCACCGTGTATCACCTTGTATACTCTCAAATAAATAAGTAAAAATATTCACATGGAACATACAAACAAATGAACACCAGAACACGAATTGCTGACTTAGCAAAGTCAATTACACAATAAATTGAGATTGTGTAAGAACTGCACAAGAAATAAAATAATTATTCAAATAATAGCTTAGTTTAAAATTGAATGTATGGTCTTCAAACGCCAGTATAATGAGGAGTTACCTAAATCATGTCCATCACCCAAACATTTTGACTCAACAAGTTGTTCATTTCGCTTCTGAACCCTATGTAGTTTTCAAATGTGTAAGAGAGTTCAAAAAGCCCATAACAGGTATGAGCAATAGGTCTCCTTGCTAATCCGGTAGTACCATTAAAGGAAACTGATATATCCATAATTGGCAGATCCGAGCCAGTACAGAACCTGAAGAACAATGATCTTGCACAATCGTTTTCTTCTTTTAGGAATTTTTTCAAAAATCCAAGTACTTTAGTTTTATCTGGAGTGATCACTTCACCTATTTTGACTTGTATTTTAGACAAACAATTTTTCACTGTTGGTTTTAGTGAAGATAAATGACTTTTAATGTCATCAAAATATATATTTTTTTGTTTCAACTCTAAATTGAAGCATTTCACCACATATGCTGGTTTCTGCACCAACTCTTTATGAGCAATATCTCTCACTAACTGTTGGATATTATTTTTTTCTGGAACCCATTTAGAATCGTATATAGTGATGATGTCCAGCAGTTCTTCCCTATCGACATTTTCAAAGTTTTCTAAAGCAGTTTTTATGGTCTCTCTTTCTGACACATATGTATTCCATGAAGTTGTTTAAGACTGAATCATCTGTTGGTTCAAGCCCAAAACAGTTTTGAAGGAATACTGGTGCTAGTTTGATAGGTAAATATTTGTCGGTAATGAATCCATGGATAAAAACCTTAGCGATGGCCCTCCATTGAATTTCTCCAAAATCGTGCCTAATATAGGGTACTTTCAGATTAGTACCAACACTACATTTGTCATAAAATGTTGTCCAGAATTCAGATATAGCATCTCGGAATACTCCACCAAAATCTTCAGCAAATTCCACTTCACCGTTAGGCAAAACCATCTCAATTTTCATATCCATATTGTAAGAATATGTTTTCCCATAAGCAGCAAGAAATTCTTCGAAAATGTTACCTCTGTGAACTGTAAGTTTTGTAGTCTTCCTATCATTGTCAGTATTTTCATTGGGCAATGAAATTGCATCAAAATTAGCGTCAAACATATTAAAATTGAATAAATGTGGTTCTTCTCTTGATGGCAGTGGCACAGGACTCAGAGGAGATTCCTGAAATGGCACAGGACTCACAGGAGATTTCTGAAACGGCATAGGACTCACAGGAGTTTCCTGAAAAAGATATTAATTCAATAACTTCAGTTCTCAACAACCTAAATGGGATACTTATAATTCTCTACTCTATTTGGACATACATTTTCTGAAAAAATTTACCGATTTTCATGTGGTTTTCGATATCAGATGTGATATTTCATCGACTTCAAGGAGAGCTAGAACACTGTAAAAAAGATCGCAGGACAAAACTTACCAAGGATGTAAAGTGAAACCAGTACGCTATTAAATTTTTTCATTATTAAGTCATAATATTGTGACGATAAAAGGGTTGTTAGATGTTTAGACCATCCATATCGATTTATAAGGGGCAATGCTTAGCTTAATATTTTGCGAGAGGTTATATTCGAATAGGCACTAATAGTTCAGGGGTAACTGAAAGTACAAGACTATATTCAAAGATATCAATATGTATTGAAGCATGCAACATTATGGGTAGTGATGATGAATATTAATCAACAACAAAGAATATGAAGACCTAATAACAACTTACATTATAGCGAACATCACAACGAGCTCTTGTCAAGTCAAGAGTAGCTCCAGACCAGACTAACTTCAGAACCCTCACATCCAATTTTTATATACATCATTTTATTAGATATGCACGTTTCTCATGAGAGTTCCTTGGTCAGTTTTTATAATTCGATGTCAATGGATGATTTGATTAACTTCATGTTTATAAAACCCTCACAGTTCGAAATTGATAATATACCGTATGTTCTACTCGTGACAATATGATACATTGGGGCTCATCTCAGGACGTTTTCGTGATTTCTCCCTTATTGGCTATTGGAACCAAAATGATTTCTTTCGAAAGGCTCGTATTTCTTGAAATTCTTCTTCAGAGCTTCACACGAACTGAATATTGAGAAGATCTGTGGAGATGTTTTCTGGAGGTCAGTGAACGACGAATAACGGTGAAAGGACAAAAGGAAACCAAATGTTTTCATAATCGATATCAGGAAATAAGTTTGTATTGAGAAATGTCCTTCTGTATTCTCCAATTAGACGTGAATTTTCGAAAACGTCTGGTGTTGGTAGTCTAATTTATATAATGGATACTGAGAAGGCCGTTTCTTAATATCATGATTCGAATGAGCCATGGTTTTAGTCACTGTTTTCGATTTTTTTACTGAAATGAGATGGTTTCCTTTTAAACTTTCACCCTTTATATTCTACTATGATGCTTCATTCGTCTTTCATCGACTCAGAAAATATGGAAACAGTTCTTCCCAAAATTCAGTTTGAATAGTGTTCTGGAGAAAAAATTTAGGA